>OX465581.1:124483710-124951378 GCA_950022655.1 Alentia gelatinosa
CCCCTTCACCCAACCCTCTCCCCGCCCTCTCCCCATCCTCTCCCCCACCCTCTCACCCACCCTCTCACCCACCCTCTCACCCATCCTCTCCCCACCCTCTCCCCCACCCTCTCACCCACCCTCTCCCCACTCTCTCCCAACCCTCTCTCCCCACCCTCTCCCCACCCATTCCCCACCCTCTCCCCACCCTCTCCCCATCCTCTCCCCACCCTCTCCCCACCCTCTCCCCACCCTCTCCCCACCCTCTCCCCACCCTCTCCCCACAACCTCCCCACAACCTCCCCACCCTCTCCCCATCCTCTCCCCACCCTCTCCCCGCCCTCTCCCCGCCCTCTCCCCGCCCTCTCCCCGCCCTCTCCCCGCCCTCTCCCCGCCCTCCCCCCACCCTCTCCCCACCCTCTCAACCACCCTCTCAACCACCCGCTCCCTATCATGTTTTATATTAAACCAAACAAAGAATAACACATGTATTTTCATTTGACTAACAATGAGATCTTTAAAATCTCATTTGTAAAAATAGAACGGTGATGGTGAATCTGGATTTGATTTTAGTGCACTGGTTATCTCCATGTGGAATTGACACTACAGAGTTCAATGACCCGAGAGAAGCAAAATGCTCTCATGATTGCATTTCCCCACTTTCTCTCTTGTTTTATATGACTTGTATCTCCGGTTATTAGTAAATATTCCTCTGGAGACAAGGATTGGGACGTACAATTTACATCAGAGAGAAAACGGAAGACAACACGGATGATGTTACCAATGCACTACAGTGAAACAGGTTTACTTTATTTGGACGGCCTCTCGTAAATGCGTTTCTTTCGATAGAAATATAACACGAGATCGCAGAGTGAGGATGATATTTTTATCCAAAGAAACAAGGCACCTCTAAACCTCTAAATATCGATGATTATCTAATTATTTACCAAAAACGTAACGATGTTGATGTATGGTATCTATTTATCTTTTTTTCATGTATTTCTGTGTTAAGTGCAACCAATTTTATTCACAGTATGGTGGTACGTCGCCATACCGGCACAATATGGTGGTACGTCGCCATACCGGCACAGTATGGTGGTACGTCGCTATACCGACACAGTATGGGAGGACGTCGCCATACCGGCACAGTGTGGTGGTACGTGTGAACTACCAGTAGGTATTTACAGTATTTTCTGACATGGGTATATAATACATAAATATCTATATGAGTATCAAATGACTTCGATCCTGTCTTTGTTTCCTACTGACTATTTGTGACGACGCCATAAATGTGTCATCCAGCAGTGTTGTTGTTTTGTCTGACTTCATGTCCGGTCAACCATCTAGGTACTTTCGTCTCTCAAGCACCAAATCCACTAAGGCGGTTTTACATGCGAATTTGCGTTTGCAGACGTTCGCAGACCATCGCAGACCATTGTGAGTCGCATGAAATTTGCATGAAAAATTGCTTTAGTGGATCACGCCATCGCATGGAATTCGCATCATGATCGCATGGCTGATGCTAATTTGCATGGACATGCGAATGCCTTGCGACAATATCTAATTTATTTGATATTACCGCATGTGATTCGCACAGTCGCATGTATTCTGTACTGTCGCAGTAGTGGATCTGGTGTTTGCATGGCGTTCGCAACAATCGCACAGTCGGACAGTCGCATGGATCGCAGACGCATTCGCTTGAAAATTCTGTCGCCTTAGTGCATGGATTTAGCGCTTAAGACTATCAAACTTCCTCTCGCTGGTTTTACACTACAGGTATGGTGATGGAATCTATGAGATGAATATAGGTAGAAACCTCACCCCTGCATATGACACTCTCTGTCTACCTTCCAATATGCGGCAGATTTTCGTGGTCTTTATTACACACACAATACATTTTCCAAGAGAGTGAGGCAAGTACTTATATAGAACGTCCTGACCATGCTGTACGAGATGGTAATTTACGGTCTGTACGGACCGAGGCATTTATGCCGAGTTCCGTACAAACCGTAAATTATCATCGAGTTCTGTGACTTGTACAAGCATGGTTGGACGTTATATATTTACTATATACCCGAAATTAAAAAAAAAAAAATTTTTTATTTGGCTTAACAACCAATATTTTAATAAACGTGTATGGCAATGTGGTCCTTATTTTAGTGTACGGACCGGCGGTCCGTACAGTATTTTTACGTCACATGCTGAAACGGTGCATATTTACAGTATATACGGCACGGGTATATAGTAAAAGACGACAATAATTATCATATATCAAAATATAATATACTAATATACATATATATATATATATTGTAGCAGTCGGAGGGGAGGTGAGGGCTGGGGCGGTGCATGGTGTGCCTCACGTTCCCCAGGAGAGGGAAGGCATGCTTGGGCACACCAGGTGCCACCGGGCCCCACCGACCACCGAGTACACCGAAGCCACCAAGTACACCGAAGCCACCGAGTACACCAAAGCCACCGAGTACACCGAAGCCACCAAGTACACCGAAGACACCAAGTACACCGAAGACACCAAGTACACCGAAGACACCGAGTACACCAAAGTCCCACCGAACGCCGAGCCCCACCGAAGTGTGACGTCACCCTTGAGGGACCTGTTTCACTAGTTTTGTGACATGTCTGTGACACCATACAGACAGATTGGGTTGTCTGGTTTTGTGACAACACAAGTAGCTGCCCTTAGGAAAAGACAGACCCCAAACATAGGCATTAGACAAATCTACACACCATGGACATGTTTCACTAGTTTTCTGACAAAAGTGAAGACAGACATGAAAAGCGGCACCAACAGTCCAAGCAAGAACGCACAAAATGAAGTTTAATGTATAGTTCTTATGAAACTGGACACACCATCTAGACACCATCTAGACATGTCACACCATCTAGACATGTCACGAAACTAGTGAAACAGATCCCAGGTGCCACCGGGCCCCACTGACCACCGAGTACACCGAAGCCACCGAGTACACCAAAGCCACCGAGTACACCAAAGCCACCGAGTACACCGAAGACACCGAGTACACCGAAGCCACCAAGTACACCGAAGCCACCGAGTACAATGAAAACACCAAGTACACCGAAGCCACCGAGTACACCGAAGCCGCCGAGTACACCGAAGACACCGAGTACACCGAAGCCACCGAGTACACCAAAGTCCCACCGAACGCCAAGCCCCACCGAAGTGTGACGTCACCCTTCAGGGACCTGTTTAACTAGTTTCGTGACATGTCTGTGACACCATACAGACAGATTGGGTTGTCTGGTTTTGTGACAACACAAGTAGCTGCCCTTAGGAAAAGACAGACCCCAAACATAGGCATTAGACAAATCTACACACCATGGACATGTTTCACTAGTTTTGTGACAAAAGTGAAGACAGACATGAAAAGCAGCACCAACAGTGCAAGCAAGAACGCACAAAATGAAGTTTAATGTATAGTTCTTATGAAACTGGACACACCATCTAGACACCATATAGACATGTCACACCATCTAGACATGTCACGAAACTAGTGAAACAGATCCCAGGTGCCACCGGGCCCCACTGACCACCGAGTACACCGAAGCCACCGAGTACACCGAAGCCACCGAGTACACCGAAGCCACCAAGTACACCGAAGCCACTAAGTACACCGAAGCCACCAAGTACACCGAAGCCACCGAGTGCACAGAAGCCACCGAGTACACCGAAGCCACCGAGTACCTCGAATCCACCAAGTACACCGAATCCACCAAGTACACAGAAGCCACCAAGTACACCGAAGCCACCAAGTACACCGAATCCACCAAGTACACCAAAGCCACCAAGTACACCGAAGCCACCAAGTACACCGAAGCCACCAAGTACACCGAAGCCACCAAGTACACCGAAGCCACCGAGTACACCGAAGCCACAGAGTACACCGAAGCCACCAAGTACACCGAAGTCACCAAGTACACCGAAGTGTGGGCTCGGTGGACGCTGGGTGTGACAGCTGTGACGTCACCCTTCAGGTATAAATACGGGAGGCAACGGACTCTGGGGCCATTCGGCCAGCACGACTCCTGCAGTGAGGACCACAGCCTAGAAGACCATTAGTATAGCATTGTTATGTAGAGCTATACTGGAG
The DNA here is from genome assembly GCA_950022655.1 of Alentia gelatinosa. NCBI lineage: Eukaryota > Metazoa > Annelida > Polychaeta > Phyllodocida > Polynoidae > Alentia > Alentia gelatinosa. The sequence continues at coordinate 124,487,820 of OX465581.1, forward strand.
ATACTTAGATGGTGTATAAGCTAGGAACAACAATAAAGTGGACTACACACGGACACATTAATTCTGGGTGTTGTTGTCGTTGAGTAGGGAATTCCGTTACAATATATATATATATATATATATATATATATATATATATATATATATACATATTCGTATATTTGTATAGTAGAACCACTGACACCCTGCATAAGCCGACACTATGCGTAAACGGACGTCTTTGGTCAGAAAGGTTTCCTCCATTATTTAACCCCGTGTAAGGGGATACCTCCGCATAAGCGGACACAGAAGGTGTCCACTTACGTGGGATTGTAACTGTATATGTATATTTTATCTCACCCCTGGTACAAGTTTAGCCATAGAAATGACATTAGGAAAAAATACTCAATGATCACCCCCGTAAAGTGACAATACTACGCCACGGCCGTAGTATAGTGAATGTGAGATGACGTCATATGGATTTGCTAAGTATATTCTAATTATTCTGATATTCTGATGCTATTTAGTGTCATAGAAAGGGGTGAAATAAATCTGGAACCGCACTCGAATCGTAAAGTACACAATACTCCACTCGTTGGGATGTGCCATAATCGTCACTCTGCTTCACCTCGATGACGATTTGGGTACATCTAAACTTGTGGCGTATTGTATATTATCATATACCGGTGCACGAATGTCTCAGGTTTATTCCCAGTAGTAATGATTTCATTCGTCCACACTGTGGCGTAATATATATAATACTACCCGCTGTACCACGTGACCACTCATTCTTCTATTTAGTGAGTTGTAGAATGGTATTCTTAATGTTTCTAGGTATATAATGATAAAAAGACATAGTGAGTGTGTCTGAATTCCATCTGTTCCTCGATATTTTGGTCAGAAATATCTCTGAACAGATTCCATTCAGACACACTAACCATGTCTTTCTATATTGATACGATTCTCGATGCAGTTCTATTCAAATATTCAGTTTCACTGACGTCATCGCTGTTTAGTTTCCCTGTCTTCTGTCAGAGTTCATGTGAGTCCATGATGATTTCAACACTCATGATGTAACCATGTCTAGATGAGGTAATACACAAGTCTAACCACCACCACCACCCTACCCCCCTCTCCTACAGCCCCCCCCCCCCCGCCGCCTACCTCAGGCCCGTCAGCAGCTGGCAGTGGACGCATGCGCAGTTACTGCTGGACGTGTCACGTGCTTCCGGTACCACTTCCGGGGGTCACATGATGAGTGTACGTTGATGACATAACATGTTAACTTCTAGGTCAGTAGATTATTTATATTTTATTTTTAAATATTTACTGTGTATTCAGGATATCTGGATTAAGCCTCAATCCGTATTGCTCCAGCCTTGTAAATGTACGTGTAACACTTTATCTTGATTTTCAATTAAAATATAGGAATATTACGGATATTGATTTAATAAAAGAAAATAATTTAAGATTATTTGTAGTTTTCATTGACTCCAGACAATGTTCCTTGAATCTGAGCCTTTTTAACATTCTTTATTTTGTTGGTTGATGATTTATTCTGCTGAGGAATCGGCCAGGGTCATAGCTAGGCGAGAGTGAAGGTATGAGATGAGGATGACAGATAAGTAGGAAACACAGTGGCACGCCCTCAAACCCCAGACCTCGTTATCTTCACTTCCGCCCTATTCTCCTGTAAGTGATTATCTTTGATTAATAGAAGTACATTTATAACAATTCATCTCTTTGAATGTTTTATGGATTCAAAAGTCCTGTAATCATTATAAATATAATGTTTTTAATGGGATACACCATCTCATTACATTCGTTACTATTTCAGATATCTATGCTTTACGTATTATTATTTATGTAACTAGCTACAGATATCTATAGCAAAGTGCAAAAAACTATGCACCACTTTTGAGGCAGATATTGGACTAAATAATTCACCCAGACTCACCTACACTATATATATTCAGTATCAATTTCTCCTGATTTATATCGTAATATCTCAGATTTCTATTCAACATTCTTGAAATAAGAAATAGACTGTTCATACCAATAAACCATCCATTAAACCGACTTGGGCAGATGTTGAGTTGTACTTGTTTAAACATACTTCATTGATAAGAAATAAACTGTTGCCAGTACACCAAGGTAGTACAGCGTCATGCCACTTGTCCAGAAAAGGAGGATAATAAATACAATATAGACTGGTTTCAGATAAAAGCGGTTGTATGCTCCTCGGAGTTGCCTCTGCGCAATAACCTCGCATACGCTCGGATATTACTACGCGTCAACTGCTCGGAGCATACGGCCGCTTGTATCTGAATTTAGTCAGTATTGTGTATGTATGCCTAAATTCAAATCACCCAGACTCACCTACACTCTTATCAAAACCCACCTAGGATCTCAACCACCCTCTCAAACACCCTCTCCCTCTCACCCACCCTCTCACCCACCCTCTCACCCACCCTCTCACCCACCCTCTCATCCACCCTCTCACCCACCCTCTCACCCAACCTCTCACCCACCCTCTCACCCACCCTCTCACCCACCCTCTCACCCACCCTCTCCCCACCCTCTCCCCACACTCTCACCCACCCTCTCACCCACCCTCTCACCCACCCTCTCACCCACCCTCTCACCCACCCTCTCACCCACCCTTTCACCCACCCTCTCACCCACCCTCTCACCCACTGTCGCACCCACCCCTTCACCCACCCTCTTCCCCACCCTCTCACCCACTGTCGCACCCACCCTCTCACCCACCCTCTCCCCCACCCTCTCACCCACCCTCTCCCCACCCTCTCACCCACCCTCTCACCCACCCTCTCACCCACCCTCTCACCCACCCTCTCACCCACCCTCTCACCCACCCCTTCACCCACCCTCTTCCCCACCCTCTCCCCACCCTCTCACCCACCCTCTCCCCACCCTCTCACCCACCCTCTCACCCACCCTCTCACCCACCCTCTCACCCACCCTCTCACCCACCCTCTCACCCACCCTCTCACCCACTGTCGCACCCACCCTTTCGTCCACCCACTGATCGACTTTTAGGAGAACTCAAATAATCAGTGCCGTTTTCGTCTGCCAGTGGAAGATGGCTTATAAACAGACTGCCATAAACCTATACAGATATACATAATACAAGGCCGCAATCCCTGTGCCTTGTGTAATACGACATAAAAGACAGGTTGAACATAAGGCTACACTTCTAGTCCAATATGAGCACAAATATGAAGAGACATTACACAATAAAGGATACGTTGGAGAACCGGTTGGACAAGTAAATGTCATGGCGTACTTATATAGAACGTCCTGACCATGCTGTACAATTCACAGAACGAGATGGTAATTTACGGTTTGTACGGACCGAGGCATTTATGCCGAGTTCCGTACAAACGGTAAATTTTGATCGAGTTCTGTGAATTGTACAAGCATGGTTGGACGTTATATATTTACTATATACCCGAAATTTAAAAAAAATCAATTTCATTTGACTTAACAACCAATTTTTTAATAAATGTGTATGGCAAGGTGGTCCGTATTTTAGTGTATGGACCGGCGGTCCGTACAGTATTTTTACGTCATATGCCGAAACGGTGCGTATTTACAGTATATACGGCATGGGCATATATAGTAAACTGTATAACATCTAGTAGTATGACCTCTAAGATGAAGTACAACCTTTGTGGTAACGCTTGGGTATAGTCCGAGGTCAACACCTTTTGCGGTGAACATTGCCACCACCTGACGACTATTGGCTGACAATCTACTGTATTCATTACTCGCCTTTCGAGCAATTATTAGGAACAGAATCTTGTAAATAATTAGAAATTAAACCCTAGCGCCGTGCTTTGTTTGTATGAATTAGTTCCTGTAATGCCCGTCAGGTGACCAAAAAAGCCGTATTCTCCTAGGAGATTCCGGAGGTCCGTGTTCTACTCAGTAGCGATCTTTAGGCTCCATGGGCTTAGTATGGAGACTCCGTATTCGACGGGTAGTAAACTGTATTACTATATACCCATGCCGTATATACTGTATATACGCACTTTTTCGGCATATGATGTATAAATACTGTACGGACCAGCGATCCGTACACTAAAATACAGACCACCTTGCCATACACATTTATTAAAATTTTGGTTGTTAAGAAAAATGAAATTGATTTTTTTTTTAAATTTCGGATATATATTTAATATATAACGTCCAACCATGCTTGTACAATTCACAGAACACGATGATAATTTACGGTTTGTACGGAACTCGGCGTAAACGCCTCGTACCGTACAAACTCTAAATTACCATCTCGTTCTGTGAATTGTACAGCATGGTCAAGACGTTCTATATAATAACTTCTGGTAGTATGACCTCGAAGATGATCTACATCCTTTGTGGTATTATTATCGTTACGTATCAGACTTTGAGTGTTGTAGAAGGGAAGGCACACCCAACCACGTAGACACCATACCTGTCTCCGTCCCCATGAAAAGACTGATTACTGTAGACAACACACACACAGCAACCTCTCACGTGATCTATGGTGGCCCACGCCCAGTTAACCTTTGTAATTACACAGAATGAATAACGGATTTACTAAAGAAAGCACGTATAACATCTAGGGTTCAATTAGTGCTTATTTGGGGCATCCTATAGCTTTATATCACCCATGGTATTTTTGTACCATAGACCTAAAACGGGATTCACACGGAGGGATTCATGTACCTCACAGGCCGTTTGTCTGAGACAAATCCTGTTGAGATTTGGTACTGGAACACAATCTCCTCGTGTGAATGACAGGCTTTCATTTTGCTGAGACAACTTTTTTCTCTTGCAATTGTCGGCGACAATCGCCCCTAACAAGGAACAGAATCTCATGAGATTTTGACTTTAAACAGGTTTAAAATTTAGAGGGACATTTTGGTGAGACAAATGTATTTCACACGTTCTCCCCCAATCTGTGTGTCTCAGCGGTCTCAAATAACACCTATTCACACGGGGAAGTATCCTGAGTCGGCGACTGTGTGCCCTGTGTACCCTGTGTACCCTGTGTAGGGGTGTGGGGTTGAGACTATGTACCTGTTAAATCTTCTCATGTGAATTGAATCCGCCATGTTCCCCTGAGACTGTAGAACACCCCAATCTGTGAAACTTTGTTCCCAGTTGGAAATAGTAGCCGACTGGTGCAAAGGTGTGAAGTACACCAGTCTCAGGTCCATTTGTCCCACCGTGTGAATCCCATTTAACATTGGATTATTCAGCACTGATTAACATTGGCCGATTATTCACCCGAGAGTGGGAAGAGGGTAGAATATCACCAAAGCAAGGCGATCTTCAGATGATAAACAATTGGAGGCCTGTATGTGTACTACCTGTTCCAGGCAAAGTACTGGAGCGGGTGGCACACGAGCAGTTATATCATTTCTTGAAAGAAAATGGATTTTTCAGTAACAGTCAGTTTTGATTTAAAAAGGGTAGGAGCATTGGGAGGGGGGGGGGGGGGCAGTTTTTAAGTTAACATAATATCTTCTAGAGGAACACAATTTAGAAAAATATTCAATAGCAACATACAATGACATAGGAAAGGCCTTCGTTTGCGTGAATCATAACATACTCCTCTACAAATTGGGGGAGCTTAACTTAATGAGCTCGTTTAATCCATCCTAGAGAACCGAAAATGCTACACAGATTACGGAGATGTACAAAGGTATCTGAATTACGGTATCCCACAGGGCTCTATATTGGGCCCGCTATTGTTTCTTATATACGTTAACGATTTAACTGAATGCCTGGATGACTGCCACATCTTAATGTATGCAGATGATTTAGTCATATTGACGTCGGATAAGAATATGTAAAATGCAGAAAACCACATGCTAGATGCTTTGGACAAATTGTACATGTTATATACCTCTCATAGGCTGACGATTAATATTAAAAAAAACCGAACTGTGTACATGTGTATCACGGCACCAAAGCAATGTTAAAAAAATGTACTTTTGGCAACCTGAAACTAGGGGGATAGATAATCGAAGTATTGACGGAAATGAACTATTCTCTAGCCTTGGTCAAATCTAACCTTTCTACAATGTGATACGTAAACATGTAGACATCACTCTCTAGTCATGACCATTTTCCAGTACGATACGTAGACATGTAGAAATCATTCCTTAGTCTCGTACCTCTGCACTCTCCTCCCATTCTGAGGTCATGAACTCCGCACACAGACTCCGGGAATGCGGATAGACCGCAGAAAGTGGTGACGTCACCGACATATGCTATGTCTGTGTTATCAGACTTGTCCTTAATCTGAGGTCAATTTCCTGTTATTTAACGAGCTTCATTTTAAAGGTCGTTAAACCTTGTTAACCATATTCTAAAGTCTATGTAGTCTTTGAAAGGAAAGAAAATGTATCTGAAAAACTCCCATGTGCGAGAGATACTTCTTCTAAATTAAAAAAAAATCAAATAAAATGCCTCCTGAAAGATCATTATATATAGTGTATAGAGGAGTGAAATTTGTATCCGCTTTGCCCACAGTCCATGTTTATTTCCCAAAATATATTAGTCAGCTATTCAAATGTACACATTTAGGGAATAATCCACAAGTAAAAAGGACAATGGATATGTTTTTTAATTAGAGCCCATAATGCATCCCACAGCTGTGAAGTTTCTCCACATATTTATTGGTAAATGAGCAAATGACATGCTGCTGACCTACATATACAATTCTCACAGTGCTAGGGGGGTCATTGTATCAACTACAAAATGTTTAAGGGAGAACTAAGTTTTGCGAGTCATTTATCTGCTCTTTCAAACTATGCTCGTAGGAAACTCAAATTGGCAATTAAAGCAGAACACTTAAACATTGGTTATCTGTTACAGATTAAGCATGTGACATTTCGACTTCATTAGATTTCACTATAGAGAGTATTCATTGAACACAACAATAATTAGAGCCACTCCCGAACAGCTCCAAGCAGAGTCTCAGCAGCAGAGACGAACTGTCTCCAAGCATAATGTAGCTGATGTGAGACCAGACTTGTGAGATCTTTCGAAAGATAAAAAACTTATCAGAATTTTTCTTAAAGATTTCACCGCGCCCTCTAGCGGGAAACCAGCGTAAAATCTAACGAGTATTATTCGGGTACCAGCTCAAGGCAATCCCACAGTGCACTAGAAAGATGGTGGGCGTTACATGGCCTAATATGTGAGTGCACATTGGCCAGGCTTCCAGGCTAGGCGTTACCTGGCCTAATATGTGAGTGCACATTGGTCAGGCCTCCTGTGTCAATTACTGTACAATTGAGGCTTTTGTCCCTCTATTGGGCTCAACAATTAGATTCATATGCGATATATCTACAAATATGATGTATTTTGTTTATAGACCCAATAAAGAAAGTGCACTAGAAAAGAAAATTCAGAGTCAGATTGTCAAGTACTATAGAGGAAACCTATGAAAGTTTAGGATCAGAGCTCATATCCCACCGGATTTGAATAGCATATTCTCAAGGCGAAGCTGCGTGAATTACATAGCGATTGAAACGAGATGGGATCAAGCTCTGACCCTAACTTGAATAGGTTTCTGAATTTATCTCACCCTTCACATTGACTAATGGTCTTAACTTTGTGACATAATCCCCAATTGGATATTTCTCCTAAATATGGTTGTTAGATTCGAGATCCCAATGTTAAGTCTATGGAGAAAAAATACCCGGGGTGAGATAAAACTTCCCAAATTTAGTGTTGGTGATTGATTTTATTTGGTGCATTTTTGGTGATTGGTTTCATTTTATGCAACTGATTACAACGTTTAGGAGTAGATTCTGCTTGTCAAGTCAACAAAGTAAGCTAGTCTAGACATTGGTCTGGACACTTGAGGGCCACATCAGCAGTAATTACGTAGTGATAATCACGTGACACGGCGATGAGACCACAAACAGGACGTGGATGTCTGCGGACATTCACTCAGTAAACACCACATCGTCATCAGTCATCATTAACCCAGGTGTGACAGACCGCGTGACTGACAGCGAGTGGCGGAAAGGTGCCGAAACTTGTTGATGACGGAGAGATAGGACATTTTGCACCTCCTGACGACTTTCAGCAGTAAAATGGTAGAAATCATTTAGTGTAAACACTAAGCACGTGGTGACTGTAGATCGTCTGATCATATCACATTACACAATTCTGCACCACTTCATGACGGTTGGACACGCTCTGACGCCTGCGACTATTTCAAGCGGGCTTGAATTAGTCGTCTACACGGGCGTCGATTCTGTGAAAACTTATAGTCGTCAGTGTAAACGCTCAATATATTCTGAGGTCGACGGCTTTTGCGGTGAACATTGCCACCACCTGACGACTATTGGCTGATGAACTAGTGTAAACGCCGGTTATGTTAAGTAAAAAAAAAGGCTAGACATTGGTCTGGACACTTGAGGGACACAACAGCAGTAATTACGTAGTGATAATCACGTGACACAGCGATGAGACCACAAACAGGACGTGGATGTCTGCGGACATTCACTCAGTAAACACCACATCATCATCAGTCATCATTAACCCGGGTGTGACAGACCGCGTGACTGACAGCGAGTGGCGGAAACTCGTGGAAACTTGTTGATGACGGAGAGATAGGACATTTTGCACCTCCTGACGACTTTCAGCAGTAAAATGGTAGAAATCATTTAGTGTAAACACTAAGCACGTGGCGACTGTAGATCGTCTGATCATATCACACTACACAATTCTGCACCACTTCATGACGGTTGGACACGCTCTGACGCCTGCGACTATTTCAAGCGGGCTTGAATTCATCCTCTACATGGGCAGCGATTCTGTGAAAACTTATAGTCGTCAGTGTAAACGCTCAAGTATATTCTGAGGTCGACGGCTTTTGCGGTGGACATTGCCACCACCTGTTGACTATTGGCTGATGATCTAGTATAAACGCCGGTTATGTTAAGTAAAAATAAAAGGCTAGACATTGGTCCGGACACTTGAGGGACACATCAGCAGTAATTACGTAGTGATAATCACGTGACACGGCGATGAGACCACAAACAGGACGTGGATGTCTGCGGACATTCACTCAGTAAACACCACATCGTCATCAGTCATCATTAACCCAGGTGTGACAGACCGCGTGACTGACAGCGAGTGGCGGAAAGGTGCCGAAACTTGTTGATGACGGAGAGATAGGACATTTTGCACCTCCTGACGACTTTCAGCAGTAAAATGGTAGAAATCATTTAGTGTAAACACTAAGCACGTGGTGACTGTAGATCGTCTGATCATATCACATTACACAATTCTGCACCACTTCATGACGGTTGGACACGCTCTGACGCCTGCGACTATTTCAAGCGGGCTTGAATTAGTCGTCTACACGGGCGTCGATTCTGTGAAAACTTATAGTCGTCAGTGTAAACGCTCAATATATTCTGAGGTCGACGGCTTTTGCGGTGAACATTGCCACCACCTGACGACTATTGGCTGATGAACTAGTGTAAACGCCGGTTATGTTAAGTAAAAAAAAAGGCTAGACATTGGTCTGGACACTTGAGGGACACAACAGCAGTAATTACGTAGTGATAATCACGTGACACAGCGATGAGACCACAAACAGGACGTGGATGTCTGCGGACATTCACTCAGTAAACACCACATCATCATCAGTCATCATTAACCCGGGTGTGACAGACCGCGTGACTGACAGCGAGTGGCGGAAACTCGTGGAAACTTGTTGATGACGGAGAGATAGGACATTTTGCACCTCCTGACGACTTTCAGCAGTAAAATGGTAGAAATCATTTAGTGTAAACACTAAGCACGTGGCGACTGTAGATCGTCTGATCATATCACACTACACAATTCTGCACCACTTCATGACGGTTGGACACGCTCTGACGCCTGCGACTATTTCAAGCGGGCTTGAATTCATCCTCTACATGGGCAGCGATTCTGTGAAAACTTATAGTCGTCAGTGTAAACGCTCAAGTATATTCTGAGGTCGACGGCTTTTGCGGTGGACATTGCCACCACCTGTTGACTATTGGCTGATGATCTAGTATAAACGCCGGTTATGTTAAGTAAAAAAAAAGGCTAGACATTGGTCTGGACACTTGAGGGACACAACAGCAGTAATTACGTAGTTATAATCACGTGAGACCGCGATGAGACCACGAACAGGACGTGGATATCTGCGGACATTCACTCAGTAAACACCACATCATCAGTCATCATAGACCCGGGTGTGACAGACCGCGTGACTGACAGCGAGTGGTCGAAAGTCGCGGAAACTTACCGATGACGGACAGATATTTATCTCACCCCTGGTATAAGTTTAGCCATAGGGATAACACTAGAAAACAATACAGTAGAACCCCGCCTAACGGACACTGTGCATAAGCGTACACCCCGCGTTAACGGACACTTTTGCTCGGAACGGTTCCCTCTATTAGATGTTTATTTTAACCTCGCGTAAGCTGACACCCCGCGTAAGCGGGCACATTGGCTCGGAACGAAGGGTGTCCGCTTACGCGGGGTTCTACTGTACTTCACAATCACTCCCATAAAGTGACAATACTACGCCATGGTCGTGGCGTAGTGAATACGAGAGGCGATTAGGAGCGATTGACCAATCAGCGGCCAGGATTTCAGAGAGAAGACAAGACAAGAGATTCAAACATCCCTAACAGTGAAAGCGGTGAGATAAATCCAGAACAGCACTCGAATCGTATAATAAACAATACTACACTCGTTTGGATGCGCCGTAATCGTCACTCGACTTTACCTCGATGACGATTGCGGCAGTGGTCGAAAGTTGCGGAAAGTTGTCGATGACGGAGAGATATGATTTGGGACTTTTTCTTCTCTCCTACGCAAACTGTCACCCTCCAATTTCGATATTGAGAAACCGGTAGGGACCTTTTCTTGCCCAACTGGGGCCCGTTTCACAATCCTGGGGGCTGTTGAATAAAGTTCGTTCGTTTCTGGTGCTGGTGTGAACGATACGATAACTCCAACGATAAACGACATCCTGGACGATTTCTGTCCATTTAGTGTTGTTTGACAAGACAGCAGATCTTATCTTGATGAACGTACTTGTATACAACACCTTGTAAGAGATTTAGATTACTCCCATTGTCAAAATATGTTCTGTTTAGAGCACATTATTTTATACAACACTATGGCCCCAAGGACGATTCTGGGAGACTTTTTTCTCGTTCGCAGTTTATTCAACAGCCTCGTACAAGTAGACCCTTTTCTGTACGCCATAGAGACCCAGGAACAATGCGGGTCAATTTCATTCAACACTTATGGACGACCTTATGGACGGCCGATACTGTCTTAGACAATAGACTTAGATATCATTAGACTATAACCCTTGTAGGAGGTACAGAAAAGGGTCTTCATGTACGATCCTATTTTATGAAACAACCCCCAGCTGACCTTTATATATTCGCACGACTATCTCACCCCTGGTACAAGTTTAGCCATAGGAATAACACCTCCTTGTGTCATGGATATGAAACGTTGTACTACACACAAATATCACCCATGCAAAGTGGCAATACTACGCCATGGTCGTGGCGGAGGGATGCCACAAATATCACGAATTTGAGCCAAATAGTCAGCGATAGGGGAGAGATAAAATCTGAACAATACTCGATCCATAAGTGCTGATGATATGCCATTCATTTTGTTTTGCTACAACATCTCCCTCAGCTTTGCCTCGCGAGATTACTCTGTCGCAAATTACGTAACCTTTCAACTGCAACCAAAACTCATGGAATATTTTCAATGCCTATAGATTTCTAAATACATATAGAGGCATATATATATACAATTCTTTCCTATCATGGAAAGCAAGCTGTATTATTCAAACTACAAATCAGCCAAAATAGATGATCTCATTGTTATGCTATCCTTTGCTGACCTTTATACACCTAACTTGTTTACTTTCATTTCCCTCCTCTTCTGCTCTAAGACTATTTTCCACTGGCCGATGAAAACGGCACCGATTAATTGAGTTCTCCTAAAAATCGGTCGGTGGTTTCTAATAACTGCACGTCGGTATCGAGAAATCGGTGAGGGTGTCGTGTATACCTTTTTTCTGCCGCCTGTGACAGGTCCATAACAATAGAACTGTACACCAAACACAATGGCTATCACCAATGATATCAAAACTCACTAATTGTGCCATAGTTGAGTAAAGTTCCAGAATAAAGTTGTTTACACTTTCTGGTTCCACATAATCGGTTGACAGTGCTAAATACGATAATCGTTGGTCATTATCGGAAGGTCGAAACGCCATATAAGGAGAACACAATTTCTTTTTCAATCTTTTTTTTGTTGTTGAACAAATTCTGCAACAATAGCAGTTCTTCCTAATTGGTGCTATTTTCGTCGACCAGTGGAAGATATCTCTAATATAGACATCACACTATACATCACCCTCACTCACTGAGTCTGGATGATAAGCCTACAGCAGCCTCAAGGTCATCCACCTTCCATGTTGACCTTACAACGTTCACTCATATTAACTGCGGGATTAAGGAGTGCTCTCCAAGCGGATATTCCGCTGTTTGGGCGCATGCGCGGAGACTGTGGGCGCGGTCGGCGGGATGCTGTGTCATTAAGCAGGGCGTGCCTCGTTCTCGTTTTCGCCTCGTTCTCGTCTGGGCTAAAAGCAGACGACATTTGGCGTCACAGACGCTGCTTTCTACCTGAGCGGCGTCTCAGGTGCGTCTCAAACATGGCGGACATCTGGCAGACATACCTGGGACACGGTGTGTGAGGGGGGAGGGGGGGGAGGGGGGGGGGGCGTCTGTGAGGGGTGAGAGATGAAGTGGACTTTGAGAAATAATTGGTCATTAAGGTGTAGAGAAAAGAAATGTCAGAAATATAAAGATAAGAATAGGAAATAGATACAAGAGAAAAAAAAAATAGATTAAAGATACGATGAACAAATCATAGTATAAGAAATAAAGAAATGTCAGAAATAACTAAAAAAAATAGAATAGGAAAAGAATACAAGAAAAAAGGCCATATTAAAGATATGATTAATATATCATAAAATTATCAAAACATAGACAATTACTCAATAAAATCTGACATCTGGCAGACATACCTGGGACAGGGTGCGTGGGGGTGAGGGGGGGGGGGGTGAGGGGGGGTCTGTGAGGGGTGGGAGAGGAAGTGAACTTTGAGAAATAATTGGTCATTAAGGTGTAGAGATTTATTTCATGTTTTTGTTCATAAATGAATATAAGAACACAGAAAAGAAATGTCAGAAATATAAAAATAAGAATAGGGAAAAGATACAAGAAAAAAAAGATAGATTAAAGATATGGTGAATAAATCATAATACAAGAAAAAAGAAATGTCAGAAATACATAAAAAATAGAATAGGAAAAGAAATCAAGTAAAGAAAGACAGATTCAAGATGTAAAGAAGTAAATCATAAAATTAACAAAACATAGACAATTTATACTCAATAAAATCTCATTAGTAACTGTTTATGAACGGAAGGCGGTGTTTCCATATTTCTATAGTTCTAGGTTATATCCTAGAACAAACCTTGTCATATCGTCACCCGGACCGTATCTAGAGATACCTGGCGAGTATGGGATGTGACCAGGGACAACCGCGCTGACAAACAAATTCTAAGCTGTCAGATCTGTAGGTACCTTAAAGGCATATCCTACAATTCACAGTGGCGCCACCTGGTGATTTTTGAATATTGTCAATTATCAGTCCAAACTGGTTTCTTAGGAGTCATTGTAATTTTACATGAGTAAATTCAACATTTTGTCCAGTTTATCCAATCTCGATAGGTAAAATAGGCTAAATTGCATTTGCTTGATTTACATAGGAAATCTACTGAAAAACATGGTTTTCTTCAATTCTTTCAAAAACAAGCACGGTGACCTATGATTTTTAAAGCATGAATAAATAATATCATATGTACTATATTCTGTAAAGATTTGAGGTAAATGACATGGGTTTTACTATGTGAAAAAATACTTTTTAGAATTTCTATATATTCTTATATAAAATTATGCTCATATTGATCGATAAATCAAAAACTAGCACGGTGACCCCCGATTTTTAAGTTAGATATGTGTTCCACAACACTTGGAGATCATCACATATAATTTTCGGGAAATTGACATGGGTTTTTATTTTCAAGCCAAATACTCTGATATGCCTTTAACAGGTTACAACGTAGCTGCATAAAGTCTACCTCAAATTTTATTTCCTTAAACTGTGTAAAATGGTAATCACAAAAGCTTATTGGACAAATTGATATGTGGAGGATGAAAATTCTTGCCAAGAATGCGGCACCGGCCTGTTTCATTTTACATAGTAAAAGTCCAAAATCGCCACATATTTGCTGTGGTGGTTGTATTCTTGATAGCCTATTAATGCGCAGTGTCTCACCCTTCACATTGACTAATGGGCTAACCTTTGTGACATAATCCCCCGTTGAGTATTTGTTTTCGTAATACTCCATGGGTGTTGGATATGAGTTCCCAATGTTAAGTCTATGGGGGGAAAATACCAGGGGTGAGATAAGACTATGTATATCTATCTATATCTGGAATCAACATCTATTATAATATAAAATGCTATAAATCTGATCTGCATTATATTAAAACCTTCCTCATGTTATTTGCCTTCAAGTTATATTAAGGCCGACCTGTTTTGAGGTCTAGTTTTTAAATAAACAAATTTGTTGCTGAAGCAGTAAGATCCAGACCATCTTTTTGTATGCTAAGTGTCATCAACAAAGCAAAGATTGACGTCAAACTCTAGAGCTATTTCTTATTCAATCTGTGATTCGGTTCATTAGTGAGAATGAAAATAGGTATAATCAGTCGTCAGATGTGTTATTTTTTTAATTACTAACATGATTAGGCAACTATGAGATTTTTTTGTATTCTTAACATGTGCATTGACCGTTCTTATTAGGCTTGTTACAAATTTACTAAATATACAAAGAGACAACTGAGTTTTACACAGCTTTTAGAACTACATCATTTTGCTATTGTCACTGAGTATATTTAGATGCGATCCTAATTGTCCTCCTCACCTCGGCTAGTAATTGCTTTTTGTTTAATCAATTATCATTATTGAATCAGTTTTAGAATTTTTTTTGTAAAGGCTTTATTACTTGATTCGTATAAATCGCTCTTCCAAGTAACAGCATGGTTGAAACAAAACAAAGTAAACAAGTAAATGAGAATATACAATGTTGTTAAAGATTTCTTGATCGCTTTCACAGAGCCTACATTTGTTATAGTACGTTTACTCATACTATAAGTTCAGATTTTTTTGAAGATTTTTTTTTTCAATGCTTTTATTCAGGGTATGACCATACATCAGATTTGATGACAAATACAACCATTTTGGTCCTATGCAAGGTTCTTGATACTCACATGCTTAATCATGTCATCTTAGGGCCTTATCATTAAGTTATCTTCTTCTTCATTCTTCAACTTATGTAAGATAACCTTTTTAAATATAGTTTTTGTCTCTTGATTCTGCAATTCTACCGATAAGGTGTTCCAGAGGCTCAATCCAAAATATACCGACGATTTCCTGAACTTTTCCTTTTTGGGGAGGGGCAGATATAGCATGCACTTATCATGCGATCTAGTTTGTCTACCTTCTTTATCTCGTACTATTTCTCGTAATTGAGATATATCCTTTAGCCTTTTTATAATTCCCATTAGTAAAGATCTCCTTCGTATATCAGGATGTGTTACCTCAGATTCACCCCAGATACATCATCATTATTACATATTTTCTTGTGTTGAACTCAACAAAGAGCCGTGGACCTTAGTGCCAATATTGGGTTGGTTTTCATGGTCCTGCCTTTCGATTCACCTAAATATAACCTCTCGTGATTTTATGTGTTCACAGTTATTTTATATAAATCATATTATGGCAAATATAGTCATAAACAATTGGCAGATGTTGTATAGATTTTAAAATAGTGGATATCGTTAGGGCTTTAAAGGTACACTTTGTATGAGGTCGATATATCTGTATGCTCTGGGTATAGTAATACACACTCCCTATGTGTTTTCTATGGACACTTTGTATAAGATGGATATATCTGTATGCTCCGGGTATGGTGATACACACTCCCTATGTGTTTTCTATGGACACTTTGTATCAGGTGGATATATAAATGCTCCGGGTATGGTGATACATACTCCCTATGTGTTTTCTATGGACACTTTGTATTAGGTGGATATATCTGTATGCTCTGGGTATAGTGATACACACTCCCTATGTGATTTCTATGAACACTTTGTATTAGGTGGATATATCTGTATGCTCTGGGTATCTCCATACAAACTCCCTATGTGTTTTCTATGGACACTTTGTATTAGGTGAATATATCTGTATGCTCCGTGTATGGTGATACACACTCCCTATATGTTCTATGGACACTTTGTATTAGGTGGATATATCTGTATGCTCCGGGTTTAGTGATACACACTCCCTATGTGTTTTCTATCAACACTTTGAATTAGGTGGATGTATCTGTATTAGGGGTATGGTGATACACACTCCTTATGTGTTTACTATGGACACTTTGTATTAGGTGGATATATCGGTATGCTCCGGGTGTGGTGATACACACTCCCTATGTGTTTTCTATGGACACTTTGTATTAGGTGGATATATCGGTATGCTCCGGGTATGTCCATACACACTCCCTATGTGTTTTCTATGGACACTTTGTATTAGATGGATATATCTGTATGCTCCGGGTATGGTGATACACACTCCCTATGTGTTTTCTATGGACACTTTTTATTAGGTGGATATATCTGTATGCTCTGGTTATGGTGATACACACTCTCTATGTGTTTTCTACGGGCACTTCATATTAGGTGGATATATCTGTATGCTCCGGGTATGTCCATACACACTCTCTACGTGTTTTCTATGGACACTTCATATTAGGTGGATATATCTGTATGCTCCGGGTATGGTGATACACACTCCCTATGTGTTTTCTATGTACAGTTTGTATTAGGCGGGTATATCTGTATGCTCCGGGTATGGTGATACACACTCCCTATGTGTTTTCTATGGACACTTTGTATTAGGGGGATATATCTGTATGCTCTGGTTATGGTGATACACACTCCCAATGTGTTTTCTATGGACACTTTGTATTCGGTGGATACATCTGTATGCTCCGGATATGGTGATACACACTCTCTACATGTTTTCTATGGACACTTTGTATTAGGTGGATAATAAAACTACCTCCACCCGTGTTTATCTGTCTCCTGCACTCACTATTCACACACCCCTGAACCCCGTCTCGTGAAACCCATCAGAGAGTCTAAAATCAATGCAGGACCCTGAGTAATATTCCCCCCGCTCTGCCCAAATGTCTCAGCTATACGCCCATCCGTCCTCATTAGTTTCACGGCCCGCCGACAGGGGCTGTCAGGCGGGCGGGACAGCCCCACGCATGCGCAGAGTCTGTGCCCACTCAACCGTGACAAAAAGTGACGATAAGGAAGAGAGAGTGGTGAGAAAAGTCAATTTGCATGTTCCGGTCCAGCCACCACGGGCCCGCGCTGAGATTAAAGTGCCCCGGCCATGTAACAGGCCGTTTATGGTGATGGGGTGGAGATTGTGAGTGAGCCATGGTGTTGTGAAGGAGATTGTGAGTGAGCCATGGTGTTGTGGGGGAGATTGTGATTGAGCCATGGTGTTGTGGGGGAGATTGTGTGTGAGCCATGGTTTTGGGGTGGAGATTGTAATTGAGCCATGGTTTTGTGGGGGAGATTGTGGCTGAGCCATGGTGTTGTGGGGGAGATTGTGACTGAGCCATGGTGTTGTGGGAGAGATTGTGACTGAGCCATGGTGTTTTGGGGGAAATTGTGACTGAGCCATGGTGTTGTGGGGGAGATTGTGACTGAGCCATGGTGTTGTTGGGGAGATTGTGACTGAGCCATGGTGTTGTGGGGGAGATTGTGTATGATCCATGGTGTTGTGGGGGAGATTGTGACTGAGCCATGGTTTTGCTGGGGGAGATTGTGAGTGAGCCATGGTGTTGTGGGGGAGATTGTGATTGAGCCATGGTGTTGTGGGGAAATCGTGTGTGAGCCATGGTGTTGTGGGGGAGATTGTGTGTGAGCCATGGTGTTGTGGGGGAGGTTGTGTGTGAGCCATGGTGTTTTGAGGAGATTGTGATTGAGCCATGGTGTTTTGGGGAGATTGTGAGTGAGCCATGGTGTTGTGGGGGAGATTGTGTGTGAGCCATGGTGTTGGGGGAGATTGTGTTTGAGCCATGGTGTTGTGGTGAAGATTGTGAGTGAGCCATGGTCTTGTGGAGGAGATTGTGAGTGAGCCATGGTGTTGTGGGGGAGATTGTGAGAGAGCCATGGTGTTGTGGAGGAGATTGTGAGTGAGCCATGGTGTTAAGGTCGAGATTGTGAGTGAGCCATGGTGTTGTGGGGGAGATTGTGAGTGAGCCATGGTGTTGTGGAGGAGATTGTGAGTGAGCCATGGTGTTAAGGTCGAGATTGTGAGTGAGCCATGGTGTTGTGGGGGAGATTGTGAGTGAGCCATGGTGTTGGGTCGGAGATTGTGACTGAGCCATGGTGTTGTGGGGAAGATTGTGATTGAGCCATGGTGTTGTGTTGGAGATTGTGATTGAGCCATGGTGTTGTGGAGGAGATTGTGAGTGAGCCATGGTGTTGTGGGGGAGATGTGGTGACTTGAAAAGGTGACTTGTAATCAGAGACATTACAGCAGCGAAGGATCTGATTAATGCCAGATCCGT
This sequence comes from Alentia gelatinosa, assembly GCA_950022655.1. Taxonomy (NCBI): domain Eukaryota; kingdom Metazoa; phylum Annelida; class Polychaeta; order Phyllodocida; family Polynoidae; genus Alentia; species Alentia gelatinosa. Next base: position 124,506,634 of record OX465581.1, read on the forward strand.
TTACAGTTTAGTGCAATTTTTGGTCCTCTTTCTTGTCTCACTCTGTGTTCACATTTACGAATGATACTTGATCCTTTTATGAATCTTTGCAGGTAAATGACGTACCGGATAATTGAAACAAAGTCATTCTTGGATTTACCCGCCCCGAAACAAACTCCTCCCATTTGAGGGACTCGCCCCGAAACGAACTCGCCCCATTTGAGGAACTTAAGAATAAATATACAATATTACCATAATTTCGATCTGAGTGGCCGTATTCTCCGCGTAGTTGACGCGTAGTAAAACAACTCGCTGTCGCTCGGATTTTTACGTAGTGTCAACTACAAGGAGAATATGACCACATAGATTGAAATCATGGTAATGTTGTATTTATTACTCTCCTTTCAACTGATTATTAAGAAAAAAATCTTTTAGATAATTAGAAATTTGATGCAAGCACCGTGCATTGTTTATATAAAACTGTTCCTATAATGCCCGTGAGGTGGCCGAAAAGCCGTATTCTCCTCTCCTGGCATGTCTAGAGATATGTCTACGATTTCCCACTTTCCCGATATGTCTCCGATATTTGCCTTTTGTATCGGTGCCATATAGGCAGGTCTAAATTTCTATCGTAGTAGGTGGACGCCAGGCCTAAGACCCCGCGTCCACCTACTACGATAGAGATTTAGACCTACCGATTTAGCACCGATATAAAAAGCAAATATCGGAGACATATCGGGAAGGTGCAAAATCGTAGACATGCCAATCAACCACGCATTGTATGGGTTTTAAATCGGTATCTAATCGGAGAAACGTGGTCAAATTTATGCCCCGATATCAGGTGACCTTCCGACGCGATTTTGATTTTCATCGGGAGGTGCATAGTAGACAATATCGGAGCCATATCGCAGTAGCTGGACGCCGGGCCTAATTCACTCAGCTTCGCTTTATGAATTACTCTGCAGTCAAACTCGATGGAGTACCGCCCAAGCTATTTTCATCACTTGGGTTTCCTTCTAAAACCTTTAGGCCCGGCGTCCACCTACTACGATATGGCTCCGATATGGTCTACGATGCACCTCCCGATAAAAAAATCAAAATCGCGTCGGAAGGTTACCTGATATCGGGGTAGTTGACCACGTTTCTGCAATTAGACACCGATAAAAACCCCATACAATGCGTGGTGGATTGGCATGTCTAGACATATGTCTACGATTTTGCACCTTCCCGATATGGCACCGATTTTGACATTTTGTATCGGTGCCATATCGGGAGGTCTACGATTCTATCGTAGTAGGTGGACGCCGGGCCTTACTCTAACCCTACGTTTACATTACAACATCTCACCATTATCAGAATATGCCTATCTTCGGGGCATTCTTCCTGTTCTATTTGTTGTCTAGTTTGCGACTTTTCTTAATGAATTATTCACACTTTTCTTCGGGCGAGCATATTAACTAAACTGACACCCCTTCACCGTTGACTACGTCGGCGCTTCCCTCCGCCTCTCCCGGCTAAAAGAAATCGACTGTTTTCTACCCACTTCAAAAGGAATTTAATTCTCCGGACTATTGACGTTTACCCTCAATTGCATCTCACTCGGAGGAATGGAAATAAAAACTAGCCCACCACTTTAACTGAGTTCTACACTTCACGCCCATCGAGGGCCTTTAAAGTGAGTTTTCACTGACGAACATGGGATGTTGATGGGGGATACACCTGGGGTCTGTTGCTAAATAAAGACTCCACCTGGCAATCAACACGTGAAAGTGCCATGCTAAGTTGTTCGGTACTAATGATGTTTTACGCCGTTAGAACTGTCAGCTTAATGTGGAGGTGAGAGTGAGGGTGTGAACTGAAGTGGTAGGGAATGGTAGATTGGAATAACTGGGAATCTGTCTTGTCGTATGGCTATGCATTGCATGATGTCATATTGCATGGCATTATGTAATGCTAAAACTGCGTATAATTTGCTAGACTGATAAGAAAACAGTAGTATCGCTTCTTATCATGCATTGAGTTGCATTACTTCAGTTTGGTGGTGGAAGGGAACAACGGGGAATCTGTCTTGTCGCATCGCTTTGTATTGCATTATGTCATATTGCATGGAGTTGTGTCAAACTAAAACTGGGTATGATCTACTTGAACCATGATAAGACTACTAGAGAACAGATATATCAATTCTTATATCATATTGAGTTGTGTTACTTCACTTTGTGTGGTGGGAGATTATCTGATAAGCTCTGCGCATACAGTACACCATTAAGTAAAAGGAAATGCTCTGGCGTATGTTGCTAAATAAAAATTCCACCTGGCAATCAACCCGTTAAAGTGCCATGCTAAGTTGTCCGGTACTAATGATGTTTTACGCCGTTAGAACTGTCAGGTTAATGTGGAGGTGAGAGTGAGGGTGTGAACTGAAGTGGTAAGGAGCGGTAGATTGGAACAACTGGAAATCTGTCTTGTCGTATGGCTATGCATTGCATAATGTCATATTGCATGGCATTATGTCATGCTAAAACTGTGTATAATTTGCTAGACTGATAAGAAAATAGTAGTATCGCTTCTTATCATGCATTGAGTTGCATAACTTCAGTTTGCGTCATGGGAGATTGTTTGATAAGCGTTACACATACAGTACACCATTTAGCAAAAGAAAATGCCCTGGCGTCTGTTGCTAAATAAAGATTCCATCTGGCAATCTACACATTAAAGTTGTTCGGTACTAATGATGTATTACGCTGTAAGAACTGCCAGATTAATGTGGAAGTGAGAGTGAGGGTATGAACTGAAGTGGCAAGGAGCGGTAGATTGGAACAACTGGGAATCTGTCTTGTCGTATGGCTATGCATTGCATTATGTCATATTGCATGGCATTATGTCATGCTAAAACTGCATATAATTTGCTAGACTGATAAGAAAACAGTAGTATCGCTTCTTATCATACATTGAGTTGCATTACTTCAGTTCGGTGGTAGAAGGGAACAACGGGGAATCTGTCTTGTCGCATCGCTTTGTATTGCATTATGTCATATTGTATGGAGTTGTGTCAAACTAAAACTGGGTATGATCAGCTGGACTCATAATAAGACTACTAGAGAACAGATATATCATGCATGGAGTCGTGTCATGATAAAACTGCGTATAATTTGCTAGACAAATAAGAGAACAGTAGTATCAATTCTTATCATGCATCGAGTTGTGTTATTTCACTTTGCGTCATAGGAGATTGATTGATAAGCTTTACGCATACAGTATATCAATTACAAAAAGGAACCAACTGGCGTTTGTTGCTGAATAAGGACTCCACCTGGCAATCAACACGTGAAAGTTGTTCGGTACTAATGATGTTTTACGCAGTTAGAACTGTCAGCTTAATGTAGAGGTGAGAGTGAGGATATGAACTGAAGTGGCAAGGAGCGGTAGATTGGAACAACTGGGAATCTGTCTTGTCACATCGCTTTGTATTGCATTATGTCATATTGTATGGAGTTGTGTCACGCTAAAACTGGGTATGAGTTGCTAGACGGACAAGAAAACAGAAGTATCGCATCTTATCATGCATTAAGTTACGTTACTTCACTTCGTGTGGTGGGAGATTATCTGATAAGCTTTGCGTATACAGTACACCATTAAGTAAAAGGAAATGCCCTGGGGCCTGTTGCTAAATAAAAATTCCACCTGGCAATAAAGTTGTTCGGTACTAATGATGTCTTAAGTGGGATTCACACGATGGGACAAATGTACCTGAGACTGGTGTACTTCACACCTTTGCACCAGTCGGCTACAATTTCCAGCTGGTTAAAAAGTTTCACAGATCCAGGTGTTCTACAGTCTCAGGGTAACATGGCGGATTTAATTCACATGGGAAGACTTAACAGATACATAGTCTCACCCCTACACCTCTACACAGGGTACACAGGGTACACAGTCGCCGACTCAGGGTACTTCCCCTTGTGAATAGGTGTTATTTGAGACCACTGAGACTCACAGATTTGGGGAGAACGTGTGAAATACATTTGTCTCACCAAAATGTCCCTCTAAATTTTAAACCTGTTTAAAGTCAAAATCTCATGAGATTCTGTTCATTGTTAGGGGTGATTGTCGCCGACAATTGCAAGAGAAAAAAGTTGTCTCAGCAAAATGGAAGCCTGTCATTCACACGAGGAGATTGTGTTCAAGTACCAAATCTCAACAGGATTTGTCTCAGACAAACGGCCTGTGAGGTACGTGAATCCCATCGTGTGAATCCCACTTTACACCGTAAGAACTGTCAGCTTATGTAGAGGTGAGAGTGAGGATATGAACTGAAGTGGCAAGGAGTGGTAGATTGGAACAACTGGAAATTGGACCAGGCACCTAACTAGAGGATCTAACGTTATCTTGTCTTAACTCTTCACTTGATTCCATGAAGATAAACGGGGACTGGTGGAGACCACTGAAGAAAAGTCGCATGTTTTGTCTCGTTGCATCGCATTGCACATGTCGTGTTGCACAAAGTTATGTAGCTTTCCCTCTAGTCGCTGGAAGTGTATTACCATTTCCCGTGATCAACAGCCGACCAGAGGTTCCGAGACTTCAGTCGCTACCCTGTACTTACTGTGCCAGTACAGGAGGGTTCGGCTTTACCTGCTGGAAAGGGCAGGGAGATGCAGAATCTGCTACCTACCGCTTAGCTACAAAGACAAAACCAGACTCCGGACTGTTTCTATATACCAAGGTTTTATTACAGTACTTTCAGTAACAATCTGTTGGTGCTTCGGGGCACCAACTAGCGCGGGAAGTGATACTGGTCTCTTCAACATTGAAAGGTGTTTCAACACAACCTAACCAACACGTGAGGCTCCAGGCGTTCACTCTGTACAGAGGCACCGCGAGAAGTCCTGTCAACCCGCTGTGGACTCAGCCTTACATAGAGACTGAGTTACGTAATGCGGGTGACCCCGTAGCATTTGCATACCGCGGGTCCGCCGGCTTTACCGCAAAGCAGGGATCGGCACTCGCGCCTTCTAGCATCTAGCGTGAAACAACGCTGCTCGACAACCCTGACCCCTACAGTTACATCATGCTGAAAGAGTATAATTTGGTGGAAGGATAAGAAGACTGCTAGAGAACAGGAGTATCTGATTTTTTTTTTCTAATAAAAGAAATAAACTCCGTGACAAGTCAGACATGAAAAGCGGCAGCATCAGTGCATGCAAGAATGGAGAAAACAAAGTCACGTTTCATAACAAAGAGTATTGGTCTATCCGCGTAAACAGTAAGTAAAAGTTTATCTCAGTTTCTTTAAAAAAACTGTAGACATAATGTGACAATATCATAAACCCAAAATGATGTATGAATCCTGTGATGTGTAGAATTGTCTAATTCTTATGAAACCAGACACACCGTGTTTGAAGTCTGTCTTTTCCTAAGGGCAGCTACCTGTGTTGTCACGAAACTAGACAACCCCAATGTATGTATGGTGTCACAGACATGTCACGAAACTAGTGAAACAGGTCCATGATGTGTAGATTTGTCTAATTCTCATGTTTGGGGTCTGTCTTTTCCTAAGGGCAGCTACTTGTGTTGTCACGAAACTAGACAGCCCCAATCTGTCTGTATGGTGTCACAGACATGTCACGAAAATAGTGAAACAGGTCCCTGGTTAGGAAGTCCTGTATTATCTGTATTATTTGCATTAATGGTATATCATATACACCAAACATAAAAATTTTTTTTAGGGCATGAACGGAACTCAAATCCCGATCCATGCCCCAGAAAAATTGGAAATATAAACACCAAACATAGTATAACAGATATGCAAGCTATACTGTTAAAACGCTTGGTTCATTATACAGCCAATAAAAACCAGCTACATGCAGATGGCTGTCCCTTTGTTGGAACTACAGATATATGTAGCACTCAACAACTATGTCACCACATCAATGAACCAAAAAAGAATCTTTGAAAAGATCTTATGGCATCACGCCGTGTCACTTCGCATCATTTGCAGCTTTAGATTTCAATTCATCACTTCAAAAATTCCAAGGAAAATAATGATATCGGAAAACCTGCTTTGTATTTTCACAAGTTTTCACTCATCATATTGATAGTTTTCAGCACAAATGGAAATTCTTTTTTTTTTTTTTTATTCAATGAAAAATAATTATATAGAACTGCATCGAGGATCGTATAAAAAGACAATACTCCATGAGATGTGCCAGAATCGTCATCGAGGCGAAGCCGAGTGACGCTTATGGCACATCCAAATGAGTGAATTTTACGATTCGAGTGCGGTTCTGGATTTATCTCACCCCTTTCTATGATATTAGATAGAATCAGAATATCAGAATAGTTCGAATATACCTAGCAAATCCATATGACGTCATCTCATATTCACAACGCCACAGTCGTGGCGTAGTATTATCACTTTACGGGGGTGATCATTGAGTATTTTTTCCTAATGTTATTTCTATGGCGAAGCTTGTACCAGGGGTGAGATAACAATCTTTAACGACAAAATACGATCGCCCTCACTGGCGTTCTTCCTTGCATCAGTCACAATTAACATAACAGGACATAAACAAGACAGTACAAACCATTCACCCTATTCTTAGTTTTACAATTTTTCCAGTTAATATCCTTATAACATGATGATCTTACGATCTTTTGACAGTATACTGGACTTTATATCTATCAACCCTTGTCATAGGTACATTACAGTACATGATCTTATGATCATTTCCAGATTTTGGTCATAGCTCTAGACTTCAAGCTTGTTTTAATCCAATCTGGATTAAAGATTTCAGTTTGCAACAGTTCTTGTTCCACTCTCATTTTAAATAAGTCACCTCTCGGTAGTTGTTGGGTATCCCTAAATAATATTTTATAAAGAAAAACCTAATGAATTGCAAAGCAATTGAGGTATAGGCCCCTTTATTGGCCCGATAGAAATAACAACTGAACAGATATGTAACATTAGACAACTATTGTAAATCGCCAAAGGACCAATAAAGAAATCATATGAAAAAAAAAAAAAAAAATTCTTCCCTCAAACCCACAAGTCTCGACAAACACCCACCATCCACCACGCCTGATGGTGCAGATGTGGTATGCGTCCTCATTAATATTTCATAAAACTCCTCTCTTGTCTTCATGAATAGAGACGGTATACCTCTCCGTCAGATTGATTCCCGCGCCCCTCCTCCAGCCCGCCTTGCCTCGCCCCGTCTCATGCCGGCCTCCCTCCGGGTCAGGCGGGCTTTTCTTACCCCCATCGCCCGGTCCCATGGTCAATGATCTTATATGAGGCTTGTTTCCATTGGCCGATTTTTGGACACCGATTTGCAGTCGGGAACTACTGATTGATAGTAGGGAACCGCCGATCGATTATCGGTCTGTGTGATTTGTCGCTACCGATCTGTAGTCAAGAACGACCAATTGACAGTCAGAAAACATTGATAGACCTGGTTCCATGGGCCGATTATTTGGTGCATATTTGTAGTCGGGAACCACTGATCAACAGTCGGGAAACACCGATCGATTATTGGCCTGTTTCCATTGGCTGATTGTTCACCACTGATCTGTAGTAGAGAACCACCGATTGACAGTCTGGAAACACCAATCTATTATCTGTCTGTTTCCATTGTGTGATTTGTCGCCACCCATCTGTAGTGGGGAACCACCGATTAACAACCGGGAAACACTGCTCGATTATAAGCCTGTTTCCATTGGCTGATTTTTCGCTGCTGATCTGTAGTTGGGAACCACCGATCGACAGTCGGGAAACACTGGTCTATTATAAGCCTGTTTCCATTGGCTGATTTGTCGCTGCTGATCTGTAGTTGGGAACCACCGATTGACAGTCGGGAAACACCGGTCTATTATAAGCCTGTTTCCATTGGCTGATTTGTCGCTGCTGATCTGTAGTCGGGAACCACCGGTCGATTATTTGGGAATACTGTTGGTGCAAGATCGATGAATGGAAAGGGCCTGGTATTTGAAATGGTCAACGATTATTTTGCTGAACGTTATGCAATAAGGCCAACATCTTCTGACAATGACCGATAAAATCAAAGTGCTTTGATTTCGTTGATCATCCCTATAGGTTTACCAGCTGTAGATCTTGCACTATCATGGTCCTTTAATATCAAATATGCTACTGAAATTATTAAAATATGTGATATATTATTTTTTTCTATTGTAACATACTGGTATGTTAACAGTCTACACTTTACCCTCAAGGGGGGCGTCCAACAACCACGACAAGGCTACGACAAGAGCAGACATGAAAGTTGCTATCGGCGCCTTGTCGCAGCCTTGTCGTGAGAAGAGCAGTGTCGGGACAGCGGTGTCGGGGCATGTCGTAGACGTTGCTGGTTGCCGTAAAAAAGGCGCCCATGGTTTCGACACACTACGACAGTGATATCGAGGAAACCAGCACACCCCACGACAAAGGTCCAGTCGTAGCAAAAATCGAACATGTTCGATATTGTCGTAGCCTTGTCGTGGCCTTGTCGTAGACTCTTGTCGGGGAGTAGGGTCCACCAACCACGACAAGGCTACATCACGCTTTCCAATCGTAGGCCTATCGTGGACCTTGTCGGAAAGCCGTTGTCGTAGGCTTGTCGTGGTTAGTGGACGCCCCCCTTAAAGGTCTGTCAGTGGTCACCGACTACTTGTCAGTATGCATATGATTATTGATGCTACAGAGGATGTCCTTTTTTTCACTGAACTTCAAATGTCCATACCATGGAATATTGAGGCTAAAGCCCTTAACCTCATGAACAAAATCAAAGTATCGCCAAATCAATCAGCGACCATTTCAAATACCAGGCTGTTTCTATTTATTCATCTGGCATTTTCAGTAATCCCAAATGATCGATCAGTGGTTCCCGACTGTAGATCAGTAGCGAATAATCAGCCAATGGAAACAGGCCCATAATTGTTCAGTGTTTCCTGACTGTAGATCGATGCTGAATTATCAACCAATGGAAACAGGCCTATATATAATCGATCAGTATTTCCTGACTGTAGATCGGTGAAGATTATCAGTCAATGGAAACAGGCCTGTATTTGATTGGTGCTTCCCGACTGTAGATCGGTGAAGACTTATCAGCCAATGGAAACAGGCCTAAAATCGGTCGATATCCCGACTGTGGATCAGTGGTGAAAAATCAGGCAATGGAAACAAGCCTATAATCGATTGGTGTTTCCCAACTGTTGATCGGTGTAGATTTATCAGCCGATGGAAACAGGCCTGAAATCAAACGGTGTTTCCCAACTCAAGATCGGTGGCGAAAAATCACCCAATGTAAACAAGCCTTAAATCAACCGGTCTTTCCCAACTCTAGCTTGGTGGCGAAAAATCGGGCAATGGAAACAGGCCTAAGATGGGTCAGCATTTCCCGACTTTGGATCAGTGATGAAAAATCGGGCAATGTAAACGAGCCTCTAGCTGGCCGGCGGGCGGTCATGTGGGCCCGTGCCGGTGAATGGGCCGAGATGACCGTGAATGGGCATGAATGACCCATGAGAGGTGGATCTGTGAGCGGGATGGAGCAGGGCGGAGAGCGGAGAGGCGGGGCGGGGCGGAGGATCTAACCTGATCCCGGCGCAGAGAGCATACAATCAGTCTTCATTTACTCCAGCAGATGTCTGTGTCGTATGCAGGATTCTTTGGTGGCTCACTGCCCGCCTGCCTTACTGTCCCTACACTGCCCATTTGCCCTCTTGTCTATGTAGCTCAACATCGACTTAACTGCCCGCCTGCCTGTCTGCCAATTTATTCGCTGTCCACCTGTCTTTCTTCCCATTAATTGATTGCCCGCCTACCTTACTCTCCCCCACTGCCCACTTGGCTTCTTGTCTATGTAACTTGATATCCACTTAAATGCACATCTGCCTGTATGCCCATTTATTATCCATCGTATACAAAGTCCCCATTGAAAATGTATGTGGACTCAGTAAACCACTACCCATTGTATAAAACCTGCCAGATACCATAACTGTGGTATACGGATTCAAACCTGTGGTATACGGCCTCAAAACCATGTTATACGGGAAAAATAGTCCATTTTGCCATAGAGCAAGGAAATAGTTCCTAATGTTATACCCGTTAATATGGCAATTACTGGGTTTAATTTATTCGAAAAGATGGATAATAAATGCAACAAACGATGATTTTGTGGATAGGCGGCTCTGTAAACCACCTGAGGTTGACATCGTAATACACTCGCTAGCGCTCGTGTATTACTACGCGTCAACCTCTCGTGGTTTTTGGCCGCCTGTCCACAAAACCATCGATTATTGTCTATTTACTCACTGCCCACCTGCTTGTCTGGCCATTACCTGAAAGTTTATATATTGCCTTTTTGCTGCTGAACTTACCTGATTGCCCAACTGCCCCCTCACTGTCTTACCACCTGCCATTCTGCTGGCAGCTAACGTGTGATTTTGTATAATTATCCTACCCCTAATAAAAAACCGCCATAGACTTAACATAGGGAAATTTTATGTGGCAGGCCGTGACATAAAGTGTTTTTTTTATGCCACTAGAGTAATAACAATATTGACCAATCAGAGAGCAGGATGTCAGCTACTATGAAAAAAGGGTCTGTTGGTCATTGACTCAATATTTATCTTTTAGTAATACAAAATCCTAGTCGAGGCATGATAAATACGAAACCGAACTCGAGTTAGACTTGTCAATGTCTATGCCACTCTGGTCAGGTCTGCTCCTCACTACACTCGGCTACGCCTCGTGTAGTAATACGCGACCTTCCCGTCGTGGCATAAACATTGTCAAGTCTAACTCTCGTTCGGTTTCTACTAATTCAGGTACACTTATTATCCACCTAATACGGAATCTGATCCTACAGTTCGCTACTGAGTAGAATGCGGGAAAAAGTCCCTAGCATGCAAAGTAGTGAATGAGAGGTTCTGCTGCGATTTTGCCTTCCCTTAAATTTGCAATGCTGAATATAAGTACAACCTTTAATATGACTCTTGAGCTGTATGGTCATATTCTCTACTTAGTTGACGCTTGGTAATATCCGAGGGAATGCGTGCATATTGCGTAAGGATATTGTTTATGTATGTGATTTCTTTTTATTGAAAAATTTAAAGACTTACAATACTTGACACAAAGAGAGCACTCTTCCATGTATCAGTTGGAACTACATACAAGACTTTACACGAAAAGTACAAAACACACTTGCATACAACACCACAAAAACAGTTAGTATGATATGATAGGTTTACAATATATTCATCATTAAACTAGTTTCTACAACTAGTAGATCTATTGATCATGGGATTATAGGTACGAGATATGCAGCTGGTTCGTTTGATCGTTGGTTTAAAGTTTACAAGATGAACAGATCTATTAACCCTTTAAGGGCGGGTACCTGTGGCAATAGCACGTGGTATAGGGTGGATACTAGCGCCAATCTATACCGCCAGAGGGCGGGAGGTCTCAGGCCTATTGTGATAGTTCTATGGTGTAGGACGTGATACAATATGCAATCATTAATCTTATTGTCCATTTCACCCCAAATCATTATCGGGGTATTACATCTATAGTCTGTGAAAATTTCATGATTATATATCCAATATTTTCTATTTTATTCCACAAAAACGAAATTTAGCAAATTTAAGAAAATGATGATTTTTGGCATCACCCGCCCCAGCACAGTTGATGCCATATGGCATCATCCCGCCGTGAATGGGTTAATCAAGTAACTATGACAGATTAAGTAACTGCACTTCCTTTTTTCTTTTTCTTTTAAAATGTCTGTTCTATTTTCCTTTCTGATAATAGGTATATTTAGTGTATGTATTTATGTGTATGACACTAGCCCTGTTTAGTGTCTGTAATACACGTAGTACACCAGTACCCACAGACAGCCTATCGATGTGAGGTAGGACTGGATGCAGAGTCATAAATAAGTATTACTATATACCCATGCCGTATATACTGTAAATACGCATTGTTTCGGCATATGACGTAAAAATACTGTATGGACCGCTGGTCCATACACTAAAATACGGACCACCTTGCCATACACGTTTATTAACATATCGGTTGTTAAAAATTAAATTAGTGAATTTTTATTTTTTAATTTAGGGGATATAGTAAATATATAACGTCCTACCAGGCTTGTAGAAGTCACAGAACTCGATGATAATTTACGGTTTGTACGGAACGAGGCATTTATGCCTCGTTCCGTACAAACCGTAAATTACCATCTCGTTCTGTGACTTGTACAGCATGGTCAGGACGTTCTATATAAATATTTGATGTATGTATGTAGTAAAGCTATACATAGTAATATAGAATTACTATGTTGGCTCTCGTGTATGAGAGTCGTACGCCGAGGTTTGTCTCACGGCCGTACTCACCAAGGCCGTAGGCCGCGGTGAGTACGGCCGTGAGACAAACCGAGGCGTACAACTCTCATACACGAGAGCCAACGTCGTAATTCTATTATTATATATCTTAAAATGTATTAAAACATTCAGAAATTACCTTAATCGCCAGTAGACCACAACTCACTCGACAAGACAGAGACACCAAAGACATTGTGTACATTGTGATACATGCTGGATCTGTTACTATGGCGATTGGCTTGGTCACTCTCCGAACACATCCTCTGTTATAGCGAAGCTTACTGATTATCAGAGACTACGATTTGGAGAGTGACGTTCATATGATTTCGCTGTGACCCCTTATTTTAGATTGTGTGTGTACATAAGGTTTGCTGGTCCCGGACGTTCCAGAAATGACTTCGCTGGGTATCTCTTAAAAATGCTGTAATACAATGTGGGACTCGCTTGTTCCTAACCTGCAAAAGCCGTTCATGGTCGGAAGCAAATGTCGGAGAAGATTGTCAACATGAACTTGACTAAAAGTGTATAATGACCAAATATCGAGGTTTCTAACGTGAGGCAATCATGTGATACAGTTTAGATAGCTTACATATACAGTTAGATACAGTTTAGATATACAAAATAAATCTGCGCAGTGTCCCGACACTGGAACTAGGGTAGCCAACGTAATTTGACGTTGACAACACGGAGCATCGGAGTGGACTGTCAGTGCTTGTTGATATCGATTAATTTCATATATCTAAGCTATCTAAACTGTATCACTTGAAAGCCTCACGTTAGATGCCTCGATATCTAATCGGTATGCACGTTTACTCATTCCGGCCCGCCTATAACACAATGTAAACCTCGCGATTCGAGGATGTCCACCATTTTTTAATTTTATGCCAAGCCGAGTCCTTCTCTCGCTCGACCAATCAGATTGCGTTATTTTTCAAAGCACTCCGTATGTCGTTCAAAGCACTCCGTATGTCGTTCAAAGCACTCCGTATGTCAATTTTAAAGACGATGTGTACCAAGCTACACAGAGTACCATGGTTATATGATATTATTACTATATCCCTAGGAGCAGTCAGTATTGATAGATAGTTTGTGCATAGGTATATAATAATTGTAGCGATGTATGCATTCATGTGTAGATAGTACACCAGTGCCTACACACAGACAGCCTGTCGATGTGAGGTAGGACTGGATGCAGAGTCATACATCAGTCAGCGGCGCTGGAGAAAGTTGCGTGTCGGTCACACATCAATATGGCTTTCTGTACAACTCTCTGACAGCTCAGTGTTCATACACAACACCGCGAGATGCCGACCAACGCCCAACTCCGGACCACCAGGCTGCGAATATATATAAACATAAAGTCACATTAGAACCAGGCTTACTTTGATATCATAGTGTAATATACAACTAAGACTAGATCCTAGTCTACTCCAATATCATATAGAACATACAAGTCACACAAGAACCAGGTTTACTTCACTATCATATATATACGTACAAGTCACACAAGAACCAAGCTTACTTCAATATCATATATAAACATACAAGTCACACTAGAACCAGGCTTACTTCAATATCATATATAAATATACAAGTCACACAAGAACCAAGCTTACTTCAATATATAAACATACAAGTCACACAAGAACCGAGCTTACTTCATCATCATATAGAAATATACAAGTCACACAAGAACCAGGCTTACTTCAATATCTTATAGAAATATACAAGTCACACAAGAACCAGGCTTACTTCAATATCATATATAAACATACAAGTCACACAAGAACCGAGCTTACTTCAGTATCATATATAAACATAAAAGTCACACAAGAACCGAGCTTACTTCAATATCATATAGTAATATACAACTAAGACTAGATCCTAGTCTACTTCAATATCATATATAAACATAAAAGTCACACAAGAACCGAGCTTACTTCATTATCATATAGAAATATACAAGTCACACAAGAACCAGGCTTACTTCAATATCATATATAAACATACAAGTCACACAAGAACCGAGCTTACTTCAATATCTTATAGAAACATACAAGTAACACAAGAACCGAGCTTACTTCAATATCATATATAAACATACAAGTCACACAAGAACCGAGCTTTCTTCAATATCATATAGAAATATACAAGTCACACAAGAACCGAGCTTACTATAATATCATATACAAACATACAAGTCACACTAGAACCGAGCTTATTTCAATATCATATAGAAATATACAAGTCACACAAGAACCAGGCTTACTTCAATATCATATATAAACATAAAAGTCACACAAGAACCAAGCTTACTTCAATATCATATAGAAACATACAAGTCACACAAGAACCAAGCTTACTTCAATATCATATAGAAACATACAAGTCACACAAGAACCGAGCTTACTCTAATATCATATAGTAATATACAACTAAGACTAGAACCCAGCCTACATTAATATCAAATAGAGATATAAAACTAACACTAGAACCCAGCCTACATTAATACCAAATAGAGATATAAAACTGACACTAGAACCCAGCCTACTTCAATATCATATAGAAATATACAACTAAGACTAGAACCGTGCCTACTGCAATATCATAAAGAAATAAAAACTAGGACTAGAACCCAGCCTACTTCAATAGCATATAGAAATATACTCGTTCCAATAGAACACAGCCTACTTCAATATTATATAGAAACATACAACTGATACAAGAGAAGAAGAAAGAGGGAGAAAGAAAGAGAGAGATGGAGAAAGAGAGAGAAAGCGAAAGAGAAAGAGAGAGGGAGAGAGAGAATGTGAGAGAAAGAGAGTGGGAGAGAGAGTGAGTGAGTGAGTGAAAAAGGGGGAGAGAAAGAGAGAGGGAGAGAGAAGGTAAGAGAAAGGCAGTTGGATAGAGAGAGGGAAAGAGAGAAAGAGGCAGAGAAAAAGAGAGAAACAGAGTGTGAGTGGGAGAGAGATAGGGAGGGGGAGAGAGAAAAAGAGAGGGAGCAGAAGAGAGTGTGAGAGAAATCGAGCGGGAGAGAAAGGGAGAGCAATGGTCATATATACACCCCATATGTGTGTTTTCAATGGCGATTTCCTATCAGGTGCATAATAACCAGCATATATATGTAAAGGCATACTCACAAAATCATCCCCATCCACGTTCATAAAATAAGCAGCTTTAATCTGACAGTGTTTACCAACGACTAAAAACCTCCTGTTTACTTAAATCCCAGATCGGTTTATTCACCCATAAACCACATTGTTTGCTCTCCTCATCAGACTGGGACTTACATCTACGTTCATCCACTCTCCCACAAAAAACAGCTGACACTCTCTGTCTGTCCCTACAGCTCACGTGCATGCACGAGCGAGCACGCGTAGGGCCGTGGTGCGTGTGAGGGGGGGGGGGCGGCAATTAGACGATGACAACGTCTGAGGAGCAGCTCATGAAAAAACTCACCGAGCAGCTCACAGTAAAAATAAGTCACGGTAAAAGTGTTCAATTACAAGACAAAGGGAGGACAATGGCTAAAGCTCTGTATACAGTATGCAGATATTAGTGTAGACAGAGGATAATGACTACAGCTCCGTGTACAGTAGACGGCTGTTAGTGTAGAAAGAGGATAATAACTACAGCTCTGTATACAGTAGGCGGCTGTTAGTGTAGAAAGAGGAACACAATGACTACAGCTCCGTGTACAGTAGACGGCTGTTAGTGTAGAAAGAGGATAATAACTACAGCTCTGTATACAGTAGGCGGCTGTTAGTGTAGAAAGAGGATAATGACTACAGGTCCGTATACATTTTGCCGCTGTTAGTGTAGAAAGAGGATAATAACTACAGGTCCGTATACATTTTGCCGCTGTTAGTGTAGAAAGAGGATAATAACTACAGGTCCGTATACATTTTGCGGCTGTTAGTGTAGAAAGAGGATAATAACTACAGGTCCGTATACATTTTGCCGCTGTTAGTGTAGAAAGAGGATAATAACTACAGGTCCGTATACATTATGCGGCTGTTAGTGTAGAAAGAGGATAATAACTACAGGTCCGTATACATTTTGCGGCTGTTAGTGTAGAAAGAGGATAATAACTACAGGTCCATATACATTTTGCCGCTGTTAGTGTAGAAAGAGGATAATAACTACAGGTCCGTATACATTATGCCGCTGTTAGTGTAGAAAGAGGATAATAACTACAGGTCCGTATACATTATGCCGCTGTTAGTGTAGAAAGAGGATAATAACTACAGGTCCGTATACATTTTGCCGCTGTTAGTGTAGAAAGAGGATAATAACTACAGGTCCGTATACATTATGCCGCTGTTAGGGTAGAAAGAGGATTATAACTACAGGTCCGTATACATTATGCCGCTGTTAGGGTAGAAAGAGGATAATAACTACAGGTCCGTATACATTATGCCGCTGTTAGTGTAGAAAGAGGATAATAACTACAGCTCCGTGTACAGTAGATGGCTATTACTGTAGAAAGAGGCCAATGACTACAGCTCTGTATACAGTAGGCAGCTGTTAGTGTAGAAAGAGGATAATAACTACAGCTCCGTGTACAGTAGATGGCTATTACTGTAGAAAGAGGCCAATGACTACAGCTCTGTATACAGTAGGCAGCTGTTAGTGTAGAAAGAGGATAATAACTACAGCTCTGTATACAGTAGGCGGCTGTTACTGTAAAAAGAGGACAATGACTACAGGTCCGTGTACAGTAGACGGCTGTTAGTGTAGAAAGAGGAACACAATGACTACAGCTCCGTATACAGTAGGCGGCTGTTACTGTAGAAAGAGGAACACAATGACTACAGCTCCGTATACAGTAGGTGGCTGTTAGTGTAGAAAGAGGAACACAATGACTACAGCTCCGTATACAGTATACGGCTGTTACTGTAAAAAGAGGACAATGACTACAGCTCCGTATACAGTATACGGCTGTTAGTGTAGAAAGACGATAATGACTACAGCTCCGTATACAGTAGACGGCTGTTAGTGTAGAAAGAGGAACACAATGACTACAGCTCCGTATACAGTAGACGGCTGTTAGTGTAGAAAGAGGAACACAATGACTACAGCTCCGTATACAGTAGGCGGCTGTTAGTGTAGAAAGAGGAACACAATGACTACAGCTCTGTGTACATTATGCGGCTGTTATTGTAGAAAGAGGACAATGACTACAGCTCCGTATACAGTAGGCGGCTGTTAGTGTAGAAAGAGGAACAATGACTACAGCTCCGTATACAGTAGGCGGCTGTTAGTGTAGAAAGAGGAACACAATGACTACAGCTCTGTGTACATTATGCGGCTGTTATTGTAGAAAGAGGACAATGACTACAGCTCCGTATACAGTAGACGGCCGCTCCTGTAGAAAGACGATAATGGCTACAGCTCCGTATAGTGTAGACGGCTGTTTATGTAGGAAGAGGATAATGAATCCAGCTCTGTATAGTGTAGACGGCTGTGACTGCACATAAAGCCATCATTGAGAGGGTGTGACTGTGCTTTACTGTGTCTGTAGTTGTCTGCGACTGTTTGTGACTGTATGTGACTGTGCTTTACTTTGTGACACTGTAGCTCCGTATTAGGTGCCAATTATTATTACAGATAAAGCCATCATCATTAAGAAAGTGACTGTTTGACTATGTGTGTGACTGTGAAATTATTTGTGTGACTGTGACTATATGCGACAATGTGTGACTGTCTGTGATTGTGTGACTGTCTGACAACGCGTGACTTTCTGTGACCGTGTATTACTGTTTGTGACTATGACTGTGTGACTGGTTGTGACTGTGGCTAGATGCGACTTTATTATCCATCGTATACAAAGCCCCCATTGAAAATGTATGGAGACTCAGTAAACCACGACCCATTGTATAAAACCTGTCAGATACCATAACTGTGGTATACAGATTCAAACCTGTGGTATACGGCCTCAAAACCATGGTATACGGGGAAAATAGTCCCTTTTGCTATAGAGCAAAGAAATAGTCCCTATTGTTATACCCTTTAATATGGCAATTACAAGGTTGAATTTATTCGAAAAGATGGCTTATAAATGCAACAAACGATGATTTTGTGGACAGGCAGCTCTGTAAACCACTCGAGGTACGCGTCAACCTCTCGTGGTTTACGGCCGCCTGTCCACAAAACTATCGATTATTGTCTATATGTGTGATTGTGTGACTGTCTGCTACTGTGATGGTGACTGTATGTGACTATGCGTGACTATGTGACAACGTATGACTGAATGTCTGTCCACACAACCATCGTTTGTTGTATTTATTAGCCATATTTTCGAATAAATTAAACTTCAAGAATTGACACATCAAAGAACATACCAATAGGGACCATTTCTCGGCTCTATAGCACAAAGGGACTATTTTCCCCATATACCACAGCTGTGAGGCCATATACCACAGATTTGAATCTTTATCCTACCCCTCATATAAATCTCTATAGACTTAACATGGTGTGACTTTATGCCAATGTATGCCATAAAATATTCATATACCACGGGTGACATATAAAGTTAAAAATACATGAATGGGTAGGATGAAATCTAAACATCACTCAATTTCATATAATTGTTTACATGCCGTTCGTTGTCTTCCGCTACAGGTAGCACTCAGCTCCGCTTTGTGCTATCATTCCGCAAAAACTCACACCATATAAACAATTATATGAAATTTCGAGATGTTTTATGATAGTATACCACAGGTTTTAATCCGTATACCACAATTATGGTATCTGACAGGTTTTATACAATGGGTCGTGGTTTACTGAGTCCCCATACATTTTCAAAGGGGTCTTTGTATACCGTGGATGGTAATGTGTGTGACTGAATGTGTGGCAGTGAGAGTGCAGGGATTCTGATGTGAGGCTTTGCAGTTAACTCTATCCATTGTATTGACACTTCAATTGTCTTGTCAACGGACACGTGTCAGAAAAAAAAACAATTAAAAAACTCAGCCAAGAGAAACCCGCGGAGCGCGATCAGCTTTTTCATATATTTTTTTATCTTATTTTTGTTATTTTCCGTTTTTGTAGGCCTACCTGTCTCATGCTTAATGGCCTACCTTTCATCGCCGGCCTAATGAACGCTGGGCAATCAAGGTGTCACCTAATCCTGCCGCTGGAGGGCGCTACGGCTTCCCAGCGTTCCTTCGGCGTCTACCCAAAACGAGGCTGGCGGCGGAACTCCCAAAAGAGGGCGCTGCGAGCGTTCCCGGGGGTTTCTGGGAGATTTAGGTATCAAGACGGTGATTTTAATCTGGGTAATGCTTGGCCCCAGTCTCCACCTCCACACTCTCCCCCCACATTCTCCATCCATTCACTTCCGCCAGCGTTTTGTCTACGGCGCATGCGCAGAGACAGTCTGACCCGACCACGCATGCGTGGTGATCCCCGAACTGGTAATTGATTAAAAACGATGGAATGTGTGAGTTGAGGAGAGGTTGTGGGTTGTGGGGTGGGGGAGGGAGGGGGCTGTGGTGTGTTGGGGGGGTGGGGGTGGGGGTGGAGGGTGTGAGGAGGGGGGGGACTGGACAAAGGGAGTAATACCCCGTAAAACTAGCCTCACATCACACGCACCAGGCCCTGTGGAGTGGTGCTGATGAGTTGGTTTAATGTTTTATTTCAGGCAGATTGTAATGAGCCTGGTTCTTCATCTGAGGGTATCTACCACTCCCTGACACACACCACACATCCCCCCACACACTCCCTCACACCCCCCCTCCCCCCACACACACACACACCTGGAGGATATTATCGTAGAACTGGATGAGTTTTAATCTTGGCCACCATATGCCACGACTGGAGTTTGGCATAGTGATTTCACGAGACGAAGCCGAGTGAAGTCCGGGGCCAAAACTTCAGTCGTGGCATGCGGTGGCCAAGATTAAAACGAATCAGGTTTTGATTTCATCCTACCCCGTCTCCTCGATTTTGCAATATTACATGATAACACTTCTGTAAGCTACTAGTGGCATATAAAACTATGTATGCCAGTCAGCGTGGCATACGGAAACTCAATGTTAAGTCCATGGGATTTTATATTAGGGGTAGGATAATAGGCAATATTACAATCCGATATGGCACCGATACAAAAAGCAAAAATTGGAGACATATCGGGAAGGTGTAAAATCGTAGACATATGTCTAGACATTCCAATTCACCATGTATTGTCAAGGGTAGACCCCCATTTTCATCGGTGCCTAATCACAGAGACGTGGTCAACTGCCCTGATATTTGGTGACCTTCAGACACGATTTTAATTCTGTATCGGGAGGTGCATCGTAGACCATATAGGAGCCATATCGTAGTAGGTGGACGCGGGGCTTAATACTCGTAGGGGCATCAGTTCCCAATGTTAGGCCTATGGGACAAAAATACCAGGGGTGAGATAATAAGGAATTCATCCATGACTGGGCAGCCAAAGGTCATTAAGAAATATCACTGTTGTTTTAGATGATATGTAACCACCATCTGCCATCTTGAACTTGAAAATCAAGTTCAAGATGGAAAGTAATGTGAAAAGTAATGGACAGCAAAAAATAGTTATAGACACAAACTTACCTCCGTTAATAATTGGGACAGGGTTATGACATAGGGGATAAAAAACAGAAATGGGGAGGCGACATATATACATAGTGAGGAACTGCATCGAGATCCATAGCCACTGACAATATGCCATGAGTTTGTGTTGCGGCGTAATCTCACGAGGCAAAGTCGAATGAGGTTATGTATCAATCCAAATTGAATGGCATATTATCAGTGGCAATGGATCGAGTGCGGTTCAGATTCTATCTCACCCCTATCAATTATTAATTGGTTAAAATTCTCCCGTTGAGTATATTTCTACAATACTCCATGGGTGTTGAATACGAGTTTTCTATGTT
Source organism: Alentia gelatinosa (assembly GCA_950022655.1). Taxonomy (NCBI): domain Eukaryota; kingdom Metazoa; phylum Annelida; class Polychaeta; order Phyllodocida; family Polynoidae; genus Alentia; species Alentia gelatinosa. The sequence continues at coordinate 124,527,888 of OX465581.1, forward strand.
AAGTCTATGGGGAATAAAAAACAGGGGTGAGGAAATCTAAATGTATAGAACTTTTGATCTCAAGATAATGTAAACTGTATCAGAACGAGTCGCTGAATCATATAGTAACTGACAAACTTGCCTCAGCGAGAGTTTATAATTCATAAATATGAAAAAAGACAAATTCTAAGAAAATAAATGCGGGTTTACAAAAATTCTCCTGTATACATTTCTCGGAATTAAAAGGAATTCGATATGGGTATTTTCTTGTGGTTTGTCTGCAGTCTGATATCACAACATTTTGAGGTCGCACAAGGACTGCTCCACGGTTGAGTGATTTTGGTGCCTGAGGCACGTTGTTCTCTTCCTGCACTTCTCTCCATGGTCCACTACACCCCTGTGTGGCCCTCCCCTCCCTCCTACTCCACAACCCACCCCCACTCTACACCCCACCCCTACTCCTCACAACACACACCTCCTACTTCACTAGACCCTACCCCCACTCTTCACCCAAATACTGGAGAACTCGACCCGAAACAAACTCGACCCGTTGTTATCAGGTAAACTCGACCCGTTTTGGAGAACTCAATTGGAGAACTCGACCCTCCCTTCCCTCCTGCTCCGCACCCCGCCCCCACTCTTCACTGGTTACTGGAGAACTCGACCCCAAAATGAACTCGACCCGTAGTTATCAGGTAAATTCGACCCGTTTTGGAGAACTCAATCGGAAAACTCGACACTCCCTTCCCTCCTGCTCCATATCTCGCCCCCACTCTTCACCCGGATATTGGAGAACTCGACCCGAAATGAACTCGACCCGTAGTTGTCAGGAGATCTCGACCCGGTTTGGGAAACTCAATTGGAGAACTCGACCCTCCCCTCCCTCCTTCTCCACACCCCACCCCAACCTTTCACCCGAATACTGGAGAACTCGACCCGAAACGAACTCGACCCGTTAGAAGAACTCGACCTGTAATGAATTTGACCCGTTTTAAATGTTTAGAACTCAAGTATCTTATTTATACAATTGTGGATAACTACTATGATTAGTAGTAAGTGCATGTATGTTATCTTGGCTTCAATTGTGATCTTCTCTGGGGAAGAAACAGAAAACCCTACCCTTAACCTTATTCCTAACCCTAACCCTAACCTTAACCATACCTCTACCCCCAAGCAAAACTGGACGTATTTTCCAAATCTGCTGGTTTATTTGTCTAAAAGCTAAATAGTCAGGCCTTTCCCTCTATATGAAACTGTCATATCTATAAGTATCTGAAACGGGTCGAGTTCTCCAAAACGGGTCGAGTTCTCCTGACTACTACCGCTCGAGTTCGTTTCGGGTCGAGTTCTCCAGTAACCCTTCAGCCCACCCCCATCCCTCCTCTCCACAACACCCCTACCCCAACCCCTCACCACACACCCCTCCTCTCCACCACACCCCACCCCTACCCCTCACCGCGCACCCCTCCTCCCACCACACACCCCTCACAACCACAACCCACCCCTTGACGTACGCCCTCAACCCACAAGACATGTCAAGAGTCCCTGACGGCAGTTACGGAAAGATGAGTCACCCATGCAAAACACAGATCTGGATAAAAGGTGAGAAAAAATAAAGAAAGAAAGAAAAGAAAGGGTAAAATAGATGAAGAGAGTCAGAGATAAAGGGAACTGTGGGGTCCTACTCAGCATTATGAGTGTTCTTCATTAGTTTATAGACATTTCACGGTGAACTGGTCACGGTTGACTGCACGCGTCCCCAGCCTCCTTCTGAGTCTCGTTACGCTTCACTGGTCACGAAACACTTCCCATGATGCCACATACTCGTCATGGCTGACTTCACAGGACTTCCACCCAGTGAAGGCTTTGTTGGAACCTTCTTGTCATCTGAGCTAAAAAAATAATTTCCTTGTTGTTCACGTTGAGCCTTGTTTCTATAGAAATTATAAAATTCCGTTTGGGGTTTGGGGCATCTTTATCGCTTGTTGGGTTTTCATTGTTGGGGATCTCTTTGAAAAATGAATGAAAAAAGGAAAACTGGATGGTGCTTTATTTCTGTATTTTAACGGAGACATGGATAGCTTTGTGCCTAGATTTTTCTTGTAAGGGCATAAAGTTATTTCAAGATTCTTAGGTACTCATCTAGCAGCGGATTCATCTAATTATCTTTTACAAATAAGATACAAATTGAGAATAATTGAAGGAAAATTGCGAATAACTCCTGCTCAGGATATTTCTTTTCATATTTTATTTTGATATCTGTAGAATTCACGAGTAAGAAGCGATCGTTGATTCAGTGGTCACACTAGTCACTCTACCTGCGGAATTATAAAAAAAAACAAAAAAACCGAAAAATATGAGATATTATAGAAATATTCTGTTGTTCTTAATTCAAAGATATATAGTTGATTAAATGTGTATACATAGGTGGAAGAGAAAAGCTTATCTTGTCTACACTCGTACTGAAAAATTACTAAAATTGGTAAATGTAGATAAATATTTTTATACAAGTAAATATAAAATTAGGTACAGTTTATTTACCTCAGCTTTTTTGTCAAGCTAACAATGATATGGATCCCTAATTTATTGTCACCCAATCTTTAGATTTTAAATGGTTAAATTCTCGGACACATGTTACAATTCAAAATAATATGTAAACAAAATCAAAGTTGTGTAAAATAATGCAAATTCACAGATACAAAAGACTATTGATGGATGACCACATGTGCCGTCCCTAATATGAATAAAGAGAGCTAAGCTCATTTTGATTAAAAATAAATCTGAGTAATTCCTGTTCGGTCAGTGTTTCAGGACAATAATTTGCTCCGATTTTCTTCTTAAATACCTGTGGGGAGCACTGGTCATTGTTCGAGATCTCACCCTAGTCACACTGTTAACAGAAATCATGAATTCCTCATGTTCAGTCAACGCTTGCGGATGAGTATTATTTCGCGGAGTTTTGTAGTTAAATACTTGTGGGTAGAACCGGTTACTTTTATCGTAAAATTCCTTCATTTACTTTGCCGGCTTCCATGATGGAATTCAGTATTGGGGTTTTTTTTCGGAGTGGACGTGACAACACATGCCTCGTTACGTTTGATCAACCTGAGCTAGAACTGGTCATTGTCACAATATTAACAAAAAGAACCAAGAAAATAAACACAAAAAAACATGAAATAAACATAAAAAACACAAAGAAACAAGAAAACTGTGAACAACTCATGCCCATGTCGACGTTTGAGGATGATTTATTTTGTCAGAGTTTGGTGTTAAATGCCTGTGTGTGTGGGTGTACGTGTGTGTAGGGATGGGGGGGGGGAAGGTGTGAGGTTGATTTTTGTCAGATATTGGTGATAAATGCCTCTGTGTATTTGTGTGTGGGTAGATGGGGGGGGGGGAGGAGACGCGGTCATTGTCTCAGAGGTCAGCCTCGTCACGCTCCCAGCATGCACCTCGTCTCGGTACGTGGGTATTCATGCCGCAGCGACCTCTGTCGGCACCAAGCTCACTGCGGTCAACTCGCGGGGAGAAGATGTGGTCTGTGGACTGAGGCGGTGCATTGAGCAGCTCTGAGCAGCTCTGAGCAGCTCTGAGCAGCTCTGAGCAGCTCTGAGCAGCTCTGATTAACTCGGGGCAGCTCGGGGTAGCTCCGGGCAGCTCGGAACAGCTCAGAACTGCTCGGAGGACCTCGGGACAGCTCGGATAAGTTTAGGGCAGTACGGAGCAACTCGGAGCAGCTCGAAGCGGCTCGGGGTAGCTTTCAGCAACTAGGAGCAACTTTTATCATCTCAGAGCAGATCGGAGCAACTCGGAAGAGCTCGGGGCAGCTCAGCGCAGGTCGGAGGGGCTCGGAGTTACTGAGAACAGATAGGGGTAGCTTAGAGCTGCTCAGAACCCGCTTAGAGCTGCTCGGAGTGGCTCGGAGCAGCTTAGAGCAACTCGGAACAAGTCGGAGCAGCTCGGGGCGGCTAGGAGCAGCTCCGACCTGCTTTAAGCTGCTCTTTGTTCTTAAGAGTCCGCCGCGGTGTTTTTTATCATCGCGCGCGTTCACCACAAACCACTGCGCGGTGATGTCCGCGCGCGTAGACCCGCGCCACGCCGCCTGCACTACGAGTCATTTACGCGCGCGTAGAACAGCGCGGTGTGACGCATCTTACCACACGCGGTATGACGCGTCACTGAGAATTGCCGTGAGGCAAAATAACTCCAACTTCCTCACGGGCATAAAGGGCGGGTGACGAGCCAGGGGAGACCGGCAGTGGCCAGCGAGTAGCGGGACGCTAGTTAGCAGGTAGTGGACCATAGGGTACAGGTAGGGGGAAGCAGGTGGCCGATGTTAGACAGCAGTTAGCGGGCAGCGGAATGCAGGCAGTAGGTAGCGAGTATCAGGCAGCGGGGGGCAGGCAGTGGGCAGCAGGGTGCGGGCAGCAGGGGGGCAGGCAGTGGGAAGCAGGTAGCGGGCAGTTAGTGGGGGGCAGGCAGTGGGCAGCAGGTAACGGGCAGCGGGGGGAGGCAGTGGGAAGCAGGTAATGGGCAGTGGGTGGCAGGCAGTGGGCAAAAGGTAGCGGGCAGCGGGGGGGGGGGCAGGCAGTGGGCAGCAGGTAACGGGCAGCGGGGGGTAGGCAGTGGGAAGCAGGTAGCGGGTACCAGGTGGCAGGCAGTGGGCAGCAGGTAGCGGGCAGAGGGAGGGCGCAGACAGTGGGCAGCAGGTAGCGGGCAGCGGGGGGCAGGCAGTGGGCAGCAGGAAACGGGCAGCGGGAGGGGTCAGGCAGTGAGCAACAGGTAGCGAGGGGCAGGCAGTGGGCAGCAGGTAATGGGCAGCAGGGGGCAGGCAGCAGGGGGGCAGGCAGTTGGAAGCAGGAAGCGGGCAGCAGGTGGCAGGCAGTGGGAGGCAGGTGGCGGATATTAGGCAACAGGTAGAGGGGATAGGCAGTGGGGAGTGGGCAATAGGCACTAGGCAGCAGGGAATAGGCAGAAGGCAGTGAATGATAGGCAGTAGGCAGTACAAACTGGCAATGGGCAGTGAGGAATGAGGAGCAGGCAGTGATTGACAGGCAGTGGGCAATAGACAGAGGGCAGTGAAAGGGACAGCACAAATAGCACATCTTTATCTGGGATTCACACGTAGAGACTAATGTACCTGAAACAGATGTACTTCACACCTTTATCTGGAATTCACACTAGAGACTATTGTACACATTTATCAATTTCTCAGACAATTCTCCTTTGGTACAAAATTCACATGGCAAGGTGATTTTTGCCCGTCTCAAGGAAAAATTGCAAATTTGATCATGCCGGAATGACATACCTGTTACATAATCTCAGTGGAATTCACACGGTGACATTCAGATACCTCACAAGGTTTTGAATCTCAGGAGATTCTGTTCGTTTTTAGGGGTAAATGTTGCTAACAATTTCAGGGGAAATTGAACCCTATACTGCAGAAGAAGAGATTGTGAGTACAGAATCTCAGCAGGATTTGTCTCAGAAAAACACCCTGTGAAGTGAATGAATCCTATGGTGTGAATCCTACTTTAATTGTCACTGACAACTGCGTGGGAAAAACCCGTCTCAAGGAAATAAAACCCTACAATTCTGCAGGATTTGTCTCAGACAAACACCCTGTGAGGTACATGAATCCCACCGTGTGAATTCTACTTTTCAGGGTACAGAATCTCAACATGATTTGTCTCCCCTACATACACACCCTGAGGTAAACAGATTTCATCGTGTGAATTCCACTCAAGAGGATACAGAATCTTAGCAGGATTTGTCTCAGACAAACACCCTGTGAGGTACATGAATCCCACCGTGTGAATTCTACTTTTCAGAATATCGCACCTTTACTGCTCGCAAATTATTGCAATAGCATTTAGATGTAACGGTTATACTCGTCTTGTGTTTCCTTTGATATGTTTTTAAGGAGTATCTCTGAGAGGTCTGACAGTAATTGGTGCTGAGTTACACCTGGTGGTGATCTGTGATCATTCTCTCTGTCCTTAACACGCATTCAAAATGTCTGTAATCAAACCCAACGCAAACTGCAAAACCCTGCTTTCACAGGTTACACCAGTTCTGTGATCACATTACACAAAATAAATCCTCCTAAAGATCAATAAAATACAGGGGAATAGCATCAGGATGCACTGAGGAACCTTAAAAGGACTGAATGAATATCTAACATCAAACAATCTCTAGTGAGGAGAGTGAATAAAAGGTTGATAACATTGTCTTCTATCCGTCCCTGTAATCATTTCTCATACGTTTCTAATGTTTTCGTTCTAGATCTCTTTGTGAATGTTTGTGATAATTGTTAATCCTTTTACTACGCCATGATGCTTTGAAGCATTCCGAGGCTTAGTAGACCATGATGTCTTAAAGGCATATCGGACAATTTGGCTTGAAAACTAAAACCCATGGCATTTTCCTGAAACAAGAATATGATTTCCAATTGTTGTAGTTCCTATATCTAACTTAAGGATGGGGGGTCACCGTGCTGGTTTTTAGTTTAGAGACCAATATTATGATGATCCTATCATAGAATATATAGAAATTCTAAAAAGTTGCTTTTCACATATAAAAACCCATGTCATTATCCTCAAACCTTCACAGAATATAGCAAATGTATATTACTAAACATTTAAGTTTCAAAAATCATAGATTACCGTCCTCAATTTTGAAAGAATTAAAGAAAACCGTATATTCCCGTGCATTTCCTATGCAAATCAAGCAAATGTTAATTATCCATTTTTACCTATCAGGATTGGATAAACAGAACTAAATGTTAGATTCAGTAAATTGGCATTAAAACAAATCCTAAGGAACGAGTTTGAATTGGTAATCGACAATATCTAAAAATCATCAGGTAGTGCCACCCCGAATTGTAGGATATGCCTTAAATCATTCTCAGGCTTAGTAAACCATGATATCTGGAGGCGTTCCTGGACCTAGTACGCCATGATACCTTGATACATCCCCAGGCTTAATACGCCATGATGCCTTGATACATTCCCAGGCTTAATACGCCATGATGCATTGATACATTCCCGGGCTAAGTACGCCATGATGCCTTGATACAGTCCCGGGCTATGTACGCCATGATGCCTTAATACATTCCCAGGCTTAGTACGCCATGATGCCTTGATACAGTCCCAGGCTTAATACGCCATGATGCCTTGATACATTCCGAGGCTTAGTACGCCATGATGCCTTAATACATTCCCAGGCTTAGTACGCCATGATACCTTGATACATTCTCAGGCTAAGTACGCCATGATGCCTTGATACATTTACAGGCTTAGTACGCCATGATGCCTTGATACATTTACAGGCTAAGTACGCCATGATGCCTTGATACAGTCCCAGGCTTAGTACGCCATGATGCCTTGATACATTCTCAGGCTAAGTACGCCATGATGCCTTGATGCATTCTCAGGCTAAGTACGCCATGATGCCTTGATACAGTCCCAGGCTAAGTACGCCATGATGCCTTGATACATTCCCAGGCTTAGTACGCCATGATGCCTTAATACATTCCCAGGCTAAGTACGCCATGATGCCTTGATACAGTCCCAGGCTTAGTACGCCATGATGCCTTGATACATTCTCAGGCTAAGTACGCCATGATGCCTTGATACATTCTCAGGCTAAGTACGCCATGATGCCTTGATACAGTCCCAGGCTTAGTACACCATGATGCCTTGATACATTCCCAGGCTAAGTACGACATGATGCCTTGATACAGTCCCAGGCTTAGTACGCCATGATGCCTTGATACATTCCCAGGCTTAGTACGCCATGATGCCTTGATACAGTCCCAGGCTAAGTACGCCATGATACCTTGATACAGTCCCAGGCTAAGTACGCCATGATACCTTGGTACATTCCCAGGCTAAGTACGCCATGATACCTTGATACATTTACAGGCTTAGTACGCCATGATGCCTTGATACATTTACAGGCTAAGTACGCCATGATGCCTTGATACATTCCCAGGCTTAATACGCCATGATGCCTTGATACATTCCCAGGCTTAGTACGCCATGATGCATTGATACATTCCCGGGCTAAGTACGCCATGATGCCTTGATACAGTCCCGGGCTATGTACGCCATGATGCCTTAATACATTCCCAGGCTAAGTACGCCATGATGCCTTGATACAGTCCCAGGCTTAGTACGCCATGATGCCTTGATACATTCTCAGGCTAAGTACGCCATGATGCCTTGATACATTCTCAGGCTAAGTACGCCATGATGCCTTGATACAGTCCCAGGCTTAGTACGCCATGATGCCTTGATACATTCCCAGGCTTAGTACGCCATGATGCCTTGTTACAGTCCCAGGCTAAGTACGCCATGATACCTTGATACAGTCCCAGGCTAAGTACGCCATGATGCCTTGTTACAGTCCCAGGCTAAGTACGCCATGATACCTTGATACAGTCCCAGGCTAAGTATGCCATGATACCTTGGTACATTCCCAGGCTAAGTACGCCATGATACCTTGATACATTTACAGGCTTAGTACGCCATGATGCCTTGATACATTTACAGGCTAAGTACGCCATGATGCCTTGATACATTCCCAGGCTTAATACGCCATGATGCCTTGATACATTCCCAGGCTTAGTACGCCATGATGCCTTGATACAGTCCCAGGCTTAATACGCCATGATGCCTTGATACAGTCCCAGGCTTAGTACGCCATGATGCCTTAATACATTCCCAGGCTTAGTACGCCATGATACCTTGATACATTCTCAGGCTAAGTATGCCATGATGCCTTGATACATTTACAGGCTTAGTACGCCATGATGCCTTGATACATTTACAGGCTAAGTACACCATGATGCCTTGATACAGTCCCAGGCTTAGTACGCCATGATGCCTTGATACATTCTCAGGCTAAGTACGCCATGATGCCTTGATGCATTCTCAGGCTAAGTACGCCATGATGCCTTGATACATTCCCAGGCTTAGTACGCCATGATGCCTTAATACATTCCCAGGCTAAGTACGCCATGATGCCTTGATACAGTCCCAGGCTTAATACGCCATGATGCCTTGATACAGTCCCAGGCTTAGTACGCCATGATGCCTTAATACATTACCAGGCTTAGTACGCCATGATACCTTGATACATTCTCAGGCTAAGTACGCCATGATGCCTTGATACATTTACAGGCTAAGTACGCCATGATGCCTTGATACATTTACAGGCTTAGTACGCCATGATGCCTTGATACATTTACAGGCTAAGTACGCCATGATGCCTTGATACAGTCCCAGGCTTAGCACGCCATGATGCCTTGATACATTCTCAGGCTAAGTACGCCATGATGCCTTGATGCATTCTCAGGCTAAGTACGCCATGATGCCTTGATACAGTCCCAGGCTAAGTACGCCATGATGCCTTAATACATTCCCAGGCTAAGTACGCCATGATGCCTTGATACAGTCCCAGGCTTAGTACGCCATGATGCCTTGATACATTCTCAGGCTAAGTACGCCATGATACCTTGATACAGTCCCAGGCTAAGTACGCCATGATACCTTGATACATTTACAGGCTTAGTACGCCATGATGCCTTGATACATTTACAGGCTAAGTACGCCATGATGCCTTGATACATTCCCAGGCTTAATACGCCATGATGCCTTGATACATTCCCAGGCTTAATACGCCATGATGCATTGATACATTCCCGGGCTAAGTACGCCATGATGCCTTGATACAGTCCCGGGCTATGTACGCCATGATGCCTTAATACATTCCCAGGCTTAGTACGCCATGATGCCTTGATACAGTCCCAGGCTTAATACGCCATGATGCCTTGATACAGTCCCAGGCTTAGTACGCCATGATGCCTTAATACATTCCCAGGCTTAGTACGCCATGATACCTTGATACATTCTCAGGCTAAGTATGCCATGATGCCTTGATACATTTACAGGCTTAGTACGCCATGATGCCTTGATACATTTACAGGCTAAGTACACCATGATGCCTTGATACAGTCCCAGGCTTAGTACGCCATGATGCCTTGATACATTCTCAGGCTAAGTACGCCATGATGCCTTGATGCATTCTCAGGCTAAGTACGCCATGATTCCATGATACAGTCCCAGGCTTAGTACGCCATGATGCCTTGATACATTCCCAGGCTTAGTACGCCATGATGCCTTAATACATTCCCAGGCTAAGTACGCCATGATGCCTTGATACAGTCCCAGGCTTAGTACGCCACGATGCCTTGATACAGTCCCGGGCTTAATACGCCATGATACCTTGATACATTCCCAGGCTAAGTACGCCACGATGCCTTGGTACATTTACAGGCAAAGTACGTCATTATTCCTTGATACATCCCCATGCATAGTAAGCACTTTTTTTTAGTTCTTTATTGAATCATCAAAGATTATCTGACATCCTTTTATCTTCGCCTGTATCCACAGAGAATGGTACATTAGTACATAAATGACATCCGATAAATATATTTGGGCTTCAACTGTTATATGAGTTGATTTTCTTAGCCCCACCTAATCCCTAGGCGCATTAATACGAACAATTAAAAGTTAACTGAGTGTCAAGTAAGATGATACTTAGCAAAGTGTTTCATATGGAGACTACGTATTAGGTGGATAATACACACTCCCTATAGGTTTAGTATGGAGACTCTGTATTAGGGGGATAATACACACTCCCTATAGGTTTAGTATGGAGACTCTGTATTAGGTGGATAATACACACTCCCTATAGGTTTAGTATGGAGACTCTGTATTAGGTGGATAATACACACTTCCTATAGGTTTAGTATGGAGACTCTGTATTAGGTGGATAATACACACTGCCTATAGGTTTTGTATGGAGACTCTGTATTAGATGGGTAATACACACTCCCAATAGGATTAGCATGGAGACTCCGTATTAGGTGGATAATACACACTCCCTATAGGTTTAGCGTGGAGACTGTGTTAGGTGGATAATACACACTCCCTATAGGTTTAGTATGAAGACTGTATTAGGTGGATAATACACACTCCCTATAGGTTTGGTACGGAGACTCTGTATTAGGTGGATAATACACACTCCCTATAGGTTTAGCGTGGAGACTCTGTATTAGGTGGGTAATACACACTCCCTATAGGTTTAGTATGGAGACTGTATTAGGTGGATGATACCAACTCCCTATAGGTTTAGCATGGAGACTCCATATTAGGTGGGTAATACCAACTCCTTATAGGTTTGGTATGGAGACTCCGTATTAGGTGGATCATAAAAGTCCATACCGCCACTGCTTCTCAGATTACAGTATGAAAAACAGTTTTTACTCTTGAACAGGTTTATTGAATTCTATAGCATGTGTTTCATAAGGACAGACCTTCTATCAAGGTCACGCGGCAGTATAAAGTCTTAGAGTATACATATTATCTCAGTTATCAAAGTTTCTTAGTTGTTTTGTTTCTATGTTAAAGGAAACACATTGCCGCCTACATTAAGCAATACAAACTTTACTTCACCCTTTCCATGGTAGAGAGATTCAAAACCATGGTAAACCTATACGGCCTCACAGCCATGGTATACGGGAAAATAGTCCACTCGTGCTAGAGAGCAAAGAAAATAGTCCCTATTTTATTTACACTAAAATAGGACAATTTCTTTGTTTAATTGATCTGGAGAAGTTGGATGATAAATACAATAATCAATAGTTTTGTAGAGAGGCGGCTCTGTAAACCAATCGAGGTTGACGTCGCTGATGCTTGTATATTACTACGCATCACCTTCTCGTGGTTTACGGCCGCCTGTTGACAAAACCATCAATTATTATCTATATATATATATCAGAGAATAGTACACACCTTTCAACTAATTGACATGTGGTAACTCTGATATGAGGGTGTGATACCCCACACAATACACCCCAGATTGATACATACAGTAACACTCCGTTCCGAGCAAATTGTCCCCTTAAGCTAGGTGTCCGCTTAACCGGGATGTCCCAGAAGCGGGGTTTTACTGTACCTATTAACTAATTGACGTGTGGTAACTCTGATGTAGGTGTAGGGGTTTAATATCATACACAATACATCTTAGAAATAGGAGTAAATGGTATGTTCATCATTGAAAATTCAGCGTGCAATTATAAATGAATAAGAATAAAAGGTTTGGGTTATGTTCAGTCTATGGATAGTTTTCTGTAACCTAATTGCACCCAGTCAACTTGCTATTCCTGCAACTGCCTGAGTCTAGGATCCAAATATATCAAGCACCAGTGGGTCAGTGAGGTATTTCAGTCTCAAGTGATTGTTCATGGTTAATTGAGCATAATTCTAAGACTCTGAGACACTGGCACCCTGCTGCTTTTCCACTATCACAATGAATAGCATGCATATAGTGAAAGGGTAGTTTTCTGGAAGAACGCTTGAAGTCTATATGTGAGCACTATAACCTCTAGGTAATGTATATATTGCGTGCAGGCACACTCTAATAATACCTGTCAACTTATTCACATGACGTAGGGATGTTATACCCCACAAATTACATATCAGAATAATACATACCTGTCAACTACTTTACATGTGGTAACTGTGATGTAGTGGTTTGATATGCCACACAAAACATACCAAAATAATTCATAATTGTAAAATTAGTTCTTGACATGCATGGCGGTTACCACATACATTCACAATATTGACTGGTTTCAGATACGAGCGGCCGTATGCTCCGAGAAGTTGACGCGTAGTAATATCCGAGCGTATGCTAGGATATTGCGAAGAGTCAACTCCGAGGAGCATACAACTGCTTTTATCTGAAACCAGTCTATATTGTTTTTATGATCCACCTTTTCTGAGCAAGTGGCATGTTGATATCAGTTCGTTTTAGTTATGCACTATTTTTCCGTACGCACTATTTTTCCGTATGCGCCACCCGGAGCATACAACATATCCGTATGCGCCGGGTATGTCCATACGAACTCCCTATGTGTTTTCTATGGACTTTGTATTAGGTGGGTAATAAATAGCCTTATTATCAATGGTATACACATTATTTTCCACGGTATATATGGTCCCCTTTGGGATTGTATGGGACTCCATAAAGCACGATCCATTATTAGATAAGGTATGTCAGATACCATAACTGTGATATACAGATTAAAATTCCTGGGTTTAATTTTTCTGGAGAAGATGGACAATAGATATATACATCTCAGACTAATTTACTTTTGGTAAAATAGAACTTACAATACGCACCTGTTAACTAATTCACATGTAGTGACCATAATGCAGGGATGTGATATCCAATACACTACATCTCAGAATAATACATACCTGTTACCTAATTTATATGTGGTAACTCTTAGGAGGGATGTGATATCCTACATAATACATCTCAGAATAATTCACACCTGTTAACTAATTTATATGTGGTAACTCTCAGGAGAGATGTGATATCCCTCACAACACACCTCAGAATAATTCACACCTGTTAACTAATTTATATGTGGTAACTCTCAGGAGGGATGTGATATCCCACACAATACATCTCAGAATAATACATACCTGTTAACTAATTCACATGTGGAAACTATTATATAGGGATGCAACATCCTACACAATACATCTCAGAATAATTCATACCTGTAAAGGTAGTTGTTGACACGCATTGCAGTAACCACATACAGAACCTGAGATGACCTCAAATGACCCTGACTGAGAGAAGCCACCTCAATGTCTGTCAGGTATGAATAGAAGCCAGCCTCAACATGGCTTCTGCTGAATGCGCGACCAGAACAACAGGACAGAAGCCATATCAGCGATCAGGAGATGACTAATGGGCGTCGCTGAAATATATATATCATCATGCGCATGTATGGGAATGACCGCAGATGCTTAACAGGTGGGGGCGTCCATTTTGTGTATTTTCCAGTTCTATTAGTTAAATCTAGTATAGCTGTTACTGATGGTTATTTTCCATGGTATATAAAGTGCCCATTGAGAATGTATGGGGACTCAGTAAACCACGAACTAGAACGCTAGAACTACTGCATTCGCTCTATGAGCTCATGCGGTAGTTCTAGCGAAAGTAACTTGGTACGCAGAGCCCTCCCAATTAGGTTGACTAGTTTCCCTTAACTCCTGGTGGTCCTTTATTTGCCTAGTGATGTATATATATATATATATATATATATATATATATATATATATATATATATATATATATATATATATATATATATATATATATATGTATGTATGTATTATTCTCTGCTGTCTAAACCTTGATTAGCTAACATTCCTAACCCTAAGTTTCATTGCCACTCTTCAAATTAAGGTCAATTCTCAAATCTTGAACTTCGTAGGCAAATTTAATATTAACTTGTCACAGGCACTAAGTACGTACACAGTGAGGGGGGTGGTATATATGGGGGGAAATGTGCGGATATACCTTACGTACCAGATGGAGGGGCGGGGGCAGGGTCTCATATGTCAGACATTGTACGTAAACATTTCATGGATGGCGCCATTATTCTCAGGGGTATTGCTCATCTGAATCAGAGGTATCAAATGCTCCGGCAATTCTCAGATATTCAACGTTTTCCATGGGTGTTTTGTTGACAGGTGAGCCCCCAGTCAGGCATGCTTTAAATCGAGGAATTCCTAGATCAAAACTCCCGATCAAGTTATAATGAAATCAACAGAAAACCAGACAAGCTGATTGAATTAAAAGTGAATTTATTGGGGTAATTATACATCGACTGGGACTGGGACATTAGGACAGTCACTTGCTCAATAGTCGCGTTGGCCGCCACGTCTAGCACCATAATTATACATCGAGATTAGGGGTGGCAGATTTGAGTTAATAGTTTGCAACGTTTCGTCTACGTTCAGTAGACTTTTTTAGGCAGAAGAAAACATCATTCTGCTTGCCCCCATACTCATGTACTATATTTTATCCTACTCCTAATAAAATACGCCATAGGCGTAACATTGAGTCACTGTATTCGGGCAGGTGTGCAGTAAAGTGTTTTTTTATTGTATAATGGTAATAACAAAATGACCAATCAGTGGCCAGAACGTGTGTGACGTCACATTAATGCGGTCTATGGGTTATTGACGACCTTTTTTTTTTTTTTTTTATTGTGGAGAATATTTTATTTTCAACTTGTACAGGATATATACACACAAGTATTTTAGCAGCCATAAAGAAACAGATACATTTCTAAATGATATAGGGTTGTCATGCACTGGTAAATAATCTACCCTGTTTCTACAGATTTTCGAAATACATGTGTCACATCTCACCCATGGAATATTATTTCTTCTCCCCATTTTTTTTCAATTTTTTTATTTTCATACAGGACAAAACATAACAAGACAATATGACAGACACATCAAAACAGTATTTGCAGTTAGTTCTGCCTACCCCCCAAAGGCCCACACTCCCCCCTATTGGATTGTCTCCCACAGTTGAGCTAAATACTTAAATTTATGCATGCGACCTTCCTTCATATATACATATTTCTCTATCTCTAATTTCCTCTTCAGTTCCACCATGAAAGCCATAATATCCAAGTCATTTGCATAAAATAATTTCTGCCGATGCACAAAGGATTTAGCTTGTAAAATTACATAATTGACCATCCTGGTTGAGGAGGCAACACCATATCTTCCAAATATAACCTCTTTTTTAGTAATCTTTAAGAAGTTGTCACTAAGGACATTTTTCAGCCATCTTGTTATGGCTTCCCAGAAAAACTTTGTCTCTGGACATTCTACCAAGAAGTGCATTAAGTCGTCCCTTTTTGTACAATAGTTACATTCTGGGGAATCAACAACCTTTCTCTGGGCTAAATATTTATTGCATGTAATAGTACCATTTAAAACCCGGTACTGTAGTGATTGCAATCTTGTGTCCCTAGAAGAGGAAAATGGTATTCGATATATAGTCTCCCACTCCTTGGAGTTGATTTCGAGATCTTGAAAAACCTTTTTCCACCTACCCATACAGCTCGGGATTCTAGCTATCCTGTCCCTTAGAATCATATAAATTCTTCTACTGGTTAACCTCATAATATCCACAGGTTCTTTTCCCGGAATTTGATAGAGCAATTTTTTCCCACCTTCCAGATCTTTTTCCTCTGGTTCTAACAACCTCAGCCAGGGTATGGATGCCCTGAGACCCAGAACATCAAGAAAAGTCAACTGAGTACCATATTTTTCATTCATCTCTACATATGTCAACATTTCTCCCTTTTTAAAAAAAATAAAAAAATGTCGCACTTGCCATATCCCTGCCTTCTGCATATGAGCTTTGACAGGTTTGGACAGTCTAATGGGTATAAACATGTTATTCCATATGGATTCATTTACAAATTGTGAGTCTTCTCTGGGTTGTATATTGTATTGACAGTCCCAACTCATAAGCAGTTGCTTGTGAAACCTATTTTTCATTTCCAGTTTAGCTTTTTTATTCTTCTGTAGAAAAAAAATGAAGAAGGATGTATCTAGCTTAAGCTCCCTTTTGAGCAGGAACGTCCAATTGCGACCTTCTTGATTGATCAATCGTTTAACCCATTGTGTCATTGCCACTTCTATCATCAAACTTAAGTCTAGAAGTTTTAAACCACCATCTTGGATATCTAATATCAATGTATTATATGCAATCTTCGATGTTCTACCATTCCATATGAACGATGTAACTATGTCCTTAAACATTTTCGGAACTTTAGGTGGAGTGTGGATGCTTGAACAAGGAAACAGAAGAATAGGAATAAGCAAGGAATTGACAATACAGATTTTCCCTTTTAAGGACAAGGATCTATTGATCCAAGCCCCCACAATAGTCCTACACCTTTCCAGTCTCTCCATGAAATTCCATGCCACAGACTGTTCCTCCGTCATATTCCTCGCAAACACCACACCCAGTATCCTAATCTTATCAACCTCTTTGAATTTACACTTAATTCTGCCCTTATGCTGTGGGTTGAATGTTAAAACCTTTGATTTGTCTACATTCAAAGACAACCCTGAAAAGCTGGTAAACATTTGAATAACAGAGAGGAGCTTGTCCATTGACCTTTGGTTTTTGAGAAAGACAGTAATATCATCTGCAAACATACACAACTTAATACCACCCCACTCAGTCACCACCCCTTCTATTTCCTTTTCGCTTCTTATTATGGTCGCCAAAATCTCTGTGGTTATAATGAACAGATATGGTAAGACACAGCAACCCTGCCTTGCCCCTCTCTGGGGGTGAAAATACCCTGTAGTATACCCATTATTCAGTACACAGCATTCCTGCATATTATATATGGTTTTGACCCATCCAATGAATTCTTCACCAAACCCGAAAAGCTGCAGAGATTTAGTTATCGCGGGCCAGGTGACAGAGTCAAAAGCCTTCCTAAAGTCAAGTGAGGCTATAACTCCCTCGTCCATATCCAAGTTTTCCAGTGTTAAGACATCATCTATTTTTCTCAAGTTAGTGCCGATGTACCTATTCCGCACATAGGCAGTCTGGTCGTTGTTAATTATTTTATACAACATTGGTCTTAACCTATTGACGACCTTTGGCCTTACTTAGTAATCGCTCGAGCAACTTGGAGCAACTATAATGGCTAATTACACATTAACAACTGGATATCGGCGAGTGTTCACATATTTCCTATCATTCTTAAGTCGTGGAGACCGGTAGGATGAATATTAAGCTGAACTACAGTTAGTAGTGTCATTGTTTATCCGCCCCCTCATAAAAAACGCCATAGGTTTCACAATGACTCAATGTAAGTCAAGGAATTCAAATTCCCGATAAAAAAGATCATTCCGCTTCCCCCATTACTCATGTACTTTATCCTACCCCTCATATAAATCTCCATAGACCTAACATGGTGTGACTGTATGCCACGGTTATTATCCTACCCCTCATATAAATCTCCATAGACTTAAGATGGTGTGACTGTATGCCATGGTTATTATCCTACCCCTCATATAAATCTCCATAGACTTAACATGGCGTGACTGTATGCCACGGTTATTATCCTACCCCTCATATAAATCTCCGTAGACTTAACATGGTGTGACTGTATGCCACGGTTATTATCCTACCCCTCATATAAATCTCCGTAGACTTAACATGGTGTGACTGTATGCCATGGTTATTATCCTACCCCTCATATAAATCTCCATAGACTTAACATGGAGTGACTGTATGCCACGGTTATTATCCTACCCCTCATATAAATCTCCATAGACTTAACATGGAGTGACTGTATGCCACGGTTATTATCCTACCCCTCATATAAATCTCCATAGACTTAACATGGAGTGACTGTATGCCACGGTTATTATCCTACCCCTCATATAAATCTCCGTAGACTTAACATGGAGTGACTGTATGCCACGGTTATTATCCTACCCCTCATATAAATCTCCATAGACTTAACATGGAGTGACTGTATGCCACGGTTATTATCCTACCCCTCATATAAATCTCCATAGACTTAACATGGAGTGACTGTATGCCACGGTTATTATCCTACCACTCATATAAATCTCCATAGACTTAACATGGTGTGACTGTATGCCACGGTTATTATCCTACCCCTCATATAAATCTCCATAGACTTAACATGAAGTGACTGTATGCCACGGTTATTATCCTACCCCTCATATAAATCTCCATAGACTTAACATGGAGTGACTGTATGCCACGGTTATTATCCTACCCCTCATATAAATCTCCATAGACTTAACATGGAGTGACTGTATGCCACGGTTATTATCCTACCCCTCATATAAATCTCCATAGACTTAACATGGAGTGACTGTATGCCACGGTTATTATCCTACCACTCATATAAATCTCCATAGACTTAACATGGTGTGACTGTATGCCACGGTTATTATCCTACCCCTCATATAAATCTCCATAGACTTAACATGAAGTGACTGTATGCCACGGTTATTATCCTACCCCTCATATAAATCTCCATAGACTTAACATGAAGTGACTGTATGCCACGGTTAAGGGGTCAAATTTGCTCGGAACAGAGAGATCACCCTTAAGCGGGGTTTTATTGTATTGTACCTGAATAAGAAATTAAAATCCTGAATTTCTTTTTTTTGTGGGGATGTACATCGAGTCAAGGCATAGGTCCAGATCTACAAAATATAACTGAATGAGGACAATGGGCAATTATCCTAAACTATACCTTTGTTTAGACTTAATTCTCTTTCCAGTAGACATTTAATCCTAATGTACATACACCTGTCATTTTACTGTGTTTGCTACAGGAAGTTTATATGGCAGACATAACGAATATCATCGCGTGGTTACCATTTATTTCTTGGAGCATTTTCTGACGTCACTTGACAATGGCGCTTCGTGAGGAGAGTAAAGTGCTGTCATGTTCACCTAAATCAGGCAAGTCCTTGTCTTAATTGAGACTTTCATGGCGGCCGCCGAACACGCAATCTAAAGTTCCCTTTTTATTCTCTGCCCAAGTCGCTACCGTCTCTCTCCCTCTCTCCCTCTCTCTGTCTCTCTCTCCCTCTCGCCATTTACAGTCAGTGAAATGCGTCCTCAGAGCAGACGACATTTAAACTGTCGAATATGGAGGTAAATATTATGTAAGCAGAAGATATTTAAACTGTGGAATATGGAGGTAAATGTTATGTAGGCAGAAGATATTTAAACTGTGGAGTATGGATGTGAATTTTATGTAGCAAGAAGATATTTAAACTGTGGAGTATGGATGTGAATGTTATGTAGCAAGAAGATATTTAAACTGTGGAGTATGGATGTGAATTTTATGTAGCAAGAATATATTTAAACTGTGGAGTATGGATGTGAATTTTATGTAGCAAGAAGATATTTAAACTGTGGAGTATGGATGTGAATTTTATGTAGCAAGAAGATATTTAAACTGTGGAGTATGGATGTGAATTTTATGTAAGCAGAATATATTTAAACTGTGGAGTATGGATGTGAATTTTATGTAGCAAGAAGATATTTAAACTGTGGAGTATGGATGTGAATCTTATGTAAGCAAGAAGATATTTAAACTGTGGAATATGGATGTAAATGTTACGTAGGCAGAAGATATTTAAACTGTGGAATATGGAGGTAAATGTTATGTAAGCAGAAGATATTTAAACTGTGGAATATGGAGGTAAATTTTATGTAAGCAGAAGATATTTAAACTGTGGAATATGGAGGTAAATATTATGTAAGCAGAATATATTTAAACTGTTGAATATGGGTGTTAATTTTTATGTAAGCAGAATATATTTAAACTGTGGAATATGGGTGTTGATTTTTATGTAAGCAGAATATTTTCAAACTGTGGAATATGGATGTAAATGTTATGTAATTAGAAGATATTTAAACTGTGGAATATGGATGAAAATATTATTTAAGCAGAATATATTTAAACTGTGGAATATGGATGTAAATGCTATGTAGGCAGAAGATATCTAAACTGTGGAATATGGAAGTAAATGTTATGTAAGCAGAAGATATTTAAACTGTGCAATATATGGATATAACTTTTATATAAGGGGGCCCCATTTAAACTGTGGAATATAGATATAGATGCTATGTAAGCTAAAGACATTCAAACTGTGTAATACGGATGTAAGCCTTACATAAGACATTATGACTGGTTAAAATGAAAGGAAACCTCATGTAATAAGTAAATTAATAGAAAAGGCTATTGTATTTACTTTGCTGAGTCATCAATTGAGCCCGAACATTATATATACTGTTCCCCTAGAAGCTGGTAATATTTCATAGCCAGTTCTCAATGACTAACTGGTATGTAATCTGGATCTTTTAGGTATATAATTCATATCAAAGACTAGAATAGAATGTAAAAGAATATGAATGTGATCCTAATGTAAGCAGATGGTATTTCGGCTGTGGAATATCAAGATTAATTTTATGTAAGCAGAAGATATTTTGACAATTAAATGGGGAAAGATGGTTTGCTGTGAGCATGCGCGGCGCAGACGTGACGCATGCGCAGATGGAGGACTTCATGCTCGTCGTCCATCGCTCAGCCGTCAAGTGACAGCTCCCTCTTGTGTCAAACCCAGTTAATCCGCCGCCATTTTCATCTTGGTTTTTACACCGGTTTAAAAAAGAAAAGCCTCGCATTCCTGATAAGAACCAGTCCTACGCCCTCTCTCCACCTCTCCCTGCATCCCTCTCTCCCTACCCCTCTCTCTCTTCACCCCTCTCTCTCCACCCCTCTTTCCACCACTCTCTCCACCCCTCTCTATCACTCTCTCCCCATCCACCCCTCTGTCTACTCTCTCTCACCCCACTCTCTCTCCATCCCTCTTTCCTCCCCTCTCCCTACCCCTCTCTCTCACTCCTCTCTCTCCACCCCTCTTTCCACCCCTCTCCCTACCCCTCTCTCTCCACTCCTCTCTCTCCACCCCTCTTTCCACCCCTCTCCCTACCCCTCTCTCTCTCCACCCCTCTCTCTCCATCCCTCTTTCCACCCCTCTCCCTACCCCTCTCTCACCCCATTCTTTCTCCACCCCTCTTCCCTCCCCTCTCCCTACCCCTCTCTCTCTCCACCCTCTCTCTCCACCCTCTCTCTCCATCCCTCTCTCTTCACCCCCTCTCCCTCCCTCTCTCTCTCCATCCCTCTCTCTTCACCCCCTCTCCCTCCCTCTCTCACTCCACCCTCTCTCTCCACCCTCTCTCTCCACCCCTCTCTCTTCACCTCCTCTCCCTCCCTCTCTCACTCCACCCCTCTCTCTCCACCCTCTCACTCCACCCCTCTCTCTTCACCCCCTCTCCCTCCCTCTCTCACTCCACCCTCTCTCTCCATCCTCTCACTCCACCCCTCTCTCTTCACCCCCTCTCCCTCCCTCTCTCTCTCCACCCCCTCACTACATCCCTCTCTCTCCACCCTCTCCCTCCCTCTCTATCCACCCCTCTCTCTCCACCCTCTCCCTCCCTCTCTCACTCCACCCCTCTCTCTTCACCCCCCCTCCCTCCCTCTCTCACTCCACCCCTCTCTCCATCCCCCTCTGCACCCATTCTTTATGCCTTTTTAGTGCTTCCTAAGAATCGCAGATCATTTTGTTGGCAAATGGAAACACGCCTATATTAGAACAAGTGCTGCCTAAATATAGCCTTTTGTGTTGTTGGCAGGTGAAACTAGGCCTATATCATAGAGCAAGTGCTTCCTAAATAACTCCGATCATTATATTGTCAGGTTGGAATAGGCCTATATTAGAACAAATTCTTCCTAGATATCGCTAATCATTTTATTGCCAGGTTGGAATGGGTCTATATAAGAGCAAAGGCTTCCTAGAAGTTGGCGATTATTTTGTTGCCAGGCTGGAAAAAACCTATATCAGAGAAAATTCTTACAAGTTGCCAGGTTGGAATAGGCCTATATTGGAGCAAATGCTTCCTGTATAGAAATCATCAAACATTTTGTTGGTAGGTGGAAGTCAAGGCTCAGGGTAATTCTATCAGTAGGCACGTGTGAAACGCATTGAAAACACGGTATCCACTGCACCCTCACAGATTATGTATCACCGACGTGGAGTCAGCGAACACCACCGACAGACTTTAAGGTGGACAAAGAAAATCTATGCCGTTTTCGTCGGCCACTGGAAATGGGCTCATATTAGGCCAATGGAGACGGGCTCATAGTCCATTTGTCAATGGAAACAGACTCATATATAGTTGGCCAATGGAAACAGGCACATAGTCGGCCACTGGAAATGGGCTCATATTAGGCCAATGGGAACGGGCTCATAGTCCATTTGTCAATGGAAACAGATGGCTTATAGTCGGCCAATGGAAATTGGCAAATAGTGGGCTGATGGAAATGGGCTCATAGTCGGCCAATGGAAATGGGCTAATAGACGGCCAATGGAAAAGGGCCTATCATCGGCCACAGAAAATGCGCTTATAGTCGGCCAATGGAAATGGGCAAATAGTCGGCTGATGGAAACGGGCTCACAGTCGTTCTATGGAAAAGGGCTTGTAGTTGGCCAATGGAAATGAGCTCATATAGTTGGCCAATGGAAACGGGCTCATATATAGTTCTCCAATGGAAATGGGCTTATAGTCGGCCAATGGAAATCTGCCATAAGTCGGCCAATGGAAACGGGCTTATAATCAGCCCATGGAAATGGGCTGATAGTCGGCAAATGGAAACAGGCTCATATATAGTTGACCAGTGGAAACAGGCTTTATAGTCGTCCAATGGAAACCGGCTTATCATTGGCTAATGGAAATGGGCTCATAGTCGGCCAACAAAAATGGGCTTATAGGCGGCCATTGGAAATGGGCTTATCATTGGCCAATGGAAACATGCTTATAGTCAGCCAATGGAAATTGGCCAATAGTCGGCCAATGAAAACGGGCTTTATAGTCGGCCAATGAAAATGGGCTTATCATCAGCCAACGGAAATGGGCTTATCATTGGCCAATGGAAACAGGCTTTATAGTTGGCCAATGGAAACAGGCTTATCATTGGCCAATGGAAACCGGCTTATAGTCGGCCAACGACAACAAGGCAACCAAGACAAAAGCGACTGGAATCATTTACTAAATGGAGCCCGCTGAGCGTCCACATCGACCGAGAGGGGACCAGCGTGGAACTCAGCATCCATCTACAAGTCGGCGGTTTTTCTGTGAAAGTTTTGACAAGAGGACGTAGGGCTTTGTGGTGAAATGAGATCACGCGAACGGCCATTATAATATTTGCCTCTCAATAATTACGTTTCACGGGGACAGAACAATGGGAAACGAGGTTTAATGTCTGTTTCATCAGACTACTGTCTGGATACAATGGAGCCATCAACAACGCAATGCCATTCTTCTGAGTGTTACTGAACTATTAGATGGGTGAGATTTGGACTGCATTTTAAGTGCGATACTACATCGCAACAATCCTACGGAGTACAGTCAATATATCAATATACAGTCAGAGTAGATAAAGATTTATTTTTTTAATCATCTTTTTATTGGCCATAGTTGGGATTTCATTACATTTTTTTAATTTTTTTTTTTATAAATTTCTTTATTGAGATCACTGTTTTACAAATTTCTCTCCGGTGTGTACAAATCATTCTCAATAAAGAGGCATAAGACCTCAGCCCACTCAGAGAACTGGTTTCCTGGTCCTGCCATACCATATCTTGTGAGTAACAATCTTCTTTTTCGTTCCATTTAGCCACAGAAAACGATTTATATACCTTACATAATAAAGACTACACATATTTATAACAGATATACAATTTGATTTACACTTCCTAGTTTCCAGATTTCCTCTTTCACAATAGTTTTGGTAAGTAGTTTGAATGTTTTTATATCTCCTGTGGATCTCACCAGGGCCCCGTTGCTCCAGGTTTACGACAGGGTTGCGGATCGCAGAATAGCGATCAGAGGGGCTAAACGTTGATTCTGAAATTTTGCGGATCGTGTCGTAATCGCATAGGCGCATCGCCGCGTAAAATACGACTTTTAGCATACTTTTTACGTGGACCTTCACACCAGGGCGGATCGTCTGCGTATCGCATTACTTTGGTTAGAGATGGCCTTGTCTGAAATTCTGAATAACGATGGGTGGTGGCACTACGATCCCCCGCCCCTTGTTCTTCTACCTATAGAAAATGGCGATCCACACCAACAGGTGTCAGATCAGTTTTAACTCTGGTGCCATCTGTATTCATTTTAAAAAACTAATGAATCTTCCCCTGTCTCATTCAATATGTGCCCCTGAATTGTTGTATCGCTATCGCATCACAAAAAATAGCGATACCGCGGAAATATAGTGATACGATCCGATATTACTGGAGCAACGCTTTTTTAGTCGGATCGTTAAAGTAATCGTAAAAATAAAATTGCGATCCGATTATAGCTAGCGATACCACAAAAACAGGAGCAACGGGGCCCAGTGGAGTTTTGCAATTCCACATTGTACCTCCATGGTAGTGTACTGAGTTCATAAACGAATTCGAGTTCGGTTTCGCCACATATATATACATTTTTGTTTCTCACAGATTGCCAATAAACTGGCAGGCCATTAGCCATGGCTGGTTTTCTTGGCCGCCATCTTTTAACAATCCTAGGTCTGTGCAATATGCCACTTGCGTTCACATAAATCCATGGTTACAACAACTCCAGCAGTATTAGTATCTCTTTCAATATATTTGAAAGATAGTCAAATCCATGATTACTATATATTATCGTAAACTGTCAGGTTTTGATTTTATCCCAGCCTGTCTCCTCGATTTTGGAATAATTTTGTATGCCACTAGTGGTATATAAAACTCGGTATACCACTACGTGGCATACGGAATCTCAATGTTAAGCCTATGGGATTTTATATGAGGGGTGGGATAAAAGTAGTTAATATTATAGATAATTAATACTATCTATATACTTAGTGTGATATAAGTATAAGTATAAATAAATAAATAACCTAGCTACATTGAGAACATCATACATGATACATATAGGCCTGTGAATAATAAAGTGGTATGTCTTACGATTTATGGACAGGGTATGTCATTAAACTAATTTCCCGTTGGAATCGAATCGTTTAATATTATTTTTGTTAATGATTCAAACTCTTTAAAAACTGGATTGCTGTTATGTATCATTACATACTTGCTGCTAGGGGTGCAGTATGAATAATGTTCGGGCGCACTGTGCCCGTAGTGAATATACGGCGCACTGTGACCATCGGGTCAATTGGTACATATGATAAGTATATAAAATGGCTGCTTTTTCGTATTTAGGTATGTAATAATAAGACAACGTAGTGACTGAGCCCGTAGGGGTACCATTCTCGGCCTTTTGATAGCATCAAAAGGCCTCAAACGACCATCCCTTCGGCCCCAGTAACCACGTTTTCTCTTAATATTATGAGAAAACGTGGGTACTGAGCTCGTACGGGTGGCCGTTCGAGGTCATTTGATGAAAAAATACGGCCTGATGTCGTAGGCGTGAGGGCCGTATTTTTTCATCAAATGACCAAGAACGGACACCGTACGGGCTCAGGCACTACGTTTTCTTATTACTATATACCTCCTACTCGTTTAAAACTCCGTTTTATTAACTTTTCTTCTCTAGGAAAAGCCACTGTGATCCACTACGGCCCGCTTTTACAGCGGGCGCGAACATTATTTATACTACATCCCTAGCAGCGGGCAGTATTTCATAGGCATTCGCACACAGGTATATAGTAATATTTAACTCACTCCTGATATTTTCCCCCCATAGAATTAACATTGGAAACTCGTACTCAACGCCCGTGTAGTATTGTAAAAGAAAATTCGCAAAGGGGATTATGTTAGTGATTAGTCAGTGATAGGGGTGAGATAAAATCTGAACCACACTCGATCCATAGCCACATAGTTCCTTAGTAAAATTATATCTTTGTAACTGCAATCTGGAAATGTAATTATAATATCTTCTGGGTGTCACTGAGCAATTAGAG
This sequence comes from Alentia gelatinosa, assembly GCA_950022655.1. Taxonomy (NCBI): domain Eukaryota; kingdom Metazoa; phylum Annelida; class Polychaeta; order Phyllodocida; family Polynoidae; genus Alentia; species Alentia gelatinosa. The sequence goes on from OX465581.1 coordinate 124,554,352, forward strand.
GGGCAAGATTTGGACTGCATTTCAGATATGACACTGGGGCCCGTTTAATAGATAGACAATAATCGATTTAGTGCTCATGTATTACTACGCGTCAACCTCTCGTGGTTTACGGCCGCCTGTTCACAAAACCATCGTTTGTTGTATTTATTGTCCATCTTCTCAAATAAATTTAACCCAGTTATTGCCATATTAAAAGGTACAAGATAGGGACTATTTCTTTGCTCTATAGCACAAAGGGACTATTTTTCCCGTATGTCATGGCTTTGAGGCCGTATACCACATATTTGAATCTGTATATCAGAATTATGGTATCTGACAGGTTTTATACTTAAAAGGTTAAAGGTTGTGTACTCAATTCTCAATGACTAACTGGGTGATAATAACATCTATATGTTACAATATATTATGATATTGGGGACTATGATACAGTAATATTTATATCATGTCGTAAGATTGCATTACGACATGCCTAAATAACTATAATTCTATGGAAAAATTCCAGTAATTGCAGTCAATACTTAATAAAGGCTGACAAAGAAAAGATAAAGAAGTTTTGGCATTAAATACATTTACCCAGAAGTTCTGTCTCTGTCTCTGAACACAAACCTGAGTGAATTTAGATTAAAACTGACGACATCTCTAAAAAGCCTCCGGTGTTTGTGGGTTTTTTTGTAATTCCGCCATTTACCGAGGTCTGTGTTTGACACACCATTTATCGCCCACCTCTCCGGGACGCAGTGACGTCACGACCACGCATGCGCAGACAGACGCAGTCACTGGTCACTGCAGGACACGCCGAAAACCAGCTCCGTTAATGCACAAGCGCCATCTTCCCGGCATGCCCCGCCACGCATGCGCGGGCAGATTCCGCTCACATCCGGGTAGTTGATCACGTGACCTCTGAAGGGCAGTTCCGGGTCACGTGGCGTTGACAATGAGCGCCCCTGGTGGGGAGGGGGGCAGTTGTTGTTTTTGACGGTGGGGGGGAGAGTGGTGGCTTTGTGACTGTGGACTTGAGTGTCTGGACTTAATTAAGTGTCTGCACTTAAATGACTGGACTTTATTGTCTGGACTTAACCCTTTAAAGATGGGGGTCTGTGGCAGAATTCTATGGCCTGGCGTCCACCTACTACGATAGAAATTTAAAGCTACCGATAAGGCACCGATACCAAAAGCAGATATCGGAGACATATCGGGAAGGTGCAAAATCTTAAACATATGTCTAGACATGACAATCCACCACGCATTGCAAGGGTTTTTTATCGGTGTCTAATCGCAGAAACGTAGTCAACTGCCCCGGTATTAGGTGACTTTCTGACGCAATTTTGATTTTGTATCTGGAGGTGTATCGTAGACCATATCGGAGCCATATCGGGGCCTTATTCTCCATGTGTTAATGCCACGTTGATCTAAGTGTCTCATCTTTCCTGATACAAGTGTCTTATCCCACGAAGAAATAATATACATCTGACGAAGGAGAATATACCCGATCCAAATCTAAGCAAAATCTTCATGAACCAAATTTTACTATATCCTCTAAGTCTCTCTTTTTTTGTTTTTGTACTTGGTACATGTGTAAGTGGACAGAAACAGAAACATGTCAATTAAGATAAAGAAGTAGACAAAAATACGAACAGTGAAGCTCAGAACAAGGTTAATTTCACCAGGAATTTCAGAATTTCAGGCGATTTTCAGGTGATATAATCTAAGTATGAGTATTCTACAATGCGCAGATGAGTAAATAATAACAATAATTGGAAATTACAACAACGTATGCGGTGACTTATCGCGTAGGTCGATTTTAGTAGGCAGTCAGTGCTCGATCGAACGACGACCGCGAGGGCACAGAAACACATGTTTCAATCCGAAAACTGAGCATTTATCATCCTACGTGAATTATTTCATGTTATGTTATCTTGGCTTTGGACCTGGTATATTCGGTAATTTTCTAAGGGATCTTTTGAAATTTCTTTTGTTTTACTACATTTAATTTTTTTTTGTTATTAAGTACTGTAAAGAGGTACATTAGTCGGCCTCTGCATGGCAGTTATTCTGGCCAGACTCTCGTTATCGACATTATTTTCCCTGCTGGGATCTGTTGAATAATCTAGGCTTGTACATAAAGTCCATAAGTATTGGATAAAGTTGGTGATTGGAATTTGCCGCTGTTTTCTATGACCAATATTGTATTGGTAACTTAGTATCAATTTTACCGCTTTTTTTTGTTGGACAAAGAGAGTAGCCCAGTTCCGCTTAGCACAGATAATAACTCAGGACTAGCTTTAGGAATGGGACCTATATGGTTTAGAGGCATGTAAGGCAGGCGGACATGGGGGAGGGGGAAGGGGGGAGGGAGGGAGGGAGAGAGGGAGGGAGGGAGAGAGAGGGAGGGAGAGGGAGAGAGGGAGGGAGAGGGAGGGAGGGAGGGAGAGGGAGAGAGGAAGGGAGGGAGAGAGGGAGGGAGGGAGGGAAGGAAGGAGGGAGGGAGGGAGGGAGGGAGGGAGGGAGGGAGGGAGGGAGGGAGGGAGGGAGGGAGAGGGAGGGAGTGGTACAGTTGTATCGTCTTTCTTTTGTTTGTGGGTGAAGCAAACATTATTCAAACCAAGGCCATTTTCCACTAACCGACGAAAACCAGACGATTAATTGAGTCCCTCATAAGGCCCGTTTCCATTGACCGACGAAGATTGCTTAGACTTTTTGAGTTACACAGAACGTCTGTCGGTGGTGCCACTGACTGTGGGTCCATATAGTAAAATGGCTGAGGGTAGTAGATTTCACTCAGTGAACTAGCTTACACTCAGTGGGGGGTGGTGCCACATTGCATAATCTAAGCAGAAAAAGTCGTGGGGCATTTCACGACCTTGGTAGTTTCCATTGACCGATATTGGGTCCACAGTGCCAAAAGTCTGTCGGTGGTTCCTGACTGTAGATCGGTGACGGGAAATCGGCCAATGTAAACGGGCCTTAAAAGTGTGTCGGTGGTGCCACCGACTATACGTCGGTATGAAATAATTGGTGAGGGTGCAGTGTATAAGCCATTTTCTACTGGCCGACGAAAACTGTGCCGATTTATTGAGTTCTCCTCTTAGTCGGTCAGTGGTGGCCAACGACTGCACGTCGGTGTAAAAAACAAATCGGTGAGGGTGTAGTGTGTGCCTTATGGGGGGGGGGGGGGGGGGGGGGGCGTCCACCAACCACGACAAGGCTACGACAATGACTTACCGACAAGGTCCACGATTGGCCTACGATTGAATACCTTGTCATGGTTGGTGAACCCAGTTTTCAAGAAGAGTCTACGGCAAGGCCACGACAAGGCCACAATTGGAAGCTTGTGGGGAGCCTTCCGACAAAGCTATGGTAACATTAAGCATGTTCAATTTTTTCTATGACTGGAACCTTGTCATGGAGTGTCATGGCGAGTTAGGAGCATGTCGCATAGGTCTACGATAGTAAATTTGGGTGGAGCATGCACTTCCCGACACGCCCCGACAACGCTGTCATAAAGCCCCCCTTCGTAGGACAAGGCTGCAACAAGCGCCGATTGGAACTTTCTTGTCGGCGCTTGTCGTAGCCTTGTCATGGTTGGTGGACGCCCCCCTTCAGCCATTTTCGACTGGCCGTCGAAAACTGAACCGATTTGTTGAATTCTCCTTTAATCGGTCAGTGATGGCCAACGACTGCACGTCGATGTAAAAAAACTGTGAGGGTGTAGTGTGTGCCTTGTTTCTGCTGCATTTGACAGGTCCATTCTGACTGAAGTCGTTCAGTGGTGGCCTCAATCCAAAATCTATGCACAATTAATCGGTGAACACTGCTCTGCATGTCTGTTTCTATTCAAAGATCTACAAAGCTTACGATTTCTCTACAATATTCAATCATGATTAAGGCCCTGCACCCACCTACCACGATTCTGGTCCCGATAGGCCTTACGATTGCCTTCCCGACACCATACCGATTATATCATGAGATCGGCAAAAATCTACGATACCTCACGATAGGCTGCGATGTAACACGCAAATCGTAGAGGTCCCGATGGAATCCAACATTTTGGATTTTTCGTAACCCATCGTATCAGAGCTGACCTTCTGACGCCATTTTGAATGTTTTTTTATCGGGAGGTGCATCGTTCGGCCTAGATGTTTTTTCAGAGAAACACTTCAGGATGGTGTACTTAGTAGAAACCGAACGAGAGTTAGACTTGACAATGTTTATGCCACGACGGGAAGGTCGTGTATTACTACACGAGGCGTTGCCGAGTGTAGTGAGGAGCAGACCTGACCAGAGTGGCATAGACATTGACAAGTCTAACTCGAGTTCGGTTTCGTATTTATCCTACCCCATCTATGCTTTTGTATTACTGTTAAAAAGATAAATATTGAGTCAACGACCAACAGAACTTTTTTCATAGTAGCTGACGTCCTGCTCTCTGATTGGTCAATATTGTTATTACTCTAGTGGCATAAAAAACACTTTATGTCACGGCCTGCCACATAAAATCTCCCTATGTTAAGTCTATGGCGGTTTTTTATTAGGGGTAGGATAAAATCACTTAACAACGGAGTGCTCTTCCATACACATGCCCTAACAATGAACAATACACAGTTGACATACAAGTCCCAAGGACTTTGTGTAGACTGTTATCAAGTTAATCTGGTTTTTATATGTGAGTACTGTATATGATATCATATCAAGGCACATACCTAACATCCTTAATAAAGGTTTATACAAACACACAACTCTACTTATATTTCTATTCACATCGTAATCAGATACGTACCAGTCAGGCGTTCTTTGTTTCATATAAGGCCCGTTTCCATTGGCCGATTTCCCGTCACCGATCTACAGTCAGGAACCACCGACGGACTTTTGGCACTGCTGACCGAAAATCGGTCAATGGAAACGACCCAGCTCATGAAATGACCCATGACTTTTTCTGCTTGGATTATGCAATGTGGCACCACCCACCATTGAGTGAAAGCTTGGTGAAATCTGCTACCCTTCTATACTGACGCACAGTCAGTGGCACCACCGACAGACTTTTTGGGTAACTAAAAAAATCTAGACACGTTTCATCGGCCAATGGAAACAGGCCTTTACTATATACCCGTATATACTGTAAATATTTAGATTTTATCTAATCCCGGACATGCGATCTAGAATATCGCTGTATATTATAAAAAACATTTCCTACCTTCTTGCTTCATAATTTGAGAAAACATCCCCGATAGCCAACTCGGCAACTCCGTTGACAAACTCGCGAGTGTGACGGAACTATTTCACCCCGGAGGTCCTGCTCGCTGATTGGTTAACGAGTCTGACATCATAACGTTAAGTATTTACCGTGTTATTAGCGTAGCTGTGGAGTTCGACTTCCCAATGTTAAGCCTATGGACATTTATACCGGGGTTAGATAAGCACCATTTCGGCATATGACGTAAAAATACTGTTCGGACCACTGGTCCGTACACTAAAATACGGACCACCTTGCCATGCACGTTTATTAAGATATTGGTTTTAAGCTAAATGAAATTGATTTTTTTTTATAATTTCGGGTATATAGTAAATATATAACGTCCAACTATGCTTGTACAAGTCACAGAACTCGATGATAATTTACCGTTTGTACGGAACTCGGCATAAATGCCTCGGTCCGTACAAACCGTAAATTACCATCTCATTCTGAGAATTGTACAGCATGGTCAGGACGTTCTATATGATTACTCGTACCTTTATACCCAGAACATAACATGTGTATCCAGGTTATCAAAAAAGGGTCACAGTGGATAAAGACTGACTTTGACACATGGATCCTGGACCCTGACACGGATTGTGTGGTATACAGCTCAGAGTAAACAGACTCGAGATCTTCCCGTTACTGATGTTTACTCCAGGGGCAGGCACTCCCTGTCAGACCGATTACCGTCCATGTGTAAAGGCCCGTTTCCATTGGCCGACAAAGATTGCTTAGACTTTTTGAGTTTCACAGAAAGTCTGTCGGTGGTGCCACTGACTGTGCGTCGGTATAGAAAAATCGCTGAGGGTAGTAGATTTCACTCAGTGACCAAGCTTTCACTCAGTGGTGGGTGGTGCCACATTGCATAATATAAGCAGAAAAAGTTGTGGGGCATTTCATGACCTTGGTTGTTTCCATTGACCGATATTGGGTCCACAGTGCCAAAAGTCTGTCGGTGGTTCCTGACTGTAGATCGGTGACGGGAAATCGGCCAATGGAAACGGGCCTTATGGGTGACACTTTGAATGGGAAATCGTATGAAATAATCAACGAAAAATTATGAAATTTTCAGAATATCTGGGATATATAATTATTATGTAGCCCTGCAAAAATGGTGAAATTTGAAAATAGATAAAAGTCTCAAATCGATCATTTTATGATTTTAATTGGAACTGATTCTTTTCATTGAATATTATTATGAAATATCATATAATATTGTTTTGTATCTACAGATAAAATGTCAATCAAAAATATGCATTATTTCTGGAATTATAAAGGAAAAATGGTTGATTACGCTGGTTGCATCGTGAGCGATATTTCGGGGTGTATCGGGACCATGACACCTTTTTCATGTACTCTCCCAACACGTTACGATGCGCACCGACGCGAACCGACGCGCACCGATACGCTACGATATATGGTCATTTTGTATCGGTGCGCGTCGGCGTGTATCGGCGTTGTGGGTGCCGATCTTATGCTAGGTTTACAATTGTCGCGGCGGCCACGTTTCGGGACACCGTGGAGGTCCGTGTGTGCAAACGTGAGGGACGTGACACAACTTGAGGGAACGGGATGGATAAACGTAATAGACCGTGGCTGCCGTGGTGGAAGAATATTAAACTGTTACAACATCAGCCCCAACGGTGTTAATGAGGAGCGTTTCAGGCCGTAGTTAAACGTGATGAACGCTACAAAACGTGACTGATTGGACCGTGATACATTGATGATTCATGCTGGCTGGCGGTCGGAGGAGGCCTTCAGGAGGCACTATAACAAGCCTATCGTACGAGAAACAACGGGTGTCAAAGGGGCACTCCTACGTCAGTAGTATGGGTGAGTAACCCTATACGATAATACCTTGTGTTCACAAGTTGAGTTATTGTTGGTTTGTTGATATAGGGGAGCGTTTTTTCCTCCACCTCAAGGAAACATAACCTATAAATCTCTCATCGGTTCCCGGAAACACTCGAGTGTTGCCGAGGTAAAATAGTAAAATTTTGGGAGACTTACCTGGTAGGTTGAAGTAAAATTGAGATTTTACCGAGGACAACACGGAATGTTGTAGGGGACAGATGCCCTACCCGCACCACCCTAGGAAAGGAAAAATTTTAAGATGATGTTTGATGTTGTATATTATGATCAGTGTGTGTGGGGATCATGAGTATGAGTTAGTTTCCTTGATCTGTTTTTTATAAATTCTGCTGTCACGTGATACTTTCCCGCCTTATATCGTACAGAGTACAGAGTACCGTGGACAAAACAAACCCCTTGAACATCCCCAAAATGGTGGCCAGGTTTCGGTGAAATATGGCTGCCGGGGTTGCCGTGGAACCCAATGTAAACCTATCATAGTCCGCAAAAAAAATCAGCCATGGTTGCCACGGTTGTATGAGAATCATTCTGGGCCTTAGTGACATTTGATGAACGCAACAAAACGTGACTGAACGTGACCGAACGTAGGCGGCCGTACAGAGAACCGTCAACAAAACGTGAGGGATGGGACAGAATGCAGTCCGCCATATGGGGCACCGTGGACAAAATGGGACGGCCATGGGACAACGCAACCCTAGAAGGTCCTCAAACCGGGGCCCGTTTAATAATCTAGTATCGTACATGTAGACCCTTTTCTTGATGCCAAGGAGACCCAGCGACCATGTGGGTTGACTTTATTCAACACGTTTGGACGACCTTATTGACGACTAAGACTGTCTTAGCGAACAGTTTCAAATATTATTAGACGATAACTCTTGTACGAGGTACAGAAAAGGGTCTTCATGTAGGTTCCTAGTTTATTAAACGGGTCCTATCATAAACGCAAAATATAAGTATCCGTGTCATCTACAACGGCGCAGAGGCTGCCGTAGCCACAGGGTTACTGGGGCCGCAGTGTAAACCTAGCTTTAGTGATTATAAATATCCTCAATAATAACCACAGACAGGGAACCTGTTACTACACTCTCCGAAAATACTTAATGCACACTATTTTGTCCCTCCCTTATTACTCTTACTAGCCGTTGGTGCATACAAAAAAGTGTATTTTAATTATTATCAATAATTGCATTTATTTGCTTTAAATGTTCACACAATGCTCTTCCATCCAAATCATGATTTTTTTAATCTTTTATATAGATATATACCGTTTTTTTCTGAGTTATTTCGTCCACATTTTCAAATTTCCTCATACAACTTCAATTTGATGATAATATTTATAATTATACAAAACATGTGAAATATTAACATCAGCGGACTTGATGTACAGAACAGAGCTTCCATGTCAGATCTGGTTAAGGGCAAAATCCACCAGGCCGATTTCTCACCCAATCAATTGGTCCTGGGCCCTTAAGAGGAAGCTCACGTATTGTAATTCATTCAATTCTGATAATAATCGTTTAATAAATGACCATTTTCAAAGATTTGAGAAATTCTAGGGCATCCGATAATAATCGTCGATTGTCTGGCTACGGAATCGGCTACCGTCGGTCCAGTGGAACACCCCCTTTATCAACATCATCAAATCTACCTCTAATATAAAAAAAGATTAATGTCGTTAAGGTAACAAAACCTAACACCCAAGGCCCCCCTCCCCCGCCGACCTGACCACACAGGCTCAGACTGACAGGCTGCGGGTATTAGTTTTTTTTTTTTTTTCAGATTTCTTTTTCTTGTTTGTTGTAGAGCGGTTTATCCTGATACAGTGCATTCAAAAAGGATGTTTGTTACAATGACCTGTGCCTTTTGTTTTCTTAACCTGACAGGATTTGGATCACTACATTGCTCCTGAATGGAACAAAAACGAAGGAAACCAAGGAGCGTTTGGCATGTACGTATATGTATATACATAAATAGGTATACGTATTTTATTTTTGTTATCAAACTGGAGGGTCCTGCTAGGTTACATTCGACCTATCTTCGAAACTATGGACTTACAGACGGATGATCGAATTTTAGCAAGCACTAACAAATCTGTGCATTAATTGATAAGAAAAGTGTACAATAACATCATACATTCCATTTCGTGCTGTATCATAGAGTACATTTGGTATAATCTTGAAAAGATGCCACGCTGAATAATGTAATAATGAAACAATAAAGGCTTGATAAAGAATTAGGCCTAATGTCACAGTAATATATGTCACAACACTGCACAATGTATTTAATATGTATACCTCTCAGACTGAAAGTATTTATCTCTCAAATATAGCATTTATACGCGTTAGTATGATATATATATATATATATATGTATATGTATATATGAATTTATGTATATATGATATATATAAATCTCTAGAAACCAACTGAGGCAGGTATGGCGGAACATATTTAGTATTCTTATCCAATACAGAGTACCAGGGATAGGGTAAGTGAGGCAGTATAATAGTACAAATACCGTCAAATAAAAAACTCAAGAAATCTTTTTCCCTGGGATTCAGCAGAGTAGAGCAGGGCAGAGACTGAGTGTGAGGCTGCGCAGACGTGGCTTCCGGAGATTTACCCGGATAACTTCCGGCAACCGGAGTAGTTATCCCGCCCATATATATATATATATATATATATATATATATATATATATATATATATATATATATATATATATATATATATATATATATTTATATATATGCACACATATACATATATACACACACGCATATATACACACTTACGTTATGAGTGATTGCAATTTCCACCTCGTTTCCTTTTAATACTCTGAGAGATGAAATGACAACTTGCAATGCACGTTTTTTCTTCAATCGGAAATAGCATCCTTCAAGTGCCGACTGAAGTCCTTGAGCCTGAGACTTATGCAGAGAAAACGTATAGAGTTTTCTTATACACACGACACGTAACTGATTAAAGTGAGGCCCAGTTTACACCTACCGATTTTGACCACCGATTACGGAATCTGGCACCACCGACCGATTATTACATATTCCCGATGAAATATCGGTAACTAAAAATCCTCAAAAATCCTAACCCACTCAATGATTTTTCAACCCGGAATTGCGTAATGTGGCACTACCGACCGATTTTTGAGGTCACCGACGAAATCAAAACGGGGTATTGAAACGGTGAGGGAATTCATAATTCAGAAATACTCTTTTCTTAAAAAAATAAAATGTATAATCAGTCGTCAGGTGTTGACTTGCTGAGACACCGATTATCGGTACTGATATTTGTCCCAGAGAGCACTACCGACCGACGCTTTATCTCCGCTTTTTGTCCCATAGGCTTAACATTGGGAACTCGTTCTCCATGCCCCTACGAGTATTGCAGTCCGTTCTCCATGGCCTACATCCTGTGTGTCATCCATTCTTATAGGGCACAGAGTGATTGCTAGTTCAGCCATCATTGTAAGCGCTACTGCAGTTTTTTTTGGGGGGGGGGGGGTGACAACCAATGTTATCAGTTGTCATAAAATATAGATAATATTGAGACGTGTCTAAAGTTAGGCCCAGCGTCCACCTACTACGATATGGCTCCGATATCGTCTACGATGCACCTCCCGATAAAAAATCAAAATCGCGTCGCAAGGTTACCTAATATCGGGGCAGTTGACCATGTTTCTGCGATTAGACACCGATAAAAACCCCATACAATGCAAGGTGGATTGTCTTGTCTAGACATATGTCTACGATTTTGCACCTTCTCGATATGGCACCGATTTTGACATTTTGTATCGGTGCCATATCGGGAGGTCTACGGTTCTATCGTAGTAGGTGGACGCCAGGCCTTACGCCATGGCAAGCCCCAAATGATTTTTCATAGATAAATTCCAATAATAATTTGTCCTGCCACATGGTGTTTTGAATAGTGTGTCGGAATCCAAGATGGTCGCCTCCATAGCACAATAGCTATGTGCCCTATAGTGTTCACAGGGTTGAGATGAATACAGAAAGCAACTTGTTTTGGTAAAAGTTGTCATTCTCCAATTCATTTGAATGCTCTGTGATATTCACTCGGCTGTTACCTCATTCATATCACTCTTTATCATCCACCTAATACAAAGTGTCCATAGAAAACACGTAGGGATTTTGTATGGACATACCGTGCGCATACAGATATGTTGTATGCTCCGGGTGGCGCAGACGGAAAAATAGTGCGTACGGAAAAATAGTGCATGACTAAAATGAACAGATATTGACATGCCACTTGCCCAGAAAAGGTGGATAATAAATACAATATAGACTGGTTTCAGATAAAAGCGGTCATATGCTCCTCGGAGTTGCCTCTCTGCAACATCCTCCATACGCTCGGATATTACTACGCGTCGACTTCTCGGAGCATACGACCGCTTGTATCTGAAACCGGTCAATATTGCGCATGTATCTAACCCATGGAGAAGATGACTTTGACCAAAACTTGTTGGTTTCTTCTTTGATCCTTGCCGATATTTTATCGGTGCATTTTCTTCGGCAGGTGTAAACCGGGCCTAATGCAAACGTCTTCTCACGTTTCTGTGCTGGAGAATGAGGGATTTACTTCCTTCGTGTGATACTGCACCATCTTTGTAGCGATCCTATCTCCATTTCTATCCATCTCATCCCAAACTCCAGAATTCCTGATCCCGACCCCTGAATCCCCGCCATGCAGGGCGCATGCGTCAAAACAGCGAGCGGGAAATAAACCGGAAACAAGAGAGCGAACGAAAAGGAGGCGAGAAGAAAAACAACACGTCGAGACAGACGCGAACGCCGACTTAAACACAACTGAAATTAATCCTTCAATTTGAGGCCAGGAATTCATTAAGTCAGTCGCAGGGGCGTGCGAAGAAACCGGGCCTAAATCAAGCCTAAATCAGGCCTAAATCAGGCTTAACTCAGGCTCGACAAACAACAGTTCGCTGGTACCAAGCGTGTCACGCTAAAAACTCAATTAATTCCGGAAGTGGGAGCGTGCTGGTTGCCGGTGTGTCGGGCTGACCTGTAGTTACAATAACTGCCGCGGGTGGCGCTGTGTGTCGCCGGTAAACAGCGCCGCCTGACGACCGCCGCCTGTCGCTGGTTCCTCACGACACTGAGCCGGGTCCTCATGCTGGTTCCGGCCTGATTGTCCATGGAGGTTTTCGTGGAGTAATTTAGACTTTGTTTGAGTTTCTCATTTACTCATTGGTAACAAGGTTTATGCATTTAGGATTGTTGGTTTTAATTTTAGTATCCATCTGATGCAGAGTATCCATAGAAAACATAAAGAGAGTGTGTATCCCAGATCATACAGATATATCCACCTAACAAAGGATTTTGTATGGACATACCCAGAGCATACAGAAATACCTACTTAATACACAGTGTCTGTAGAAAACACAAACCCAGAGCATACAGATATATCCACCTAATACAAAGTGTCCATAGAAAACACATAGGGAGTGTGCATCACCATACCCAGAGCATACAGATATAGCCACCTAATACGAAGTGTCCATAGAAAACACATAGGGAGTGTGTATCACCATACCCAGAGCATACAGATATAGCCATCTGATACAAAGTGTTCATAGAAAACACATAGGGAGTGTGTATCACCATACCCGGAGCATACAGATATATCCACTTATACAAAGTGTCCATAGAAAACACATAGGTAGCGTGTATCACCATACCCGGAGCATACAGATATATCCACTTATACAAAGTGGCCGTAGAAAACACATAGGGAGCATGTATCACCATACCCGGAGCATACTTTGTTTTACTTTCCCTGGTGACTGTGTTGTTATATATGCTTCGTGTAAGGAGGTCTTTGCAGTAATTTAGTCTCTAAACTGATGTTTCATTTACTCCGGGTACAAGGTTCATGCATTTAGGCATAATAGTTTTGATTGTTCCCTTTTATATTTGTTGTTCTCATACTTAGCGATGACCTTGTGGTACGATATCACACACGATACTGAACAGGAGAACTTAGTATGAAGGAACCTTGTCACTCCGATGATAATATCCGGTAAGTGGTGGAAAGAAGAAGATAAAAATAAATCAAATATCCACTCTCCTAGCATAGGGCCTCCACTCTACTTCCTGCGGCCGCCACATGTATCTCTGCCCCATCTTTTTTTTTGCAAAATTTCCCCCATACGCCAGTTTTTCATATATCCTAAATTCTAAACACTTTGGGGAGTATTTTATGTTTTACATGTTAATAGAGATGGAAATAATATACACTCCTTTCTGTTATGTGTTATGCTCACTCGAACGGGTAGTTTAATCAACTGTGAATTCTCATTATAAAGTGGTTTAAAGCTGAAAATGAATAAGCTGGATTGTCTGTGAAGTTAATTTTACAATTACAGTATTTCCCAACTCATGATATATGAGTTGTTTCAGTTTCATAATTTTTTACAGTTACCCTGTTTTAAATCTTAATGTAGGCTGGTTCCCCCTGGTTTTAGTGGATATCTGGGAAACAGTGTTGGGTTGAGGCAGAGATTAGTAAACACTAGCGCCGTGAAAGACCTGCTGGGAGAGTGTCAAATAGGATAATTTTGAAAAATAGAATAAATTCTCCACTGCCTAGGGAACAATAATATGATCATTTTATAGTAGAATATTTTTTCACATAGTAAAACCGATGTAATTTTCCTCAAACTTTCACAGATTATAGCGTATAGTACTACCTATTTAGGTTTTAAAAATCACATGTCGCTATCCTTGTTTTTTGAAAGAATTGAAGAAAACTATATTTTTCAGTACATTTCCTATGTAAATCAAGCAAATGAAAAAGGGCCTATTTTACCTATTAGATTAGGTCAAACTAGACAAAACTTGAAATTTGGTCCTTTGAGCTTGGAATATGCCAAAAATTACCAATTTCAATGGATAAATGGGACTATTTAAAAAATCACCAGGTGGCGCCACCGTGCATTGCAGGATATGCCTTTAAATCTTCCCTTTATAAGATCCTCGGTTATACTTATAGTCGTTGCCTCAAGGTGCATATAATCCCCATATTAAACCTCATTAAAACACCTAAAAAGTTCTATAGCCTGGACAACATCCTGGTTTGATAGATGAAGTAATCTGAGTGAGATTCATGGAACAAGACAAGGTTTTGTGAAATGAATCTCGGACATTGAAAGAAGAAAAAAAAAGAGAAAAAAAAGACCACAGAGCCTCACCGCCAAACAATGTATCGTGTGATTCATAAAGTGACCGCTCTCCATGCGTGGCGCCACCGTCAGCTGAGAAACATTTTCCCAGCATGATTCATGGCTTGTTTTTATCTTTTGTGTCTCAAAAGATACATTATGGGGCTTGACTTTGATATCGTAAGATGAATATCCCTTCGCATAATCTTTGTTAAAGTCTGGGGCACTACGAATAAAATACTGAGACACAGAGACAGAGAGGGTGAGGTATAACGACAGAGAGACAGACAGGGAGAGAGAGAGGGAGAGGAAGGGATAACAAAAGAAAGAGATACAGACGCAGAGAGAGAGAGATGGGGGCTAGGGAGAGGGATGGAGAAAGAAGAGTGGTATAAAGGTAAAGAGACAGAGACGGAAGTAGAGAGAAGGAGGAAGAAAGAAGAGAGAGATAAAGACAGTGAGACAGAGAGAGAGGGAGGGAAAGAGAGATAAACACAGACAGACAAAGACAGAGAGAGAGGGAGAGAGAGAGATAAAGCCAGAGAGACAGAGAGGGAGTTAGAGAGAGGGACTGGAAGGAAGAGAAGTAAGGAGACAGAGAGAGAGATGGGATTCGGGAGGGGAGAGAGGAAGAGGGAGTTAGAGAGAGGGAATGGAAAGAGGACAGACGGAGAAAAAAGACAGAGAGACAAAGAATGGGTTAGGGAGAGGGAGGGAGTAGAATGGAGTGAACGGAATAGAGAGAAGAAGACAGAGGCAGAGAGGGAGATAAGGAAAGAGAGGGGAAAAGAAGGAGTGAAAGGAAGAGAGAGAAAAATCCAGAGAAACAGAGAGGAAATTAGAGAGGGACAGGGTGTTAGAAGGAGGAAGGGAGTGGAAAAGAGGGGCTGAGAAGGAGTAGGAGAGAGAGGGATAGAGAGAGATAGAGAGAGAGGGAAGAGAAGAGAAGAGAGACAGAGGGGAGGAGAAAGTGTATAGATTCGAGGATAAAGGTGTGGGAAAGAACCAAGGTGGAGGCATTGAGAGAGGGGGAGCCAGATAGAGATGAGAGAAAGAGAAGCTGGACAGATAAGAAAGAAAGCAAGAAAGACATGCACACAGAGACAAATGTAAATAGAGAGGTTAAAGAGAAATATATGATTATTATTTTGGAGACTTTTATCGTAAGCTTAGGTACCCGAACAATCTGGAAAGAAACGACAGGACACAATTTGTAGTAAGTAAGTAAGTAATATGACTCTGTTAGTGCCAAGACAAAAAGGACAATATATTTCTTGGTGGCAATGATTCAATGAAATAGATAGTTAGGAATTAGATATACTATCTATATATCTGGGTTATAACCCCCCTATAAAATCAGCTTAATAACCGACCAATTAGAAACTTCAATAAGACCACAAACATAAGCGTGTGTAATCATTACAAGCGTGTTTAAGCGTTATAGATGTTATTATTGAATTTTATTGGAAACACATTTAGAAGGATTTAATGACTAATGACTCAATTATAATCACAAAACAATTAAAGTTTGCTAATAACAGAATGAAATCAATATGAGGGCAATTAAAGATAGTGAGAGATTTATTGGAGCACATTTATGGAGAAATACATGCCTACATTTTCAGTCTCAAGATTTATCTCACTCCTGGCATTTTCTCCCCATAGACTTAACATTGCAAACTTGTATCCAACGCCCATTGAATATTTAGAAAAAATGGGGTATTATGTCACAAAGGTTGGCCCATTAGTCAATACGATGGGTGAGATAAATTCAGAAACCAATTTAAGTTTAAGGTCAGAGCTCGATCCTCGTTTGATTGGCTTCGTAATTACTACACGATTCAAACTCGATGGGATACGAGCTCTAACCCTAAACCTTCATAGGTTTCCTCTATATCACCAGTGCTCTATTGGCAAACCGTCACCAATCCTACGTCAAAGCCACATCCAATCCTGCCCGATATGCGAAATCGTTGTAACGCCATTCCCCACACATCATATTCTGTTTTATCTAGTGACACCATAATACACTCATTGTCAGTCTATAAACACAACCCAAAATCTCTTTTTTGTTCGCACCTGTCACGCAGAATAACAGGCCAGAAGACTAACATTCATGAGGGAGTGAGTGACAGGGGTGTATCTGTGTGAAGAGGTGGGGGTGAGCTACACTTGTAGGGATGCGGAGGCAGGTAGGAGGGCAGTTAGACTGGCTCCAATCCCTGCATCCTATGGCTACCCTCCTCGCTGGGATACTGGCTCCAGTCCCTGCATCCTATGGCTACCCTCCTCGCTGGGATACTGGCTCCAGTCCCTGCATCCTATGGCTACCCTCCTCGCTAAGATTCAGTCCCTGCATCCTATGGCTACCCTCCTCGCTGGGATACTGGCTCCAGTCCCAGCCTCCTATGGCTACCCACCTCGCTGGGATACTGGCTCCAGTCCCTGCATCCTATGGCTACCCTCCTCGCTGGGATACTGGCTCCAGTCCCTGCATCCTATGGCTACCCTCCTCGCTGGGATACTGGCTCCAGTCCCTGCATCCTATGGCTACCCTCCTCGCTGGGATACTGGCCCCAGTCCCTGCATCCTATGGCTACCCTCCTCGCTGGGATAGTGGCTCCAGTCCCTGCATCCTATGGCTACCCTCCTCGCTGGGATACTGGCTCCAGTCCCTGTATCCTATGGCTACCCTCCTTGCTGGCATACAGGCCCCAGTCCCTGCATCCTATGGCTACCTTCCTCGCTGGGATACTGGCTCCAGTCCCTGCATCCTATGGCTACCCTCCTCGCTGGGATAAAGGGACTGGTACAATCGGTAATAGTGTTGGATTTCTGGCGCTGCTTAGCTCCAGTATTCCCAATACTCTCCATACAGATATCCTGGCTACTGGTCAGTCAATCTGCTCGGAGATTGATACCCTCTCACTTTGATCTTAATCAGGTCACAGTCGGGAGCAGGCGAAATTTTTTGCTATGACAACACAGGCGGTCAGAGAACTGGAGGAGTGGTGGGGGGAGGGGTAGGAGGAGCTGTAGGGTTACTGGGAGCCACTGGGGGAACATATACAGGAGTTTATGTTCCTACCGGACAAGTCTTTGATTCATGGGCCAGTCAGAGAAGGATACCTACTATAATAAACTTTATTCTGATTATGTTTAATCATTTAATGAATGTTCATAATCAAAGACTTGCGCAAGTCTAGAGGGCAGTGAGCAATGACCCACTGCCCATGAGGGCCCCACAAGCACTCTACAAATATTGATGAAGCGACGCTTAAAAGGCCGATCAGTCAGCCTCCCCTCCTACCTTTCAGGTGACAATGAAGGTTGGGTGTGCTCAAGGTCATCTGACTCTTCAAGGACAAAGAAAAACACCCTCCCCGCGTCCTTAACCCCTTCACGCATGCGTAGACTACCCTACCGATGATGCATCACGGACTGGAGTGAGAGAATCCCCCATGATGCTGAGCGATAGTGGCTTGTGGTGGTTATAGACTATAGCCTGGTGAGGTAAGCAAAAAATCGACAGGAAAAAATGGAATGGAAAGATTATTTGGTTATTTTGGTGGTTTTTTTTCGGGTGGAGTGAGTTATGTAGCGTTTCCACCTGCCAACGAAAATCCCGGCGATTATATGCAGCCTGTACAAAAATCGCTCCAATGAACATATACCGATTGAGGACTGAATGATTATTTGACAAATCGTAAAGCTGTCGTTGAGCTAGTCTCAGGCAAAATGCGCCTCTGGGCGACAAACACGCGGCCATCACAGCGGGTTACGAGAGAGGGAGTAGTGGGAGCTAGTCCTAAAGCCAGATGCCCATCTACCGATTTAGGGTTGAACGATTAGTTCCCAAATCGTATAGGAGTCGGTCACCTTGTCGCAGGCAAATTGTGATATAATTGTAAAATTGTATGTTAATTAGGCGAGGCAAACACTGCATATGTAAGTGCGAGGCAACACCTCATATATAAGCCCGAGCGCGGCGCGCACCCACAACCATTGAACATTGAACACTGAACGGTACGCACTTGATTTCTCTTGACTCTGGTGTCAAGTCTGACTGGAAATATGTCAGAAGCAGGCGAAAGAAGAGACGAAACTCGCAGAAAGACGAGAGAAAAGAATGCGCAAAGAGAGAACAGTGCAGATGAAAGGCCAATAGTTGCGGCTGGCTTGCAGACAAAGAAGAAAGTCTCCATGGCTAGCTACGCAAAAGACATTGCTGAGCTAAAAGAGCAAGTAAGTGAAATGGTGACATTGCTGAGAGAGAGTAGCAAGAAAAAGGAGGAGAAACGCAACAAAGGAGGAGAAAAGAGAGGCAGAAGAAGGGAGAGGAGGAAAAGCAGCGACTACGCAGAGAGCCGCAGCGGTAGCCGGCACACCAGACAGGGCAGCGACGATGGCCGCCATGACAGCACCTGCTTAGACACAAGCAGCGAAGCAGACAGCGACCACACACCTGACCGGGCAAGGCAGGGCAGCACGCGGCGCCGGCGTCCCTCGTCCACGTCAAGTGAGCAACACAAGAGAAGGAGAGAGGAACGACAGGGCAGGCCACACTCAGAGAGGGCAAGGCGAGACACTAGCAGACACACGGACATACGCTCACTGACGAAAGACGACGACCTAACAGACAGAGTGGCGAAGTTCTTGGCGGAGACAAAAGGGTCAACGAATGAACAAGGTAAAAAACTCTACCATACTCATGCTCATATTACTAGGGGAAAGAAGAAAGATAAATGCTCTCTTGGTGAAATCAACTTAGCAGAACTGGTATGGGGTCTTACTCAGGTCAGAAAGTTGCATAAAGGTGATAAAGAAAAACAGAAAGCCATAGAGAAACACATAGAAGAGGTCGTCGAGGACGCCATGATTTATGAGTACGAAAATGTGAGATCTTTTTCAGTGGAAGTATGTAGCAGGATCCAAGATGGCAGATTGGAGTGGAGAGATCAGTACGAAATAGATAAGCTAAGGTTAAGATTATCTCAAAAGAACGAACTGAGTAATGCAGGTACAAAAGAAAGTAAAAGCGATACCTTCAAGTTAAGTCAAGAGTTAGCTTCGGCAAAGCCGGCGCCACCATGTCGACAATACAATGACGGCACGTGCGGCTACCAGGCAGACCATGTAAGCAACGGTTACCGGCATTTGCACATATGCAGCCACTGCATATGGGCAAAATGCGTCCCACTCAATCACTGCGAAAAAGAGTGTCGGATAAAGAAAGCAAAGGTGGATAGGAAAAGAGGTCAAGACAAAGAAAGTCAGAAGAAGGATTTTTAGGTCTGTTTTTATCGGCAAATAGCCCTGAGACCGGAAAAATCGAAAGCACACAGGTGAAAAAGAAACAGGTAGTCGGCATAATAGCTGAAAAGGCACACGGTGTAACAGCCAGTAAGGTTGACAAGGTGAAGGCATGTAAACAAGCCAAAACGGACATAAGTGAAAGACCTGCAGAAAGCCAGGGGCTAAGTCAATGTTTAACCCCCGGGGAATACGCAGCATTCGTTAGCAAAGAATGGCCAAGACCGTCCGGAAATGCGTTACATAAGGCACCTACGGTAATGGAACGCTACATAAGAGTCAAAGAGTGTAATGCACCCAACTATATCGGTGCAAAGGTTGAAGTACCATCCGCAATGAATTGTGATAAATGGGATGAGTTACTTGAAAATTATGAGGACGGTGAAATTGTGAATTACATCAGGTACGGGTGGCTTATAGCATACGCGGCCGATGTAATTCTACGCTGCACGGAGGAAAATCATCCGTCTGCGAAACACTACGATGACCATGTAACCAGTTTCATTGAGAAGGAGGTAGAAATGGGAGCCATGGTTTGTCCGTTTGACAGTAAGCCTTTTGTTCCGTGGGCACAAGTTAGCCCGATGATGACGAGGCCCAAAAAGACAGGGGAGGATAGACGAGTAATAATTGATTTCTCTTTCCCAAAAGGTGAGTCCGTCAACGATGGAATCCCTAAGAATGTATTTGAAGGTAAAAAGCTAGAATACAAATTACCCACGGTCAATGACATGACAAGAGAGGTAGAACGAGTAGGCAGGTCGGCTTTCCTATGGAAGTGCGACCTGCAAAGAGCCTATAGGCAGTTGAGGACGGACCCCCTCGCTTACCCCCTAACAGGTGTGAAACACAAAGGCAAATACTACATAGATGTGTGTATAGCATGGGGGTGCCGTGCCTCGGGCCTAATCCAACAACGCGTATCAGAGGCAATCTGTCATCTGGTCAGGGAAAGGGGAAATCATGTGATCGCATATGTTGACGACTTTGGTGGTGTAAGCGGCTCGGCAACAGATGCACACAAGGCTTATGAAGATTTTCATGAGGTATGTGGGCAGCTTGGGGTTGCAATAGCACCTAAGAAGTCGGTCAAACCCACCCAGATCATAGAGTGGTTAGGTTACGAGATCAACACAGTAAACATGACAGGATCGATCCCTGTTAGCAAGCTAGCCGAGGTTATTGAAGAATGCCGACGCTGGGAAAATAAGGATAGAGCTACAAAAAGGGAATTACAAAGCTTGGCCGGTCGAATAGCCCATGTAGCCCATTGCGTGGTCCACGCCCATAAGTTCATGTGCCGGGTGTTGGATGGAGTCAGGGTGGCACACAAACAGGACACGATCACGGTCAAGGAGGGTCTAAAAAAATGGTTCCGAGAGTTTGCCGAACGTTTCAACGGCACACTCCTTCTCAAATAGATTTGTCCCACCAATGTGATAGAATGTGACGCCTGCCTGGAGGGAGGAGGCGGTTTCGGCCTGGGGAAATTCTATGCAGTGGAATTCCCGATGGAATTCCGTGAGGACCATCACATTCATCGCCTAGAAGCGATGAATGTGGTGGTCGCTGTGGAAACCCTTATTCCAGACAGTCTACGCTGTATCGAACTCATTGTAGCATGTGATAACGTGGCTAGTGTCAGTGTATTGAATACCGGTAGGGCACGTGATCTTGTCATGGCCAGATGCGCTCGTCACCTGGCGATGAAATGTGGCCTAAACCAAATCAATGTTCGTTTGGAACATAAAAGTGGTGAAACCCTAGTCTTGGCCGATGCCTTGTCACGAAGGGGGATTTCAGTCCCACACCGTGACATAGCGGATGAAATGGTAAAAGCCGCGGGCCTCATCCAGACCAAGGCAGTTGACCCTGTAGAGATTGTAAGTAAAGACTTATGGTGAAACTATTGTTCTTCCAGATTCGACTCTGTTTAATCAGTACCAGTCAAACCTCACCAACTTATGCGCCGAAGGCACGTTCCAGAATCGTGAGCGCCAACATAAAACATTTGTGTCTTTTATGTTACATTATGAAAAACGAGTATATTCTCCCACCATAACTGATGCATGTATGTACATAAAATTGTTGTTTAACTCGTGTGATTCTCCGACTTCAGTAAAAAAACTACCTGAGCGGAGCCAAAAATTTGGTCTTACAAAACAATGGTGATGTTTCTATTTTTACACACCCCCTAGTATTAAGGTTTCTTAAGGTAATGACAAAAGCAACTGACCATACCCCAAAGAGAGCATGTGAAATGAGCATAGTAGAGTTAAGAGGTATTTGTACTAAACTTGAAAGACTGAACCGAGAAGGACTTGTTATACGTGCGATGGTATTATTGTCACTTCATACCCTTCTCCGCCAATGTCACATAGCGAGGACAGACACTGGCAACCGCCATCTGTTAAAGAAAAAACATTTCCGTGTACATTCGAAAGGGGCGTGGCTCACAGTATCCTCGTCTAAAACAAAAACGGAACCACGCACACTTTGGGTAAACCGTCAGACAAGTAGTGCCTTTTGCCCGGTAGAGGCAATCAACCATGCCCTGGGAATGAACCCGGGGTCAAGTGACTCCCCTTTGTTTACATACCCAGGCACACGAGACCCAATTCCAGTCAAGAGGGTCACGGAACACTTACGTCTTGCAGCTGTTCTGGCTGGCGTGTCCGACCCCGAACAAATAACAATGCACTCCCTCCGTTGGACAGGAGCGTGCCTAGCAACTAGAGCTGGTATGACTGAAAAAGACATATCGTCGCAAGTCAAGTGGACTTCCACCTCGGTACGGGTGTACGCCCCTAAGCGGGTCTACACCCAGCTATCAGAGACCATCGGTAAACTTATGTAGCCTGCTTGCGGTGTTATTAGAAAGGCTACAATAAAAAGTTTACCTTTCTTTTATTTCCAAACTACATATGTGTTTGACTTTATAATTGTGATATAATTGTAAAATTGTATGTTAATTTGGCGAGGCAAACACTGCATATGTAAGTGCGAGGCAACACCTCATATATAAGCCCAAGCGCGGCGCGCACCCACAACCATTGAACATTGAACACTGAACGGTACGCACTTGATTTCCCCGCCCGCCATCCCTGAATATTATGTGATTATTGATATAAAATGTCTTTTACATGCAGTATGTTATTAGAAAGGCTACAATAAAAAGTTTACCTTTCTTTTATTTCCAAACTACATATGTGTTTGACTTTATAATTATGTAATACCTCGCTCGACCCGCGACCCTCGAGGAGAGGGGGTAGAGGCTATTAGTCCTAAGCAAATCAGTCTACACCTACCGACAGAGATACGATTATGCACCCCGCCGACTGAGTTAGGATTTGGGAACAGTGCCTTCAAGGTCCACTAATCGGTGCGGGAGTGCAACAACCAAAGAAATCAAGTGTGGCACCCCCTACAAGCCTCACCAAGCGATTATTGAGGGTCCTTAATCGGCCCTTGTCGGCCAACCAACCAACCCTCCTTTCCCAACGTTCCGTTGTCAGCAACAACATTTATCAACATGTTGATAAACTGATCCCTACCGATTTTGGAACTTTGAAACTACAACTTGACAAAAGGACGTCTGAAGGCGGTGGTTCACTAATCGGTGGGTAGCCTTGCCTAGCTGTCCTACATCTACCGACTCCGTTAGGATGCCTCGCCTGAGACAAATTACCCTCCGTTTGTCGCCGACAAATGTACATAAATGTTCCCAAATCGGTAGATGGGCATTGAGCTTAAGGAAATCAGTATACACTCACTGACAGAGATA
This sequence comes from Alentia gelatinosa, assembly GCA_950022655.1. Lineage (NCBI taxonomy): Eukaryota > Metazoa > Annelida > Polychaeta > Phyllodocida > Polynoidae > Alentia > Alentia gelatinosa. Next base: position 124,577,763 of record OX465581.1, read on the forward strand.
AAATGTTCTATCCCGCCGACTGTGTTAAGATTCTAGTCGTTGGTCAACTCGGGGGCACTAATCCATGAGGAACAGCATCTGAGCATATACCTGAGTGTGGCATCCCCATTTCTCCTCACCCAACAACTAATTCATGCTAGATATAGGCCGATATTAGTACGCACCACGTGGGGAGGCTTTTTTTTCCAAAGTTCAGCTGTCGCCGACTAGATTTATCAGCATGTTTAATAAACTGTTGCCGAACGAATTAGGAACAAAGCTTTCCACTTTTTGTGTAAGTCTTTGGTATGACCCGACCGGGCTTTGAACCCACGACCTCCCATGCTCAAGCCGAACACCCCTATCACTTGGCCACCGAGCTTCAAAGCATAAAGTATGTCTTTCAAAGCATACAATATGTATTTCAAAGCACGCAATATGTATTTAGGTAAAAAGGTGCACGGCGTACTACGCAGTATGTCCAGAATTACTACATTCCTAGCATCAGTTTATATTAACACTGAATTTGTGCATTGGTATTATCATGAAACATCATGAAATTTCAGATGATTGTTTATATGGCAAAATAACCGTGGCATACAGGCCCACCATGTTAAGTCTGTGGAGATTTATATGAGGGGTAGGATAATAACCGTGGCATACAGTCACACCATGTTAAGTCTATGGAGATTTATATGAGGAGTAGGATAATAACCGTGGCATACAGGCCCACCATGTTAAGTATATGGAGATTTATATGAGGGGTAGGATAATAACCGTAGCATACAGTTACACCATGTTAAGTATATGGAGATTTATATGAGGGGTAGGATAATAACCGTAGCATACAGTCACACCATGTTAAGTCTATGGAGATTTATATGAGGAGTAGGATAATAACCGGGGCATACAGTTACACCATGTTAAGTCTATGGAGATTTATATGAGGGGTAGGATAATAACCGTGGCATACAGGTCCACCATGTTAAGTCTGTGGAGATTTATATGAGGAGTAGGATAATAACCGTGGCATACAGGTCCACCATGTTAAGTCTGTGGAGATTTATATGAGGAGTAGGATAATAACCGTGGCATACAGGTCCACCATGTTAAGTCTGGAGATTTATATGAGGAGTAGGATAATAACCGTGGCATACAGGCCCACCATGTTAAGTCTATGGAGATTTATATGAGGGGTAGGATAATAACCGGGGCATACAGTTACACCATGTTAAGTCTATGGAGATTTATATGAGGAGTAGGATAATAACCGGGGCATACAGTTACACCATGTTAAGTCTATGGAGATTTATATGAGGAGTAGGATAATAACTGTGGCATACAGTCACACCATGTTAGGTCTGTGGAGATTTATATGAGGAGTAGGATAATAACCGTGGCATACAGGCCCACCATGTTAAGTCTATGGAGATTTATATGAGTGGTAGGATAATAACCGTGGCATAAAGTCACACCATGTTAAGTCTATGGAGATTTATATGAGTGGTACGATAATAACCATGACATACAGTCACACCATGTTAAGTCTGGAGATTTATATGAGGGGTAGGATAATAACCGTGGCATACAGGCCCACCATGTTGAGTCTATGGAGATTTATATGAGTGGTAGGATAAATAATATCATTGTGCATGTATTGCCGTGAGGCACGGCTGATGCATGCCCCGTCCGATCCCGCCTCCCGGCCGACTCGGAGACGGATGTGTATTTACCGACCGGCCGACAGGTGGCGCTGTCCTCAGGTGAGGTCATTAACCAGTCTCCTCCAGTCGCCCGTCCATAGCTCTCTCACCTGGACCACCTCTTTACCTGCCCACCTCCTCATCAGCCTGACCAGCTCCAGCCACACTCAGTCTCCTCCAGAGTAACGAGGTAAATATTACCACCGTCTCGTCTGTTTGTCTCCTTATAGTGTCAGGTAAACCTCATGAGACGTGGTGTGACCTGAACTCGTGAAGTCAGTCTCATGTAAACTGACATGATGTGACCTGACTTCATGAAATCAGTCTAATGTGAACTTCATGAGACAGGATGTGACCTGACTTCATGAAAATCAGTCACACATAAACTTCACGAGACACGATGTGACCTGACTTCATGAAATCAGTCTCATGTAAACTTAACATGGCATGATGTGACCTGACTTCATGAAATCAGTCTCAGGTAAACTTAACATGGCATGATGTGACCTGACTTCATGAAATCAGTCTCATGTAAACTGACATGATGTGACCTGACTTCAGGAAATCAGTCTCATATAAACTTCATAAGACATGATGTGACCTGACTTCATGAAATCAGTCTCACGTAAACTGACATGATGTGACCTGACTTCATAAAATCAGTCTCATGTGAACTTCACGAGACATGATGTGACCTGACTTCATGAAATCAGTCTCATGTAAACCTCATGAGACGTGGTGTGACCTGAACTCGTGAAGTCAGTCTCATTTAAACTTTATGAGACTTGATGTGACCTGACTCCATGTAATCAGTCTCATGTAAACTGACATGATGTGACGTGACTCCATGAAATCAGTCTCATGTAAACTTCATGAGACGCGATGTGACCTGACTTCATGAAGTCAGTCTCATATGAACTTCACAAGACTTGATGTGACCTGACTTCATGAAATCAGTCTCATGTAAACTTCACGAGACATGGTGTGACCTGACTCCATGAAATCAGTCTCATGTGAACTTCACGAGACATGATGTGACCTAACTCCATGAAATCAGTCTCATGTAAACTGACGTGATGTGACCTGACTTCATGAAATCAGTCTCATGTAAACTTCACGAGACATGGTGTGACCTGACTCCATGAAATCAGTCTCATGTGAACTTCACGAGACATGATGTGACCTGACTCCATGAAATCAGTCTCATGTAAACTGACATGATGTGACCTGACTCCATGAAATCAGTCTCATGTGAACTTCACGAGACATGATGTGACCTGACTTCATGAAATCAGTTTCATGTTAACTTTATAGACAGGATGTGACCTGACTCCATGAAATCATGTGAACTTCATGAGACGTGATGTCACCTGACTTTGTGAAATCAGTCTCACGTAAACTTATGAAACAGGATGTGACCTGAAATCAGTTTTATGTAGATTTTATTAGATGCAATGTGACCTGACTTCATGTAATGAGTCTCATGCGAACTTTATATGACATGATGTGACCTGACTTCATGAAATCAGTCTCATGTGAACTTCACAAGACACGATGTAACCTGATTTAGTGAAATCAGTCTCATGTCAACTTCACCTAATGCAGTGTGACCTGACTTCATGAAATCATGTAAACTTTACTTGACAAAATGTGACTTGACAATATTATATATGTTTTCAGTGAATCAGCTGACCACTCTGAACGACCATAGACATTATGTATGCGATGCTCCCAATGAAATCAGCAGAGAGCCATTTTCCGTGGAAAGAATCCTTTCCCAGTACAGATCCCGAACTCTCTTCCTCTTGGAGGTGTGCAAGTATTGGGTTCTGTGTTTAGAAAAAAATTAGAAAGCCATTTTCCACTGACCTACTATTTGCCACCGATCTGCAAATCACCCATGTCAGATCGGTGAATGGAAACAGACATACAGAGAAGTAATCACCAAATTGATAATGCAATAAGCCCACCACCGCGATGGTCATTGCGTTGAGACGACAATTCTGCCGGATTGGACCTGTTAAATGTGACAAAGACAGGGCATACACTACACCCTCACCGCTTTCTAGACACGGACCTGCAGTCGTTGGCATCAACCAACCGACTTTTAGGAGAACTCAATAAATCGGTGTCGTTTTCGTCAGCCAATTGGAAATGACTTTTACATAGAGTACCTTTAGGCCTGGCGTCCACCTACTACGATAGAAATTTAGACCTACCGATATGGCACCGATACAAAAAGCAAATATCGGAGACATATCGGGAAGGTGCTAAATCGTAGACATATGTCTAGACATGCCAATCCACAACGCATTGTATGGAGTTTTTATCGGTGTCTAATCGCAGCAACGTGGTCAACTGCCCCGATATTAGGTTACTTTCAGACGCGATTTTTATTTTTTTAACGGAAGGTGCATCACAGACCATATCGGAGCCATATCGTAGTATTGGCTGCTTTTGGGAGATAACCTCACATACTAGTATTCAACAGAAAGTTGATTTTAACGCTGTTTCTGATCTCTATTGAGAGAAACTCATAAAGATGTATTTATTACCGAGACGTGAGACGCGGCGTGGGAAGATCACGTGACAGGAGAGAGCCAATCAGAACGCCGCACACGGCGACAAGAAACCTGCAATAACACACAGGGCAGTGGCTTGAGCGTGGAAGGGATTGCAAGGCACGGCCGTGCCCCGCCATAACGCCTGTTTCCATTGGCTGACAAAAACAGCACCGATTTTAAGTTGTATGGAAAGTTTATCTTTGTGTGGCATTTCCAGCTACCGATTATAGCCACCGATTGTGGTATTTCGCATCGCCGACCGATTATGTGACACTCTAAATACAATGATCATCAGGTGGAAAAATTAGGGTTAAGGGGGGCGTCTACCAACCATGACAAGGCTACGACAATGGCTTTCCGACTAGGTCCACGACAGGTCTATGATTGGAGACCTTGTCGTAGCCTTGTCGTGGTTGGTAGACCCTAGTTCCCGACAAGAGTCTATGACAAGGCCACGACAGGCTGTGACATGAAGCTCGTCGGGGGCCTGTCGGGGGCCTTCCGACACGGTTACGACAAAATCAAACATGTTTGATTTTGGAGCCTTGTCGTAGCGTGTCGTGGCATGTCGGGAGGTTGTCGCAGATGTCTACGCTAGAATATTTAGGTGGAGCATGCAACCTACGACACGTCCTGACAACGCTGTCGCAGAGCTCCCCTTCTCACGACAAGGCTACAACAAGGCGCCAATGGGAACTTTCTTGTCGGGGCTTGTCGTAACCTCGTCGTGGTTGGTGGACGCCCCCCTTAAAGGACCTTGCTCTCCAACATTACTCAATGTGGCACCACCGACCGACTTTTGAGGTCAACAATGAAATCAAACCTAGGGCCTGTTTTTCAGTAACGATAATCATAGGTAACGATTGTCTAAGATCGCCTAATGAATGTACGACAGTTTGGACAAAAAAAATGGCAGGCGTCCTATATAGACCCAGTTTAAATTAGCGATACCGCGTGAATATAGGGATACGATTCGATATTACGGGAGAAATGTTTTTTCAGTCGGATCGTTAAAGTAATCATAAAAACAAAATTACGATCCGAATATAGCCAAGGATACGACAAAAACTCGAGTCCATGTGTTAATATATGTAGCATAGAACCTATACATGGAGAGTGAGAAGTTGACAGGGAAATCAGTAAACGTTGTTATTTTGCATATCAATTAGTGGCTTAATGAGTCGAAGGCATATTCCCAAATGTGCTGCTTACAAGAGGAATACTAGATACTTCGGAGCCCTTATATGGAACGAGCTATCACCGAACTTACATAACATTGACACGTTAGACAGATTCAAGAAAGCTCATAAACTGATTCTGCAGAATTCCATTCTATAGTCGCTGGAGGTGTGGTGGGTCCCCTATATAAACTCTCTTCCTTAAGTAAGACCCTTGGTATACCAATAGTGCAGTGCAGGACATGTATTGTAGATTAGGCTTATTGTAAAATATATAAGTATTACATAACGACAAATGTACTTGCCTAATGTATTGTTGCTGACTGTACTGGGATACCAGTCTTCAAGACTGATATATATGTCAGGATGAAATAAAAGGATTAAACAAAATTAAATAAAATTCTACAATTCACAGTGGTGCCACCTGGTGATTTTCAAATACTGACAACTATCAATTAAAACAATTTCTTTTGACTTATTCTAAAATTTAATTAGTAATTTATAATATGTTATTGAGTCTGACCTAACCCAATAGGTAAATTAGACCATTTTACTTTTGGCCGATGTACTTAGGAAATGTATTGAAAAATATAATTTTAATTAATATCATGATATTGCAAGTTTGTATTCATGCAATATCATACATAATCATATATATATATATTATTTCTTTTCAATCGAAACACTAAATATGATGTTATATTTACATTTTCTGAGGATTTCATGAATATTGCTCTACTGTTTCTTTGTTAAACATTCTAGCTAATATTGGAACAATGCTGCCTCCAGGCATCATGCGTCTTTAGTGCAGTGATGCCTCCAGGCATCATGCATCTTTAGTACAGTGATGCCTCCAGGCATCGTACGTCTTTACTGTGGTGATGCCTCCAGGCATCATGCATCTTAAGTGTGGTGATGCCTTCAGGCATCATGTGTCTTTAGTGTGGTGATGCCTCCAGGCATCATGCGTCTTAAGTGTGGTGATGCCTTCAGGCATCATGTGTCTTTAGTGCAGTGATGCCTCCAGGCATCATGCATATTTAGTGCGGTGATGCCTCCAGGCATCATGTGTCTTTAGTGTTGTGATGCCTCCAGGCATCATGCATTTTTAGTGCGGTGATGCCTCAAGGCATCATGCATCTTTAGTGCGGTGATGCCTCCAGGCATCATGCGTCTTTAGTGTGGTGATGCCTCCAGGCATCATGCATATTTAGTGCGGTGATGCCTCCAGGCATCATGTGTCTTTAGTGCGGTGATGCCTCCGGGCATCATGTGTCTTTAGTGTGGTGATGCCTCCAGGCATCATGCGTCTTTAGTGCGGTGATGCCTCCAGGCATCATGCGTCTTTATTGCGGTGATGCCTCCAGGCATCATGCGTCTTTAGTGCAGTGATGCCTCCAGGCATCATGTGTCTTTAGTGCAGTGATGCTTCAAGGCAGCATTTATTTTTAGTGCGGTGATGCCTCCAGGCAGCATTTATCTTTAGTGTGGTGATGCCTCCAGGCATCATGCGTCTTTAGTGTGGTGATGCCTTCAGGCATCATGTGTCTTTAGTGCAGTGATGCTTCCAGGCAGCATTTATCTTTAGTGCGGTGATGCCTCCAGACAGCATTTATCTTTAGTGCAGTGATGCTTCCAGGCAGCATTTATCTTTAGTGCGGTGATGCCTCCAGACAGCATTTATCTTTAATGTGTGATGCCTCCAGGCATCATGTGTCTTTAGTGCGGTGATGCCTCTAGGCATCATGTGTCTTTAGTGTGGTGATGCCTCCAGGCACCATGCGTCCTTAAAGGGTTGATTATTTCATATTTCTGGGCATATCCTGAAATCATTGCATCATCCTGAACACGTAATAAAACTGGATCCATTTCCGACACTTCTTGGCATATCTTCATGAACTCCTCTCAGTAAAATAACATGACGCAAAGCTGTCTGGAATCTTCTCGAAGAAATCCTCGGGATGATATCACCAACCGGGCAAAGACGCCTGTCCAAATGCGAAAACAAATTAGGAAACTGAAACTCGTAAGAAGGCGAAATGAACAGACATCTTTGGCAGCTAAAAACCAACAATGATTACCAAGAAACCAATTTTTGGTGAGCTTTCTTCGGGGATTTGGGGAGGTAATACCAGGGAAGGTCTTCTTTTGTTGTGGACTCATATTAATACAGACGAGGGCTGACTTAATGCGCGCCTAAACCTGGAGCAGGAGTAATGGCCGATCTCGCGAGATGTGACGAGGTCTCGCGACAACAGTCACGTGACGTGTGACTTCCGGTAGAAGTGTTTGTCTCACACCTGGTATTTTTATCCCATAGGTTTACCATTGGGAACTCATTCTACATGCCACTACGAGTATTGCCGCCTGTTCTCCATGGTCTTTATCATATGCGTGGTCCATTCTGTTAGTGTGTACAGGGGTGAGATAAATACAGGAAGCAACTAGCTTTGGTCCAAGTCATCATTCTCCAACGCGTTTGAATGCTATGAGATATTCACTCGGCTTCGCCTCTTTCATATAACTTTGCATCAAACTCGTTGGGAATTATGACTTTGACCAAAACTTGTTGGTTTCTTCCTTAGAGTGTGAACATGGTGGGTATGGAAAAGATGGTCCAGGATAGGGAAATAGTGAATGGAATGGTGCAGGAATGGTGAGACTATCTGAGAGTGAAGTGAATGACGCAAGAAAAGTCACATGATAAGTTATTTTGTTGGACAGTATTTAGAGGGAACTCATGAGATGAAAATAATTTGGTCTGTACTCCACTGAGTAATTCGCCAATCGAAGATGAGTGAATTACTCTGTGGTCAAACGAAATCGTGTGGGTTTCTGATTTTATCTCACCCTGTTTAATATTATTAATTAATAAAATAAATCATCAAAGTAGTCATTGAGTATTGGATACAGTACCTGCACGGCTATGGAGTATTAGTTACTATCGTTAAGCCTATGGAGAAAAATACTGGGGTGGAGAATATAGAAGAAACCAACAAGTTTTGGTCAAAGTCGTCGTTCTCCACGAGTTTATGCGGAGTAATATGAATGAGGTGACAGCCGAGTGAATATCACATTGCATTCAAATGACGGGGGCCGATTCTGTGAAAACTAAGGCCTGGCGTCCACCTACTACGATAGAAATTTAGACCTCCCGATATGGCACCAATACAAAAAGCAAATATCGGAGACATATCGGGAACGTGCAATATCGTAGACATGTGTCTAGACATGCCAATCCTCCACGCATTGAATGTTTTTTTTATCGGTGTCTAATCACAGAAACGTGGTCAACTGCCTCGATATAAGGTGACCTTCCGACGCGATTTTGATTTTTTATCGGGAGGTGCATCGTAGACCATATCGGAGCCATATCATAGTAGGTGGACGCCGGGTCTTATAGTCGTCAGTGTAAATGCTCGTGTACATCCGAGGTCGACGACTTTTGAGATTTACATTGCCACCACCTGACGACTATTGGCTTGACGATCTACAGTCGTCACGTTTTTAGTCGTCCAATGTAAACACCAGGTTAGCCCCACCTCTCACCATGACTCAGCATAAACTTCCCCCACCATCATCATCCTCCTCCCCATCCACGGCAAACCTCCCCAAACTTCAAAATCAAATCAACCAGCCTCGCTACTTTTTTTTTCCAAACTGAAACTTTGCCGGAATTGGTTATCGAGGGAGCGTTGGCCACTTCAATGGCCCCTGTCTGGAATTACAGCTTTTGTTATCACACACGGTCCTTGATCAAGATAATAGCGGGCTGGGTGATTGTGTGGAGGGGGAGTGGAGGGGGCAGGCCTCCCCCGTACGTCCAGGCCCTTACTGCGCAGGCGCGGGTCGTATTTCAGCGCGCTCAGGTTGCAGACGGCCACTTCCGGTTCCGGTGGTCCGCCATCTTTGGTCTGAGCTGGGTCCCGGTGGGTAGCAGTAGTTATGCAGGAGGTACGTCGGACGGGTGAGAGTCTATTGAGAACGGGGTCGAGATAAAGGGAATGGGTTTCCTCTTTCCGATTCTAAGAAGGGGGTGTTGCCGAAATTAAGCCGGAGACACACCAAGCAAGAAAGGAAGCTATTTCCACAATAGCCAACACAATATAGCGTGTGTATATATATTTATATATATATATATATATATATATATATATATATATATATATATATATATGAGTTATTATTTCATATTTCAACTGATTATTGCTTCTGAGATCCTTAATTGTCAGTGGGAAAAAATGAAATAGTATCTCTCATACACGCATATACATTTTTGTTGGAAATCGCTGCGTTTATCGCTTAGTATGTCTCCGGCATAATGCTGGGGACACACCAAGCGAGTAACGGCAGCGATCTCCAGAATCGCCAACAGAAATCTGCGTGTATGTGCGATATTATTTCATAGTAATATCATCAACCGATGATTTTGTGTCTCAGACGCAATAATCAGTTGAAATATGAAGTAATAACTCATATACACGTCATTTTGAGATGGCGATTCCGCAAATGGCCGCGTCACTCGCTCGGTGTGTCTCCGGGAAACAGCAAGTGATTAAAGTTGACCACAAATGAGTTATAAATCGGGTTGAGCACTTTTGCTTCACCTAAAGAACTTTCTCTTTTTTTGTCAAAATACGAGCTTTTTACAAAGAGTGAAATGTTATTTCATTGTTCATTCCCGTTCGTAACTTGGTGTTTTCTTGGCTTTTGTAGCAGGTATCATTTCAGTTAGAAGCAAGTGAGGTAGAGTTTGAAAGGAATATGAGTGGTTTCCATAGGCTGACACAAACCTTTTTTTCAAAATTTCTTTATTGACATTTTACGAGTCATACAATCATCGCAAGGACACATAACCATGTAATCTTTGTCAATAAAGTGGCTTTAGCATCAGTCACTAGTTAGGTAACTGGTTTTCATTGCCCAGCCGACCCAGTTATGGTTTTCATGTGATGCATCAAGGTAAGCATGCGATTATACCTATAGATTTATACAATGCTCTGTGAACAAGGCGGTTAGATTTGCACAGAAAGGAGATTTACATAACCGGTATTTATATAGAACGTCCTGACCATGCTGTACAATTCACAGAACGAGATGGTAATTTACGGTTTGTACGGACCGAAGCATTTATGCCGAGTTCCGTAAAAACCGTAAATTATCATGGAGTTCTGTGACTTGTACAAGCATGGTTGGACGTTATATTTTACTATATACCCAAAATTTAAAGAAAAAATCATTTATTTAATTTTTAACAACAAATAATAACGTTAATAAACGTGTGTGCCAAGGTGGTCCGTATTTTAGTGTACAGTATATTTACGTCATATGCCGAAACGGTGCGTATTTTGGGTATATACGGCATGGGTATATAGTAAAGATTCCTTTCTGTGTGTCATAATCACCTGTTTCACAGGTCAGTAACTGTCTTCTTTCTGCCATATATAAAACAAATATAAAATACTTATACCTTAGCACTTCTATCAACATGTAAGAAACCTAACATTTATCTGTATTATAATCAGTCGGCAACTCTATGTATACTTGTCGAGAATTGGTCAATATTTATTGAGAATCCCGAAAAAAAAGTGGGTAAAAAGAACTGGTTAAAGAGAACTCGACTATAAAAAGGGTAAGAGTTGTGGTGTTCTAAGACTTGAAACATCAGCATGAGACGGTCAACAGATCTGTCATGTGACGTCTCGTCCAAACACAGCTGCAGGACTTAAAAGGGGGCAAAAGGGCAAAGGAGTTCCCGAAGGTGGGGGTGAGGCAATGTGGGGCATGGGGCAAGGGTTGAGGGTCACCAGACACCCCTCCAATAACACTGACCAGCGGGTGGTGGACAAACTATAGCAACACCTTGTCAGATATACTACTGACCAGTGGGTGGTGGACAATCTATAGCCGCACCTTGTCAGTTATACTACTGACCAGTGGGTGGTGGACAATCTATAGCCGTACCTTGTCAGTTATGCTACTGACCAGTGGGTGGTGGACAATCTATAGCCGCACCTCGTTACGGATACTACTGACCAGTGGGTGGTGGACAATCTATAGCCGCACCTCGTTACTGATACTACTGACCAGTGGGTGGTGGACAATCTATAGCCGCACCTCGTTACTGATACTACTGACCAGTGGGTGGTGGACAATCTATAGCCGCACCTTGTCAGTTATACTACTGACCAGTGGGTGGTGGACAATCTATAGCCACACCTTGTCAGTTATACTACTGACCAGTGGGTGGTGGACAATCTATAGCCGCACCTCGTTACTGAAACTACTGACCAGTGGGTGGTGGACAATCTATAGCCGCACCTTGTCAGTTATACTACTGACCAGTGGGTGGTGAACAATCTATAGCCACACCTTGTCAGTTATACTACTGAGCAGTGGGTGGTGAACAATCTATAGCCACACCTTGTCAGATATGCTACTGACCAGTGGGTGGTGGACAATCTATAGCCACACCTTGTCAGATATGCTACTGACCAGTGGGTGGTGAACAATCTATAGCCACACCTTGTCAGATATGCTACTGACCAGTGGGTGGTGAACAATCTATAGCCACACCTTGTCAGATATGCTACTGACCAGTGGGTGGTGAACAATCTATAGCCACACCTTGTCAGATATGCTACTGACCAGTGGGTGGTGGACAATCTATAGCCGTATCTTGTCAGTTATGTTACTGACCAGTGGGTGGTGGACAATCTATAGCCGTATCTTGTCAGTTATGCTACTGACCAGTGGGTGGTGGACAATCTATAGGGCACAAAGACATTGTTAGGGCCCAGCCTATACCTGTGGTGAGAAAACCATAGTCCGGGGCCCCGTTGAATAAATAAATGAATGATAACAAAAATATTTTACAAGTCTCGTTGGTGCCAAAGCGTAGCATAAAAAACTATCGTGGAGGCGGACGAGCCTTTGACGAGACGATAAAATGAAAGGTCGTGCGTGGTGTTGAATAAGAAATCGTTCATTTTTAAAGTTTCGTGTATTTATCGTTCAAGTCTCCTCGCGGACGACCACGTTTTCGGTGTCGTAGCTGATGTCAAACTCGTTTTTCAAGCGCTAAATCCATTCTAAATTAAAAGATATTTTCAACAGAGATTTCCACTCATATGTGATACATGTATACCAAATTTCAACATTTGTTTATGATTGAGTCATTTTTTGTAAAATTTTTGACCATTCGCACAGATACACAGGTACTGCACCACTCGACCTGCTGGTCCTAGACATATCACTGCATCGCTCGATAGCATGGTACTGCAGTTTGACTGGTACCCGGTCCACAATTATACGTGTTCTGTGGCCCCCGTGGATATAGGTCAATTGTACGATCATTCTACGATTATTCAACGATATTAGGCATGGACGATAGTGCTCACATGGATGAGCAGTTTTATGCTACACTGAACATAAATTGTCGTTTATTTCTCGTCCATCCTTCAATATGTCTTATCGTCCAGCCTCACGGACGATACTTTTTTATTCAACGGGGCCCGGCTTCGGCCGCACCGCGATGCTGGGTGCACTATGGCGCCTGGAGGGAGAAATAGCAGAAGTGGACGTTTGGGCCCACCTAATGCCATGTATGAGCAGCATGTGGAAACACCTTATTTCTATCCAAAATGCTTTGTATCTCTAAAACCTGGACAAATGACGCGGTATCCGCAAATATCATGAAATGTAGTAATGATTTGACATGTTCAATGATATATGTCAATATTGTTATGTTGTCCTAGTTGGGCCCTAACATCCCGATGATTGGGCCCTAACGTCCCAGCTTTCGGGTGGTGGGCCCTAACGTCTACATACTCTACTGAGCAGTGGGTAGTGGCACTATCAATCACTCTGTGCCCTATAACTGCAGCTTGTATCTTGAGGAGGTTGGCACTGGACGCGAAGCGTTTGATTTGTGTGATTGTGGTGGTGTAATGGAAGCATGTGAGGGTCCAAATGAGTTTTCTGTCATCGCTATCAGTTTTATAGTTGCTATTCCCTTATATCTTAATATCGAATGTCGTGATATACCTGTGACCGTACTTCCTACGTATCTCTAGCAATAGAAGGTAAAAATCCCACAATTCTAAAGTATATGATAATACGGATATAGGTTTACTGCAATTATACGTCAAAAATACAAGGTAGAATTGTCAATATTGTTCCAAATCATTTTCCTCTCTAAAAGAGTGGCTTACAGGGCCTGCAAGGTCCAGTAAAGTCATTCAGGGTCCCTGTGGGGTCCCTTTCCTAATTGGTAGCAGCCTCGTCTCACACTGTAGAATTGTTAATATCATTATCCCTCCGCTTTAGGTATCGGGATATTCTAATTGACAATTATACCACCTATTCCTGCCGTACAACCACACTCACCCCGTTTCCGTATATTCCCTGCATCATCATCCCCAGTAGAATATAACTTATTTTTAGCTCCCTACACTGACTTTTCTCCTGAGCCTCAAGTCATCCCTGAACCCCCTCTCCTGGCGATCTATGCATGCCTAATAAGCCCATTCGTCTTGTAGCGGGGTGCGATGAAAACCCTACCTCCAGGGTGGCAGGCACGACCTGGAGACTTCCAGCACCCAGCCTGCCAGCACAGGTGTTAGTGCGAATAACCCGCGCGTATTAGAGATTCACTGACCTAGATATTAACCCCCCCTGGCGGTCAGCCTGTAGCCACTGATCCTGGTGACTGGGGGCATATTTTGGCGGTTTATGGGGTGTAATGGATGGTGGTGGTGGTGTGGTTATAGCCTGATGCATTACACTGGAAACCCATTTATTATGTAATGTAATGCAAAAACTTGTACAATAAAATGTAACATAACATACACAATTAACCCATAACTAGGTGTTTTGTTTGTGGTTATAGCCTGATGAATTATACTGGAAACCCATAACGACATGATGGGCCTACATAATTATGTAATGTAATCATAAACCTGTACATTAAAATGTAACATAACATACACAAATAACACATAACTAGGTGTTTTGTTTGTGGTTATACCCTGATGCATTACACTGCAAACCCATAATGACATGACGGGCCTACATAATTATGTAATGTAATCATAAACTTGTACAATAAAATGTAACGTAACATACACAAATAACACATAACTAGGTGTTTTGTTAGTGGTTATAGCTTGATGCATTACACTGCAAACCCATAACGACATGTAGGGCCTACGTAATTATGTAATGTAATGCATAAACTTGTACAATAAAATGTAACATAACATACACAAATAACACATAACTAGGTCTTTTGTTTGTGGTTATAGCCTGATGAATTACACTTGAAACCCATAACGACATGTCTGACATAATGATAATAACATGATGCATAAACTTGTACAATAAAATGTAACGTAACATACACAAATAACACATAACTAGGTGTTTTGTTTGTGGTTATACCCTGATGAATTACACTTGAAACCCATAACGACATGTCCTACATAATGATAATAACATGATGCATAAACTTGTATGATGAAAGATAACATAACATAACATAAGGTCCTACATAATGATATAACATAATCCCTAAACTTGTACAATAATATGTAACATACTCATTAAAACATAACTATGCATTAAGGATGGTTAGAGGCTGATTTATTACACTGGAAACCCATAATGGTATGAATGTCCTACATAATGGTACAAAGTAATGCATAAGCTTGAACAATTAAATGGTACATACACATTCAAGCATAACTTCATTATCATGCCCAGTAGAATATAACTTATTTTTACTGACTCCTTACTCTGACTTCTTTCGGTCTGACTCCATCTGCCTGGTCCGGTGTGTCTGACCTGTTCTAACTGACTTGTCTACCTGACTTGGTCTGTCTGACTCAGTCCGTCTGACTCAGTCTGTCTGAACCAGTCTGTCTGACCCAATCTTTCTGACTTGATCTGCATGACCCAGTCATCCTGACCCAGTCTGTCTGACCTTGTCTACCTGACTCGGTCTGCCTGACCCAGTCTGCCTGACCCAATCTGCTTGACTCACTCTGTCTGACCCAGTCTACCTGACTCGGTGAGCCTGACCTGGTCTACCTGACTCGGCCGGCCTGACCTAGTCTGCCTGACCCCATCTTCCCAACTAAGCCGGGTCTCGGCTTAGTGGATAAAGGTGAGGTGGAGGAGTGAGTGAGTGAGTGAGCTGGCTTTCTAATACCTTCCCTCCTCGGGAAGTGCTGGGAGTGTACGGGGTGAATGGGGTTGTTGGGTGTGTACTGGAGGGTAGGATGAGTCTAGGGTGTCTCCAGAGGGTGTTGGGATTGCAAGGGGGTGTAAAGGAGTGTGCAGGGGGTGATGTGGTGGGCAGTTGGTACGGAGAGGTTGATACGGCAGTGGCCAATGCATCCCCTCCACTCTATATGCTGACAGATAATCGGTAATGGTGGTTAGTATGGAGAGGTAGATGGCAGTGGAAAATTGGTAGGTTGGGTGTTTGGTATATCAGCCTTGATATAGCAGTGAACATCCTGTGCCTTGCTCTCTTTCTTACTCTGTAGACAATCGGTACAATGATAGGTAGAGACCGCCCATCCCTTGCCCTCTCTGTGGACAATCGGTACAAGGGTAGGTTGTGGGTAAATCAGAGTTGACACGACACTGACTGCCCATCCCTCGCTCTTTCTCTCTCTTTGTAGACAATTGGTATGAAGGTGGGTGTTTGATACATCAGGATTGATCACTCCATCACATGTCCCCTTCTATCTATGTGAAAAATCGGTACAAGGGTGCTTGGTATGTCAGAGTTGATACGGAAGTGACAACCCATCCCTTGCCCTCTCTCTGTGGACAATCGGTACATCAGAGTTAACACAACACTGACTGCCCATCCCTCCTCTTTTTCTCTCTTTGTAGAAAATTGGTACGAGGATAGGTGTTTGATACATCAGGGATGATACCGCAGACCACCCCATCACATGTCCCCTTCTATCTCTGTGAACAATTGGTATGAGGGTGCTTGAAATGTCAGAGTTGATATGAAAGTGACTGCCCGTCCCTTGCCCCTTCTTTGTGAACAATCGGTACGGTGGTTGGTTCCTCTCTGTTTCTCTCCCAACAATTGGTACGCGGGTAAGTGGTGGGTACATTAGGGTTGATACAGCAGTCACCGCCCATCCTGTGCCCTCTCCCTGTAAACAGTTGGTAGGAGGGTGGGGATCAGTACTCTGTGTAGACAATCGGTAAAAGGGTGTATGATTAGCACTCTCTGTGAACAATCGGTACGAGGGTGGATTATTGCTACATTAGGGTCGAGGCAGCAGTGACCGCCCATCCCTTGCCCTCTCCATGTAGACAGTTGGTAGGAGAGTGGTGGTTAGAACTCTGTGTAGATGATCGGTACAAGGGTGGGTAGTTAGTACTCTCTGGGAACAATCAGTATGAAGGTGGATGTTGGTGCACCAGGGTTGACACTGCAGTGACCGCCCGTCCCTTGCCCTCTCCTGAGGACAGTTGGTAGGAGGAGGGCGGTTAGAACTCTGTGTAGACAATCGGTACGAGGGTGGGTGGTTAGAACTCTCTGTGAACAATCGGTATGAGGGTGGATGTTTGTGCACCAGGGTTGACAGGGCAGTCACCACCCCATCCCTTGCCCTCTCTCTATGTGGACAGTCGGTACGAGGGTTGGTGCAGGGTACATCAGGTTTGACATGGCAGTGACTGCCCATCCCTTGCTCTCTTTCTGTCTGTGTGGACAATCGGTATGAGAGTAGGTAGTGGGTACATCAGGGTTGATATACTGGAGTGACCGCCCATCCCTTGCCCTTTTCCTTTCTCTCTGTGTTGACAATCGGTACAAGGGGGGATGGTTGCTACATCATGGTTGATACCGCAATGACAGCGCGTCCCTTGCCCTCTTTCTGTGGACAATCGGTACAAGGGTTATTGCAGGGTACAACAGGGTTGACATGATGTGACCGGCCGTCCTTTGCCCTCTCTCTATGTGGACAGTCGGTACGAGGGACGGTGGTGGGTACCTCAGGGTTGACACTGCCGTCACCATCAATCCCTTGCCCTCTCCCTATGCACACAGACAATCGGGGATTATCCAGGTCCCAGGTTCACCGTCCCCGCCACAAACGACGCACCTTCCCAGGAGACCCCGCGCGCCTTGCACTGCATTGTGGGACACCCTCCACCCAATATGGCGCCCAGTGATTGGTTTTTCACAGAGAATCCCCCCGGTCGTGTGCAGGGCCAGTCGGAGTGGGTTGGGGACCCGTCCGAGGGGGTTGTCGGCGTGCGTGGCTAGGAACTAAGGGTGAGGCAGGGTACCAGCAGATTGAAAGTGCACATTACGAACGCGCATGAATCATCGCCCGCGTTCTAGCTGCGTCTCCTCCGCGTCCCCATAGCGTCCGTGACGCGTCCCACCGCCGACTTAAACACTGTTAGCCCTACTCGTCCGGGTATTTGCTACTCGGACCGATAATTAACTTAGAAGACTAAAAGGGGAGGGGGGGCGATACAGGGGGTCGGGGTGGCCCCTTTCCCCTTCCCCTCTCTGCATGTCTCTGTACAACTAAACCTGTTTAACTACATTACTGTCCGCAGTTCCCCACCGTCCGCCATCTTGGAACGCGCCCTGGCGGCGACTGGGGTCGTTACTTCCGTAAGACGCGGGAGAGACGCTGGAGAGACGCTGAAGGGACGCGGGAGGGACGCTGGCTCTCACCGGAAGTGAATCTGCTGACTCCACCTGTCCACGCTATAGGATTACGACCCCGTAAAAAGGGTTTACCAGGATGTCGGACAAGGGGAACAGTGGCCGGGCAGGGATTGACTTTGTAAATCAATACTCGGGGAGCAAGGCTAAAGTGCAACATGTGACATTTACTCAGGAAGCGGCAGCAGAAAAAAACCGTGTTCCTCAGATAGTATTGTACCTTGCTTATCAGGTTATCCAAATAATTACTTTGTGAAAGAAAAAGGAAAGTTTTCGGCCAGGTTATTCTCTTTAATCTCGAATGTGATTATCTGTTTCTTTAGCGGTAACTGTTATTGCGTTATATGGCGGAGGTAATAATTGAATCAGGGTCAAGATGGAAGCTCTTGATTCTATTGGATTTATTTAATAGTGTTTGGACTAACATAATAACTGGTTTTATAAGATGGAATATGAAACTTGTTACCATACACGAAACATTTTAAGTGTGAAGGAAACAGGTGAAATTACTCATATTTCTTTGGGTCCATAACAAATTTCTCACGTTTTAAGTCGTTGTGAACTACATATTGAGCTGTATTATGAGCTGCTCTGTTGGCTGTAGTGTGAACTGTACTGTGAGGTGTACTGTGAGCTGTACTGTAAGGTGTACTGTGAGCTGTTCTGTGAGGTGTACTGTGAGGTGTACTGTGAGCTGCTCTATAGGCTGTACTGTAAGCTGTACTGTGAGCTGTACTGTGAGCTGTACTGTGAGCTGTACTGTGAGCTGTATGGTTAGCTGTACTGTGAGTTGCTCTGTAAGTTGTACTGTGAGCTGTACTGTGAGCTGTACTGTGAGCTGTACTGTGAGCTGTACTGTGAGCTGTACTGTGAGCTGTACTGTGAGCTGTACTGTGAGATGTACTATGAGCTGTACTGTGAGCTATACTGTGAGCTGTACTGTGAGCTGTACTGCGAGCTGTACTGTGAGCTGTACTGTGAGATGTACTGTGAGCTGTACAGTGAGCTGTATTGTTAGCTGTACTGTGGGCTGCTCTGTGAGCTGCTCTGTGAGCTGCTCTGTGAGCTGCTCTGTGAGCTGTACCCTGTGTAGTGTATGTGTATACGAAAGTGTCTATGTGTGTGCATGTGTGTTCAGTATGTAGAAAGAAAACATCTGCCGACCAAGGTTTCTTGCTTATCGGGAACTGATCATTCATAACCTTTTGCTATAAGAAATGCAAAAAATGAGAGAATTGTGGCTGTTCATAACTGCTGTGTGCACACACTCACATACACACCCACACACCGAGGCATACGCTTCTTGATAAACATTGCACTTCCCTTCAGTTTCAGTTGCACGTTAAGGAATGACTCTTTGTTGTGCAGACAACTGATGCTTCCCTCCCCCTCCTCCCTCCCTCTCCTCCCACTCCCCCCCCCCCCCCACCTCCAACGTTATCTTTACCCCTCCCCACCCCTCACCTCAAGCACACCCCTCAACCCACGTCCATAATTGCTATGACAACCAAAGCCCTCCTCCTGTGACAGCCCAAGCGTGACCATCCCATAATGACAAACCAAAATGGCCGCCGCGGTTGGAGATCACCATTGGTGGTTGAGCGCGAATAATAGATCAGTGCTACTTCATAAAAGCCGTCATCACAGCGGCGACCCTTCAGTCGCGCGGAGAAGTGAGATGTAAACACGCAACTGACCGCCCCGATATTGTCCTTAATTCACGCCCGGTCCGCCTGGGGGCACGGCACAAATAGCCACTTCCGGCTGCGTCTGGCCGGAAGTGACCCGCGTAAGGTTGTAGTGTTAGTGGCGACGCCTAGGGGCAGAATACGTACCAGGCGTTTACACTAGACGACTCAATACGTGATGACTGTAGATCGTCTAGCCAATAGTCGTCAGGTGGTGCCCTAACTCGTTGTTTACACTAGACGACTAAATATGTGATGACTGTAGATCGGCTAGCATATAATTGTCAGGTGGTGGTCTAACCAGGGCCCTGTTTTATTTTCAGCTCTCCTGGGGGAGTAGAGTCCCCACGAGGGATAGCTCCACTGAGGATATATTTTAGGAGAACTCCTCAATCTCGTTTGATTTACCCTATCCTCTGGAGGGAGAGAAATCCTTGGCCGTCGTCTCCTTTGAGATAAAAAAACCTGTAGGACACTTTTGAGGAGACTTGAAAGAGAGGCTGTGTATACTGCAGGTGGTGGCACATAGTGGTATTTTGAGGAACTAATTTCATCATTTATGAATGTATGTAAATCATTCATAAGTAAATAGCACAGTAATTCTCCATCTGAGACCTCCATGTTTTATTAAAATCATAATAAATATGTTTCCGATAGTTCAAATGAATTAAATAGCTTTTATTTGTTATTTTGAATCACCCACGATATCACACGGAGAGACGTGTCGCCCGCCAGGAGAGCTGCAGGACACTTTTCAGGAGCTCTCCTGGCCCTAGGATTGAAAATAAAACGAAATGTGAGGAGATCTCCTAGATCGTCGCCCACAACTCTCCTTCCCCACGATAAATTGAAATATCGAACCAAAACTCTCCTGGGACCTCTCCCCGGGCATTTCAAGCCTCCTCGGGCGAAAAATAAAACAGGGCCCTGGCATTTAGACTGACTAAATATGTGTTGACTGTAGATTGTCAAGCCAGTAGTCGTCAGGTGGTATCCTAAACCGGGGTTTACACTAGACGACTAAATACGTGGCGACTATAGATGGTCAGGCCAATGTCCAACGCACAAGTCGTCGACCCCGAAATGCACGCAAGCTTTTACACTGACGACTATAAGTTTTCACAGAAGTCAAGCCCGCTTGAAATAGTAGTAGGCGTCAGATTGTCTCCAATAGTCTTCAAGTGGTGCCAATTGCGTAATCTGACATAACCAGACGCTCTGCAGTCGCCACGCGCTTGGCGTTTACATTAGATGACTTCTAGACTTTTGCGGCTGAAAGTCATCAGGTTCAAGAATGGCCGCCTATAATCGTCTAGTGTAAACGCCGGGTAAGTCAAGCCCGCTTGAAATAGTAGCGGGCGTCAGAGTGTCTCCAATAGTCTTCAAGTGGTGCCAATTGCGTAATCTGACATAACCAGACGATCTGCAGTCGCCACGCGCCTGGCGTTTACATTAGACGATTTCTAGACTTTTGCGGCTGAAAGTCATCAGGTTCAAGAATTGCCGCCTATAATCGTCTAGTGTAAACGCCGGGTAAGTCAAGCCCGCTTGAAATAGTAGCCGGCGTCAGAGTGTGTTCAATAGTCTTCAAGTGGTGCCAATTGCGTAATCTGACATAACCAGACGCTCTGCAGTCGCCACGCGCTTGGCGTTTACACTAGACGATTTGTAGACTTTTGCGGCTGAAAGTCGTCAGGTTCAAGAATCGGCGCCTTTAATCGTCTAGTGTAAACGCCGGGTAAGTCAAGCCCGCTTGAAATAGTAGCGGGCGTCAGAGTGTCTCCAATAGTCTTCAAGTGGTGCCAATTGCGTAATCTGACATAACCAGACGATCTGCAGTCGCCATGTGCTTAGCGTTTACATTAGACGATTTCTAGACTTTTGCTGCTGAAAGTCACCTGGGACCTGTTTCACTAGTTTTGTGACATGTCTAGATGGCGTGTCTGGTTTGTCCGTTTCATAAGTACTAGACATTAGACTTCGTTTTGTCCGTTCTTGCTTGCACTGTTGGTGCCACTTTTGTCACAAAACTAGTGAAACAGGTCCATGATGTGTAGATTTGTCTAATTCTTATGTCTGAGGTCTGTCTTTTCCTAGGGCAGCTACTTGTTTTGTCACAAAACTAGACAACCCCAATGTCTGTATGGTGTCACAGACATGTCACGAAACTAGTGCAACAGGTCCATGATGTGTAGATTTGTCTAATTCTTATGTTTGGGGTCTGTCTTTTCCTAAGGGCAGCTACTTGTGTTGTCACGAAACTAGACAACCCCAATGTCTGTATGGTGTCACAGACATGTCGCGAAACTAGTGAAACAGGTCCCAGGTTAAAGAATCAGCGCGTATAATCGTCTCCTGTAAACACCGGGATCTACTATAGATCGTCAAGCAAATAGTCGTCAGGTGGTATTTTAACCCGGCGTTTACAATTGACAATAGACGTAACGACTGCAGATCATCAGGCGAATAGTCATCAGGTGGTGGCAATACCCACCACAAAAGTCATCGACCTCGGAATAGACCCAAGCTTACACTGACAACTATATAGGTTTTCACAGAATCGCCGCCTGTGTAGACGACTAATTCAAGCCCGCTTGAAATAGTTTATTTTTTTTGTAATTTTTTCATACAGTTTTCCCTTACGGGAATTGGTTTCGTATGGACATTTTTGTTGTTGAAATAGTTGCTGTCCAATAGTCGTCAGGTGGTGCCGAATTGTATAATCTGATGTAACCAGACAATCTGCAGTTGCCATGCAGTTAGCGTTTACATTAGACGACTTCTAGACTTTTGTGGCTGAAAGTCATCAGGTTCAAGAATCGCCGCCCATTATCGTCTAGTGTAAACGCCGGGTAAGTCAAGCCCGCTTGAAATAGTAGCGGGCGTCAGAGTGTCTCCAATAGTCTTCAAGTGGTGCCAATTGCGTAATCTGACATAACCAGACGATCTGCAGTCGCCACGCGCTTGGCGTTTACACTAGACGATTTCTAGACTTTTGCGGCTGAAAGTCATCAGGTTCAAGAATCGGCGCCGATAATCGTCTAGTGTAAACACCAGGATCTACTGCCCCCAACAGGAGCCTTCTCCAAGGTGCCGCACTCGCTTCGTTCTACTCGCGGGGGTTCTTGGGGGGTCAGCACGACCTTGACCTCGTGACCTTGGCGTCGTCAGTCAAGCGTGACACGGGTTCAAACTCAATATCCAAAACGAGGCGGAGTCATGCCGGCGTCTCGCTAGATGGCACTGTGAGGCGGATTAGTAGGAAGGGACAGGAGGGGATGATCAGGAAGTGGATTAGGGACCTCAATCACCCCGCCACACCCCCTTAACAGCCCCCCCCTCCCACCCTAACAACCAACCCCTCCCCCTCAACAACCCGCTCCCACCACACACACTTAGCCAGCCCCGCTAAAGTGGAATTCACACAGAGAGACTTGTGTACCTTCTGCAGGGTTTTCCTGAGATTATTTGCTGGTACATAGTCTCCTATGTGAAATCCCCAGGTCTCAATTCCCTGAGACTGTGGGGGGAAGGGAAAATAATAGATAATAAGAAAAATTCCAATGGAGACAGATACCGGTCAGACGAACGAAAGAATTCCCAACTGAGAAGGGAAAATAATCTCAAGCAATTTGGAGTCATCTTTCGGTCATTTTGGTGAGACTGACATACCTCCCACTGATAATACGGGTCCTCTAGTCTCAGTGGTAAAGATTGTCTGAGTCTATGTTTGTCCTTCCGTGTGAATCAGATCCGCCATTTTCCCTAGAGACTCAATCTCCCAAAGCTCAATTTCAGCATTCTGCTCTGAGGGAAAATTATCGGAGACTGAGGAAAATATGTTAAGTACACCAATCTCAAGTACATTTCCGTGTCTCTCCGTGTGAATCCCACTTCGGGAAAATGGCGGATTCGCATGGAAAGACAAACATGGCACATAGACTCAGACAATCTTTATCACTGAGACTAGGGGACCCTCATTATCAGTGGGAGGTACGAATGCCCGAAAAATTTTAAACAGGTTGAAAATCAAAATTTCTTGAGACTATGTAGTAGCAGGGAAAATTGACACTGACGATTTTCCCTGTTCCCCCTCGGTCTCAGGGAATTCAGACCTGGGGGTGTCACACGAGGAGACTATGTACCGGTAAATAATCTCAGGAAAATTGTCTCAGACAAACCCTGCTGAGGGTACATGAGTCTCTCTGTGTGAATCCCACTAAAAGTACACCAATCTCAAGTACATGAGTCTCTCCATGTGAATCCCGCTTAAAGTGCACCAATCTCAAGTACATGAGTCTCTCCAAGTGAATCCCACTTAAAGTACACCAATCTCAAGTACATGAGTCTCTCCATGTGAATCCCACTTAAAGTACACAAATCTCAAGTACATGAGTCTCTCCGTGTGAATCCCACTTAAAGTACACCAGTCTCAAGTACATGAGTCTCTCCATGTGAATCCCACTTAAAGTACACAAATCTCAAGTACATGAGTCTCTCCATGTGAATCCCACCTAAAGTACACAAATCTCAAGTACATGAGTCTGTGTGAATCCCACTTAAAGTACACCAATCTCAAGTACATTAATCTCTCCGTGTGAATCCCACCTACGTTAGTGTCCTGACCACACAAGATGGCGGACGGGAGAAGATGAGGGGGAGATACCTGGGTGGACACTAAACCTCTGATCCGGGTCACCATGTGATTCTCAGGGAGGCGACCTCAGGGGGATTAGATTTTCGGGAGCGCCCCCGTCGTGTCCCTCCGAGACAGGGATTAAGCGGTAATCTGCAGAGCAAAGTGTTATCAGGGATTGAGGTGCTCCCTCGTCCCCTGACCTCAATCTGCGACCAGTAGCTCCTCCCTCGTAGTCCTCAATACGCGTGCAACATTAAAAACTTTCCTTGTAGTCTCTTTCTTTAGTTCTCATTATAAATTTAACATTAGAAACTTTCTAACACTAAAGATTTTTCTTTAGTGTTTAATATACTTTAAACATTAAAAACCTTTCTTTTATGTTCAAATATATATTTTCAACATTAAAAACTTTCCTTGAGTGTTCAACATACATTCAACATTGAAGCTGTCCTTGGAATCTCTTCCTTTTGTTTTGAATACACATTCAACACTAGAAATATTACTTGAAATCTCTTATTCAGTGTTCAATACACATTTATTATGAAAGGTTTTCTTTGGATTAATTGGTAATCTGCACGCAATACGCGTGCAACATTAAAAACTTTCCTTGGAGTCTCTTTCTTTAGTTCTCAATATACATTTAACATTAGAAAATTTCCTTTAGTTTCAAAGTACATTCGACATTAAAAATTTTCCTTTAGTTTTCAACATACTTTCGACATTAAAACCTGTCCTTTAGTGTTCAATATACATTCGACATTTAACGTTTTCCTTTAGTGTTTAATATACTTTTAACATTAAAAAATCTTTCTTTAATGTTCAAATATATATTTTCAACATTAAAAACTTTCCTTGAGTGTTCAACATACATTCAACATTGAAGCTGTCCTTGGAATCTCTTCCTTTTGTTTTGAATACACATTCAACACTAGAAACTTTACTTGAAATCTCTTATTCAGTGTTCAATACACATTTGATATAAAAAGGTTTTCTTTGGACTATGGGGGATTAAGTGGTAATCTGCAGAGTAAAGTGTTATCAGGGATTGAGGTGCTCCCTCGTCCCCTGACCTCAATCTGCGACCAGTAGCTCCTCCCTCGTAGTCCTCAATACGCGTGCAACATTAAACACTTTCCTTGGAATCTCGTTTTTCCAATTCTTTTGGGACAGAGGATAACTTGTATTTTCATCCCTGTCCTAAAAAATGTTTTTTCCTTGGAATCTCTTCCTTTAGTTCTCAGTGTTTATTCAACATGAACAATGTCCTTGGAGTCACAAATTGTCATTAGTTCTCGATATACATTCAACCTTTGAAATCTCTTATTTTATTGTTCAATATTTAACATGACAGAATTTCCTCGGAAATCTCTTATTTTACTGACCAATACACATTCAACATGAAGGATATTCCTAGGAAATCTCTTATTTTAGAGTTCAATACACATTCAACATAACAGAATGTCCTTAGCAATATCTTCCTTTAGTTCTCAATATACATTCAACATTAAAAACCTTCCTTTAGTTCTCAATATACATTCAACATTAAAAACTGTCCTTGGAATCTATTCATTTAGGTATCAATATATATCCATTAAAACCTATAAAATATCCATTAAAACCTTTCTTTAAGAAGCCCTTCTTTATTTATCAATACACAATCAATATGACAAATTTTCCTTGGAAATCTCTGATCCTAGTGTTTAATACACATTCAAAATTTGTATTTATTTTTTTATATATTTTTCAGTCAGGTTCGCTACATCGCTGTTGCGGTCTACCACCTTCCTAATTATATATGTATGGATAAGCGAAGAAAAGGTATAGGACATTTTTGATCTTGCTACTACAGATGACAGATTTGCTTGAGAATCTCTTCTGTTAGTTATCAATACACATTCTCAATGACACATTTTCCTTATCCTAGTGTTCAATAATCATTTAACATGAAAGATTTGCTTGAGAATCTCTTATGTTAGTTATCAATGCACATTTAACATGACCGAACCTCCTTGAGAACTCATTGCTATTCCCCACCAGCCATGACTCAAGGCAAACAGTCCGCACGGAATGCCGTTCTCTGGTCAACTACTCAGGCTACTTCTGTCTCGTCTAAAGGGCGGACAATTTTGTTTATACAACTCGTGGCATTCATTCCCTAGAGAAGTGACCATCCGATCCCACGAGGAATAGTTTAGTGTGAGAGAATTTCTGAATCAAGGTCCAACGTAAAGTAAATAAGTTCGACGTACGAACGTAAGGTAGTCATCATGTAGGACGCGATTCCAGGGGGAGTTCCTAACACCACATTGTGAAGACTTGGAAGCCGGGAGAACAGTTTAAAGCACCAGAGGATGAAGCCACATCCCGTAACAGCTGCATGATTAATTTTTTATTAAAAGTTTGTTGTTTATTGACGGAAACAGTTCATATACATAATATTTAATTTTTCAGCCGATCCCGTCAGCGGGACAGAAACACAAACTTCCATACAGTAGTACAGGGAATTCCATGGTTAAAGGTGGGCCTTACTTGACAACACATAGACAACAAAACGTCAACAAATACCACCTCGTTATCACTATAGGGGACAGAGCCATTGTTAGTTCATGAAGCAGCCACTGGATGGTCGGGGGACAGAACCTGTATTCCTATATACCCATTATTGAACTAACTAGAGTTACATACCGCTGCTGGGGGGTGCATTAAAAATAAGTTATGTGTCGAGGTTGACGTTTTCATCCCACTCTCATGTTTTCATCCCGCTCTGACGTTTTCGTCCCGCTCTGATCACGTGATACAATACAGCAGCAGGACGAAACAATAGCTGTTGTGGTAACTCGATAAGGGTAGCCATTTGTTTTGGAAGTGTTTCAGGTAAAGAATTAAGCATTTTTATCGATATTTGAAGGTATATAGGAATAGGAAAACCAAGTACCGGTAAGCAAAAGTCAAAGTTAGTCGGTAAGGCTTGGAAAAATTACTGCCATTGAGTATTTTTTCCAAGCCTTACCTCGTAACTTTGAACTTTTGCTCACCGGAACATAGTTTCCCTCTATTCTGGCTCTTTGTTCTTACCAAATTCAACTGCCTTTCAATGTTTTATCATGGTTCCCTTGACTCTCTACACCATCCCAGAGCAGGATGACATAATGATTAAATCCAGGACATGATGTTTTTCACATTTATTTTTATTTCATTTACTTTATTGCATCTCTCGTAACAAAGAGTTCTTCCGATACAATCCTCCGACGTGTTACATATATGGCATCCAACATAATAGAGACATTACGTTACAACCAATGTTTTGAGTTACACTGTCCGAGGCAAAAGTAGGAACTGGTAATGGTAATGAAATGTAAAATCGGTGGAACAAGATAATGATCAGCGGGTCAATGGTTTCCAGAACTTAGTTGGTTAGACAATCAGGCAAATTCCAGACTCGATTTAAATTTGTCCAGACTTTCACTCATTTGGCAATCGTTTGACAGAGAGTTCCACAGGTTTGCCCCTCTAATGTAGGGGCTTCTTTGGATGTGGTTACTTCTTGTATGAGGAATTTTATAGGTAATTTTGGTGGCCTGCCTGGTTTGTCTAACCTTTTCTTCTATCCAGTCGGCGTTTAACCGATTCTTAAACATTATAGAGGCTAGCTGTTTTCGTCTCCTTTTCCACAAAGGAACAATTCCCATCTTTTCATACAGGTTTGCTATTGTAGTCCCACGTAGTGGTAGATGAAGAGCTATCCTCATCCCCCGGTTGTGCAGTTTATCTATCACATCGAGATCACATTTCCTGAAACTCTCGTATAGGTATCCGCAGTACTCTATTATTGGGAGTATACTTGAGTTATAAACTAGTATAGCTGCCTGTGTGGTCAGGTTTTTTCGCAGCTTAGTAAATTAAAAAAGTTTTGAGCTTATATTTCGTGTAACGTTTTTTGAATGGACAATCCACTTTATATACATATGTGAGCAAGGCTAGAGTTGTGACACTTCCCAATTATCACTCACTTCTTTTGCACCTCCATTAGTGAAGAACACCTACTCGGGGGCGTCATGGCGGCGTCCATGGATCATAGGCTATATGCCGTATACACCGGACACTACACGCTAGACACATAGTGACTGCAAAATACGGTGCGAGAAAGAGACTGAAAGAAAGAAGAAATAGGGGCTCAGTGGAATACGGGCAGTACTCAATGTACCTGGAAAAACAAAAAATCAAGAAACACCTCCTCTTATGTCATTTATTTTTCACAAATATGATAGTATCCTTTGATTGTGAAAAACGCAAGATTCTAATGATACCACTCTCACACAGGGGGGGGGGGGGGGGGGTCACAATTTAAAACCAACTGCACTGCCGAAATGTGTCCAATAAATGATTTAACAAATAGAAATCAGCTTATCACTCTCCAATTTTATCTCGGGACATCACTGACCCATCACAGCCATATCGGCTTCAACACCTCTTTAAAACCCTTCTCGATATCTGATGTCGTAAATACAGAAAGTAACTCCTTTTGGTAAAAGTTGTTGCTCTCCAACTCGTTTGAATGCTACGTAATATTCACTTGGATGTCGTTCACATCATTCTGCATCAAACTCATGGAGAACGAGAACTTTGACCAAAACCTGTTGGTTTCTTCTCTATTACACAATATCGACTAGTTTCCGATACATGTGGTTGTATGCTATGAGGAGTTGAGGTGTAGTAATATCCAAGCGCATGCGAGGATATTGCACAGAGGCAACTCCGAGGAACATACAACCGCTTTTATCTGAAACCCGTCTATATTGTATTTATTATCCACCTTTTGCTGGCAAGAGGCGTACTGATATTAGTTCATTTAGGTATGCACTATTTTTTCATATGCACTATTTTTCAGTATGCGCCCGGTTTGCAGCCCGTAACATACAACATATCTGAATGCTGCGGGTATGGTGATATACACTACCCATGTGTTTTCTATGGATACTATGTATTAGGGGGCTAATACAATATATTTGTATGTTTCGGGTATGTAGATACACGCTGCCCATGTGTTTTCTATGAACAATATGTATTAGGTGGATATATCTATATGCTCCGTGTATGGTGATACGCACTCCCTATGTGTTTTCTACGGACACTTTGTATTAGGTGGATATATCTGTATGCTCCGGGTATGTAGTTACACACTCCCTATGTGTTTTCTATGGACACTTTGTATTAGGTGGATATATCTGTATGCTCCGGGTATGGTGATACACACTCCCTATGTGTTTTCTATGGACACTTTGTATTAGGTGGATATATCTGTATGCTCCGGGTATGGTGATACACACTCCCTATGTGTTTTCTATGGACACTTTGTATTAGGTGGATATATCTGTATGCTCCGGGTATGGTGATACACACTCCCTATGTGTTTTCTACGGACACTTTGTATTAGGTAGATATATCTGTATGCTCCTGGTATGTAGTTACACACTCCCTATGTGTTTTCAATGGACACTTTGTATTAGGTGGATATATCTGTATGCTCCGGGTATGGTGATACACACTCCCTATGTGTTTTCTATGGACACTTTGTATTAGGTGGATATATCTGTATGCTCCGGGTATGGTGATACACACTCCCTATGTGTTTTCTATGGACACTTTGTATTAGGTGGATATATCTGTATGCTCCAGGTATGGTGATACACACTCTCTATGTGTTTTCTATGGACACTTTGTATCAGGATGGAGTTACACGGTGTTTTCTGTACACCTCTTATACTTTTTTTTTTAGCAATTTTTAAGGGGATATTGTGTTACAACACAATCACCGAATTCGGCTATATAGCCGTTCTTCCACTCGGGCCCTAGACCCCTACTCCTCATTCTAAAGGAACGCGGAATGGGCAGTGGGTACCATTTTTGTGTAAGTCTTTGGTATGACCCGACCAGGGTTTGAACCCACGACCTCCCATGTTCGAGGCGAACACCCCTACCACTTGGCCACCTTACTATATGTTAGGTAATTGATACAACATATTTTATGCTCTGCATATATGTCAATACATGCTGCCCATATGTTTTCTATGAACAATATGTAGTAGGTGGATGATAAACCACAGTCTAAGGTTACAACTACACACAACACTGAAACCTCACCATTGAAGCCACAAGTTACAGCCGGAAATCATAGCCTGAAGCCATAGCATTGACCCATATCTGGAAGCCAAAATCTACGGCCGCACCTCTAATCTACAGTCTACAACTGCAACAAGAGAATGATTGAAGACACGTTCTCAATTTTAGCCCGGAATCAAAGCTTGAAGCCACAAACTGAAATAACATCTAAGAACCAGACTTTAAGGCGAGAGCCTCAGTGCACAGAACTACAAACCGAAGTACAGCCTCAACTTTAGGCAAAATCAACAGCCCGAGGTAACATCCTAAAAGCAATGAGTTTAAGCCTGTAAAAATACGCTTTGAATCCACAGTCTGAAGCCACAACTTAAAACAAAAGCCTGAAGTCAAGCCTATTTCCTAGCTTAAGGCCAAAGCCTGAATTCGAGGTCTGAAGTCAAGCCTATAGCTCATGCAAAAGTCTGAAGCCAAAACTTGAAGCCAAAGCCTGAAGCCAGGCTGAAACCAAATCCAAAGCCCGAAGCCTGAATCCGAGCAAAAACATGAGACAAAAAAGCCAAAACCTGAGACAAAATCCTCAAGCCAAAATCAAGGCCTGATGATAAAGCCTGAAGCCAAAACCTCAAGCCAAGCCAGGGGCCTCAAGCCAAGGCTGAAGTCAATCATGAATACAAGCCCGAAATCTGAGGCCTGAGGCAAAAACCTGAACCAAAGCCTGAAGCCAGGGATGAACCCAAAGCCATAGCATGAGACCAAAGCCTGAAACCAAAGCCAGAGGCCAAAGCCAATGCCAGAATCCAAAGCCAGAATCCAAATCCAGAAGCCAAAGCCAGAAGCCAAAGCCAGAAGCCAAAGTTAGAAGCCAGAGCCAGAGGCCAAAGCCAGAGGCCAAAGCCAGAAGCCAGAAGCCAAAGCCAAAGCCAGAAGCCAGAAGCTAGAAGCCAGAAGCCAAAGCCAAAACGCAGAAGCTAGAAGCCAAAGCTAGAAGCAAAAGCCAGAAGCCAAGCCGATGCCCAGGGCTAGAAACAGGTCCTGAAATCATTGCCCGAAGCTCACACGACCACTACACCCGAGTCAATAGAGTCCCGTGGGCTGTTTGAGTAACGCCTGGACACAGTGTGCAGTATAAACACGTACGTCCTGTCCGTCTATACAGATTAATTACTGCCGATCGCCGTGACACAGTGTGCAGTATAAACACGTACGTCCTGCCCGTCTATACGGATTAATTATTACTGAACACCACGACACAGTGTGCAGTATAAACACGTACGTCCTGTCCGTCTATACAGATTAATTACTGCCGATCGCCGTGACACAGTGTGCAGTATAAACACGTACGTCCTGCCCGTCTATACGGATTAATTATTACTGAACACCACGACACAGTGTGCAGTATAAACACGTACGTCCTGTCCGTCTATACAGATTAATTACTGCTGAGCACCGTGACACAGTGTGCAGTATAAACACGTACGTCCTGTCCGTCTATACAGATTAATTACTGCCGATCGCCGTGACACAGTGTGCAGTATAAACACGTACGTCCTGCCCGTCTATACAGATTAATTACTGCCGATCGCCGTGACACAGCTCCAGGACTACACCCAGTCAGTGTGCTTGTCTTACAGTTGTCTTATGTTATTACCTACAAGAGGTGTGCATATTGAAAGGGGGATTATATGTAACATTACAGATAAATATGTCAGAGTAGTAAAAGAAATTGCACAAGAGGATGTAGAGTAAAAGCTGAGTGTGTGTACTTGTTATGAGAGAAATTATTGGTAAAAAATGTATTTAGAACTTCATAACGCTCATGTTTTCAGATTAGTGACATTTAGCCTCATATATGTGTACAAATTCTTCACGCTAACGTTATGCATGAATTTGTTTTTTTTTAAGGGTTTTTTTTTTTTTCCCAAATCGAGCAAGGCTTTTTTCACGCTAACATTATGCATGACATTTAGTATGACGGTAACAGAGGTGTACGTTACCTGCCATCGCAGTTGTCACCTATGCTCACCTATGCTCTTTTTTGGCGCAAATAAAAAAGGAAAAAACACAAAAAAATGTTTCACTGTTGATTAACTTGAAGATTGGTATACGATATAAGATTACTTTCCAATCGAAACCAAATACGTCAATTGAGGAAAGGGAAGGAAGACGGTTGAATAAGAAACAATGGGACATTTTCCTCAAATGATACTTACTTTGTGATCATATTTCTTAAGCAAAAGCATTTCAAAATGTTGTTGCATGTTTTGGACGTTTGGTCCAGTTTTATATGTCTTTTTATGCTACAGACGGAAAACGAGTGAAATCGGTAATTAGTAGCACCTTCACCATACAGTTAGAAGGTACCGAGTAGATATTAGAAGCTTCACTTTACACAGAGAAGGTACTGAGTAGCTATTAGAAGCTTCATTATACACTTAAAATCTATTGAAAATATATTAGAAGCTTCACTATACACAGAAAAGGTACTGAGTAAATATTAGACGCTTCAACATAAAATCAGAAGATATTCGGTAGATATTAGAAGCTTCAACACCCACAAGTGGGGCGGCGGCGGTCACAATTCTTTTTTGTTTTTTTATGTTATAAATGTGCCAAATGTATATAACATTTATACGACCGCCATATACATGATGCGCAGTATAAGCCTGGTGTGAAATAAAGCCAAGACGTATCCGTATACAAAAGGAAACTCTCGTATACGCCTCATACGCTGGCGTAAAATATAGGCGTATATATATATATATATATGAAAACAAGTCAATTTACAGCCGATACATACACTTCCATGATGGCGTATATAGCAATAAACTGGTGGTTTTCGCGCACTGAAGGTATTGAGTAGATATTAAAAGCTTCATCATACACTTAAAAGGTATTGAGCAGCTTCATTATAGAAGGTATTGAGCAGATATTAGAGGGAAGCTCTGCACCGGTGAGAGAAAGTCAAAGTTACGAGGTAAGGCTGGGAAAATTTACTGCCTTAAGCCTTAGCTGCGGGCAGTAATTTTTGCAAGCCTTTCAAAGCCTTACCTATCCTAGAAGGTATTGAAAGTATTGAATAGATATTATAGGCATCATAATAGAAGGTGTTGGGTATACAGAAAAAGGTGTTGAGTATAAAGAGAAGGAGTTGGTAGATATTAGAAGTTCCATATACACTTAAAAGGTATTGAGTAGATATTAGAAGCCTCATCATAAAACTAGAATGTATTGAGTAGATACAAGAAGTTTCATCCTTCACTTGGAAGGTATTGAGTAGAATTACAGGTTTTATTATACACTTAGACGGTATTTTCATCATGGGAGATATTGAGTCTACAGAGAAGGTGTTGAGCAGATATTGAGCAGTTCCGTCATACTGCGAGCAGGTAGCGAGCAGGTAGCAGCAGTCCATGAATGTTTGATCACCAACCTCTCCCCTCTCTGTGACCCGCTGCCTTCCTGATTGGAGAATCCGCAGCCAAAAGTGACAGGCATCTTCCCCAGCGACAGATTAGGAGATTAAGCAAGCCCAGCAGAAGTCTGCCCGAGTCAAAGACAAAAAGCCGGATCAAACAGATACCAGATAGCCGTCTCGATAAGGTCCGTTTAATTAAATCCAGTTGAAAATCTAGACCAGTCTGCAGGGAAGGTAGACTGGCTCCAGTCCCTGCATCCTATGGCTACCCTCCTCACTGGGATACTGGGTCCAGTCCCTGCATTCTATGGTTACCCTCCTCGCTGGGATACTGGCTCCTGTCCCTGCATCCTCTGGCTACCCTCCTCACTGGGATACTGGCTCCAGTCCCTGCATCCTATGGCTACCCTCCTCGCTGGGATACTGGCTCCAGTCCTGCATCCTATGACTACCCTCCTCGCTGGGATACAGGCTCCAGTCCCTGTATCCTACGGCTACCCTCCTCACTGGGATACTGGCTCCAGTCCTGCATCCTACGGCTACCCTCCTCGCTGGGATACAGGCTCCAGTCCCTGCATCCTACGGCTACCCTCCTTGCTGTGATACTGGTTCCAGTCCCTGCATCCTATGGCTACCCTCCTCGCTGGGATACAGGGACTGGTACAATCGGTAATGGTGTTGGATTACTGGTGCTGTTAAGGTCCAGCATACCCAACACTCTCCATACAGATATCCTGGCTACAGGATATCTGCTGGGAGATTGATACCCTCTCACTTTGATCTCAATAGGGACAGAGTCAAAAGCAGGCGAAATGTATTGCTATGACAACACAGGCGGCTAGGGAACTGGAGGAGGGGAGAGGGAAGGGGTAGGAGGAAGTATAGGGTTACAGGGAGTGGCTTGGGGCCATAAACGGGAGATTTGGTTCATAGTGGACAAGTCTTTGATTCACGTGCCAGTCAGAGAAGTATACATACTGTAATGAACTTTATTCTTATCGTGTGGAGTGGACGTTGCGGCTTTTTTCTTATACGAAATAAATATCAACAATACCCCACAAGGTATACATGTGATACGAATTTCAAATTATATATATAGGAAAGAATAAACCAATAAACTTTATTCTTATTGTGTTTGACCATTTAACCCTTTAAGGACGGCCACCCATGGCCGAACTCCACACTTGGGGACGGCCATTAGAGACCATGTACAGTTCTAGGGGACGGGGGCATAGTCCTCTGAACTCAAAATTTGAAGGTTTCTCATGTGATAAAATTTGTTATCCTTGATATTTCTATTTCCATTATTTGGAATTCTAAAATTTGAAGTTATACCTACATTCTGTGCAAATGTTAAGCTATTGTTAAAATATTTCCTTTTCAAAAGCAATTTTATAAATATCCATCAAATGATGCCTTAAGACATCATCCGCCCTTAACGGGTTAATAAATGTTCATAATCTAAGACTTGAGCAAGTCTACAGGGAAGGCAGCCGTGGAGGCTGAGGATGTGAAATTAGAAAGGGAAACACATCCCCTTGTAGGCGGCACTTTAAAGGATGGAGTCAGGTCTTAGTGGAAGTTGGCTGTGAGAGATTAGAGAGGAGTGATTACTGACTCCAGACTGTCGCCCGGAGTGGAGGAGTGGTGTTATTAATCTGGGGTTAATATCAGAATATCTGCTGATCTTTAACAGTAAGTAAATGTTTGTTTTCTGGAGAGTTATCAAACTTTTTTTCTGTACAGATGTTGAACTTTGATCGTGAAT
Source organism: Alentia gelatinosa (assembly GCA_950022655.1). NCBI lineage: Eukaryota > Metazoa > Annelida > Polychaeta > Phyllodocida > Polynoidae > Alentia > Alentia gelatinosa. The sequence goes on from OX465581.1 coordinate 124,613,532, forward strand.
ATTGTTGGGCTTTCAGATAAGATATTTACATTAGCATATATAGTTCTTTTCATATTATTTAGATAGAGAGGATTTTATTGCCATTTAATCGATAAAGTACAGTTTCGGATCATTATTCTTTACATCGAGATATCAGAAGTATATATATATATATATATATATATATATATATATATATATATATATGTAGCGTATCTCCTAGTTGCTGAAAGTGTCTTACCACTTTCCGTGATCTACAGCCGACCACGGGTTCCGAGACTGTTTCAGTGTACCAAGTTGTATTCAGGTACGTCTTTTACAATCGGTTGGTGCTTCTGGGCACCAACTAGCGTGGGAAGAGATACGGGTCTCTTCAAAATTGAAAGGTGTCCAATGCAACCTTACCAACACGTGAGGCTCCAGGCTTTCACTCTGTAGAGAGGCACCGCGAGAAGTCCTGTCAACCCGCCGTGGACTCAGTTTTATATAGTGACTGAGTTACGTAATGCGGGTGACCCCGTAGCATTTACATACCACGGGTCCAACCGGCCTTACCGCACGGCAGGGATCGGCACTCGCGCCACCTAGCGTGAAGTGAAACAACGCTGCTCGACTACCCTGACCCCTACATATATATATACTGTAACTTTGACAAAGGAGAGTATCATAAGTTTTCATAGAAATTTCTATGGAAGAAATGAAAGTTTACAAAGATGGGATCATGCTTTGACCGCAAACTTGAATAGGTTTCTGAACTTATCTCACCCTTCACATAGACGAATTGGCTAAAATTTGAGACTTAATCCTCCATTGAGTATTTTTTCTAAATATTCCATGGGCATTGAGTACGAGTTCCCGATGTTAAATCTAAGGGTAAAAAATACCATTTGAGAAAAAGTCCTGAATCTAGTGCTTAGGAATATTGGTAAATCTTGGCTCTCCTTATAAGGATAATTCATATAAGATAAGACTACATGACACAAGAATGACACGGGGACAATACGAGCTAGACAGGATACTACAATAATCAATTGTCAAAAAAAGTTGGTACTTTCCCTCATATCTAAGTATGGTTCATCATTAGCAGGTACATAGTCAAATTAGTAACTCGTCAATTGTGTCTGAATATGTGGACAATCTATCGATGCACATTTGAAGAACATGCATCTTTAAATCGTTGCCTATTTTCATAACTGAAAAAAAAAACGAATATAAAAAGACTGGGATAAGAAACAGTGAAAATAATCTCATTTTGTATACTGAAAACTAAGCGCGGAAACTGCAAAAATATCATGATTTGAGATGTTGACCGCTAAGCCATTAAGCTCCATACTGACACGAAAAGAAGTGGTTGGAGAGTGTTGGCGGTGCTTGGAGAGCGGAGTCTGTACTCACAGCTGCTCCACTAGGGGGCGCTCTGGTCTCCTATCGACGCGGATTACATCATTAATGACGTCAGGCTGACGTGTGGACCGGGGACCAGGAGAGTGGTCACTGAGCAAATACAGCGGGGACATAGCGGAGCACGAAGACGGGGGACCTGTCTACATGAACTACAATCCGGACGCCACAGCCAACAGGGACAGGGGACCCGGGTATATGTGACTACAGTACATGTAGTTAGGGGACCCGTCTATATGTGATATTAGTACATCTAATACAGACAGGGAACCTGTCTACATGAACTACAATCCAGTGCACAGCCAACAGGGACAGGGGACCCGGGTATATGTGACTACAGTACATGTAGTTAGGGGACCCGTCTATATGTGATAATAGTACATCTAATACAGACAGGGAACCTGTCTACATGAACTACAATCCAGACACCGCAGCCAACAGGGACAGGGGACCCGGGTATATGTGACTACAGTACATGTAGTTAGGGGACCCGTCTATATGTGATAATAGTACATCTGATACAGACAGGGAACCTGTCTACATGAACTACAATCCAGACGCCACAACCAACAGGGACAGGGGACCCGGGTATATGTGACTACAGTACATGTAGTTAGGGGACCCGTCTATATGTGATTATAGTACATCTGATACAGACAGGGAACCTGTCTACATGAACTACAATCCAGACACCGCAGCCAACAGGGACAGGGGACCTGTCTATATGTGACTACAGTACATGTAGTTAGGGGACCCGTCTATATGTGATAATAGTACATCTAATACATAGACTATATCGATGGTTTTGTAGATAGGCGGCCGTAAACCACGAGAGGTTGACGCGTAGTAATACACGAGTTCAACCGCGAGTGGTTTACAGAGCTGCCTGTCCACAAAATCATTGTTTGTTGCATTTATTATCCATCTTTTCGAATAAATTAAACCCAGTAATTGCAATATTAACGGGTATAACATTAGGAACTATTTCTTTGCTCTATAGCAAAAGGGACTATTTTTCCCGTACACCATGGTTTTGAGGCCGTATACCAGAGGTTAGAATCCGTATACCACAGTTATGGTATCTGACCGGTTTTATACAATGTTTGGTAGTTTACTGAGTCCCCATACATTTTCAATGGGGACTTTGTATACGATGGATAATAAAGACAGGGAATCTGTCTACATGAAATATAATCCAGACGGCACAGCCAACAGGGACAGGGGACCCGGGTATATGAGACTACAGTACATGTAATGTAGACGGGGGACCGGGAAAATATGACTATAGTGTCCTGTCTGTGTCCTGTCTGCGTCCTGTCTGTGTGCTGTCTGTGTGCTGTCTGTGTGCTGTCTGCGTCCTGTCTGCGTCCTGTCTGTGTCCTGCCTGTGTCCTGTATGTGTCCTGTCTGTGTCCTGTCTGCGTCCTGTCTGCGTCCTGTCTGCTTCCTGTCTGTGTCCTGTCAGCGTCCTGTCTGTGTCCTTTCAGCGTCCTGTCTGCGTCCTTTCAGCGTCCCGTCTGCGTCCTGTCTGTGTCCTGTCTGTGTCCTGTCTGTGTGCTGTCTGTCTCCTGTCTGTGTCCTGTCTGTCTCCTGTCTGTGTCCTGTCTGTGTCCTGTCTGCGTCCTGTCTGTGTCCTGTCTGCATCATGTCTGTGTCCTGTCTGCGTCCTGTCTGCGTCCTGTCTGTGTGCTGTCTGTGTGCTGTCTGTGTGCTGTCTATGTGCTGTCTGTGTCCTGTCTGTGCCCTGTCTGCGTCCTGTCTGTGTCCTGTCTGCGTCCTGTCTGTGTGCTGTCTGTGTGCTGTCTGTGTGCTGTCTGCGTCTTGTCTGTGTCCTGTCTGTGTCCTGTCTGCATCATGTCTGTGTCCTGTCTGCATCCTGTCTGTGTCCTGTCTGCGTCCTGTCTGCGTCCTGTCTGTGTCCTGTCTGTGTCCTGTATGCGTCCTGTCTGCGTCCTGTCTGCGTCCTGTCTGCGCCCTGTCTGTGTCCTGTCTGCGTCCTGTCTGTGTGCTGTCTGTGTGCTGTCTGTGTGCTGTCTGTGTGCTGTCTGTGTGCTGTCTGTGTCCTGTCTGCGTCCTGTCTGCGTCCTGTCTGTGTCCTGTCTGCATCATGTCTGTGTCCTGTCTGCGTCCTGTCTGCGTCCTGTCTGTGTGCTGTCTGTGTGCTGTCTGTGTGCTGTCTGTGTGCTGTCTATGTGCTGTCTGTGTCCTGTCTATGTGCTGTCTGTGTCCTGTCTGTGTGCTGTCTGCGTCCTGTCTGCGTCCTGTCTGTGTGCTGTCTGTGTGCTGTCTGTGTCCTGTCCGTGTGCTGTCTGTGTGCTGTCTGTGTGTTGTCTATGTGCTGTATGTGTGCTGTCTGTGTCCTGTCTGTGTGCTGTCTGTGTGCTGTATCTGTCCTGTCGTTTCTCTGTCCTTTCTGGGTCTTGTCTGTATTCTGTCAATGTTCTGTCTATACTATATCTTTATCTACGAGCTGTTAAATTCTCGTTCGTAGCTTTTTAATCTGACCCTTGTATATTTCCAGTCTGTGCCCATCCTGTATTCAACCTGCATCCTTTCTGCACGCGTCCTTACCCGCTCCCCACCACCCTCCCCATAGGACCCCCCCACCCCCCCCCCCCCCCGGGTAACACCCCCCACCCTCGGCATCCTACCACAAACCACGCTTGGGGCCGAATAAAGTTATGGAAATGGGAACTTCGTACAATTACTGGACAAGAGAAGCCCCGCTCTAACCTGCAACCCGAGACTCCGGGCGAGGTCCTGGGGCTGCCCGGGAGTGGACTAAATGCCCGTCTGAACGTCTCCAGTTCCCCGGCCACTGCTGATAATAATGCTGACTCGGCATAATTAGCCTGATACGATAACGCCACCCCGCCCCTGTTTACACTGGCATACAACGCCCCCTAGTGGGGTAGGGGGCAGGGCACTGCCGGGCGGGCTTACGTAAGGCGGAGGATGCGCTGTGATGACTGCTTGTTTGTTTTGAGTCACTGGTGATGGGGGGAATAGGGCCGTGTGGTGTAACTTTTGGGGGGGGGGGGGGGTTGTGGTGGGTTTCTGTATCCTTGACTGGTATTTGTGGTGTCCGTGAAAACGTGGAGGATCAACAAGTAGATGAGAGGAGGCCGGAGGATGGCTATTCTGGACTTATGTGCACTGAGGAAACATCCGTAGTTTCCTGACACACTGATGTATTTATAGGGCGCATACGTATTGTGTTATGGAGGCCGCCATCTTGCCCCCCGACACGAAACAAAATACCAGGTGGCTGGTCAAGTTATCAATGGATTGATTAAAAAAAAGGATTCTTGTTCATGGTTCGGGGGTGGGGGTAGGGGGTTGCCATAAAAGGGTTTTAGCCTCGTCTCATGATTAGTCTATAGATTATGACAGCAGAAAAAGTGGTTGTCCCCCGACGAAAGTGGCGCTATCTTACAATTATCTGGTGGATAATAGTGGAACTGACAATCACTCTGTGCCCTTTAGCATAGTTCATTGGTAAAAACTGTTGCTGTTTAGAATGATTTACAAGGAACCAGTTTATACTGATAATTGACAATATTTAGAAATCACCAGGTGGCGCCAATGTGGATCGTAGTATATACACAATAATGACTGGTTTTGTGTACGAGTGGCCGTAATCTCTGAGTACCTAACGCGTAGTAATATCCGAAAGATTAGCGAGGATATTACGTCGTCAACTACGAGGAGATTACGGTCATTCGTATACAAACCAGTCGTTATTGTATTTATTACCCACCTACAAGATTAATAACAAATCTATCGCAATTAAACAGTTTCTGTAAGCCATTTAGTTCCAGACATCACAGCACTGTCAAGTCTTGCAGTAATTCGGTGTAGACTTACACCAATAATATAGTTCGCCATTAACCTGTACTTTTAGCATGCAAAGTTTAATATGACAGTGATATCTGATGATAAATGAGGTTATTATGATTGATTCTAAATAATTAGTAATGAATGAACATTCAAGAAACTTATTTTGAAGTACCTGATGATTCAACCTCACTATGGACTGGACTATTTTTCTCCTCCAGGAGATTCTGACATGTCAGAATCTCCTGGTAGTTAATTCTAGGTGCCCTATACATTTCTCATGGAGACTCCGTAATCGGTGGGTAATAAATGCCTTTAATAGATGCCCGTCTCTAAGTCAGCGGCGTTAGGAGATAAGGACCCACCAGGTTCTGGTCACTTTAACTGGTCCCGCCACCTCACTGTGCGCTCCCAAGTGGTCAAGTCTAACCTAATGGAGACCCGACCACCACTCTGTACAAACATGATCTCCCTGACCTTGTAAACACCACAGAGGTCACGGGAAGGTCAGCTGAAGGTCAGAGTTACGGCTCTGGTTGTATTGAGTAACACACCATACTGCCCGCTCCAGGGTGGAGTGTGTCAGGGTGGTGTTACTGGAGTTACAGAGTGAGTAGTGCAGGGAAACGTGGCTTCTCTCCAGGCGATTCTCACTCAGTGTCTGTGTTATACATAGACAACTAGCGACTTCGTCGAGTCCGAGGGGAAAATATAGAAAAACTAAATACCGGAATGCCGATAGCGGGGTGCGAACTCCCGACCATCGCATTCCCAGGCCCACACCCTACTGACTGCTCCACTAAGTCAGGTGCTCTAACGGGGTCAAATACTTAGGCTGGTGGTGGATGGGGGGAATCAGCGAAGTTTTAAAAGGGCTTCCAGCGAAAGTTGAGATCTCATTGGTTTCTCACGAGAAAAATAGATCAGAAAAGTACAATACTGAACTTGGATTTTGGCATGGTGTGAAATGAATCATAAGAGAAGAAGTTTGTCTGAGTATAGAAATACAAAAAAGAAGAACAGGTTCGAGTTTTTCACTACACGAGAATCTCACTCCCTGGGGCTTCAGTCTCCAACCCTAGATCGGGTTCACTCTGTCCCTGTGTGCGGAAGATTCTCCAAGCGGATTCGACGGAATTCTAACGTTTTAAATATAGTAGGTAACTAGGAGCAAATAATATGTTCATCATCGATGAATGAGCGTGCATCAATGAATGCACAATTAAAAGGTTTGGGTTATATTCAGTCTATGGATAGTTTTCCTGTAACCCACTTTCAGCTTGCCATTTCTGTACTTGCCTGAGTCGAGGATCCAAATATATCAAGCTACAGTGGGTCAATGAGGTATTTCAGTCTCAAGTGATTGGTCATAGTTAGCTGTGCATACCTCTAAAATGCTGAGACACTGGCACCCTGCTCCTTTCCCACTATCACAGTGAATAGCACGCATAGAGTGAAGGGATAGTTTTCTGTAAGCACGCTGAAGGTCAATATGTGACCACCTTTAGCCAATGTTTTTAGAACGTGCAAGCACGCCCTAAATAACGATGGTTTTGTGGACAGGCGGTCATAAACCACGAGAGGTTACGCGTAGTATTACATGAGCAGCACGTTTATACGGCCATAGGCATGAAATAATATATAAGTATAACAAGTAGGCTCACGCGTACGAAATTAGCTAATATGACGACGTAAAACTGACAGTCACATGTGCTCTGTGGTCTCACCCTACATCTAACGAGATTTAAACCCACCCCACGCAAGATCTCATGAAATATGCAAGGTCACCAGTTTTAGTAAATATATAACGTCCAACCATGCTTGTACAAGTCACAGAACTCGATGATAATTTACCGTTTGTACGTAACTCGGCATAAATGCCTCGGTCCGTACAAACCGTAAATTACAATCTCGTTCTGTGAGTTGTACAGCATGGTCAGGACGTTCTATATAAGTACTGCTGACCGTCCCACTCCCCCCTCCCACCTACAGAGCAGCTCTGTGAGCAGCTCACTGAAGTCTGCTCTGAGTCTCTCGTGACCGTTTTCAAACTTCACAGTCACTCACGCGAATCTTTAATAACCATCCATCACACACTGGGGTGAGGGGTACAGGCGTAGGGTCACCTTTCTACTAGGGAGTTTAGTGAGAGGCGTGGGGTTTCACAGGTGAGGATGGGAAGGGAGAGTTGGAGAGAGAGAAAGAGAGAGAGAGAGAGGGAGGGAGAGAGGGGGAGAGATAGTGGGAGAGGGTGAGGGGTACAGGCGTAGGGTCACCTTTCTACTAGGGAGTTTAGTGAGAGGCGTGGGGTTTCACAGGTGAGGATGGGAAGGGAGAGTTGGAGAGAGAGAGAGAGAGAGAGAGAGAGAGGGAGGGAGAGAGGGGGAGAGATAGTGGGAGAGGGTGAGGGGTACAGGCGTAGGGTCATCTTTCTACTCAGGTGTTCAGTGAGAGGTGTGAGGTTTCACAGGTGAGGAGGGGAAGGGAGAGTTGGAGAGAGAGAGAGAGAGAGAGAGGGGGAGAGAGAGTGGGAGAGTAAGAATGTGGGAGAGAGGGTTGAGTGGGAGGGTGAGGGGTACAGTCGTAGGGTCACCTTTCTACTCAGGTGTTCAGTGAGAGGTGTGAGGTTTCACAGGTGAGGAGGGACAGAGAGAGTTGGAGAGAGAGAGAGAGAGAGAGAGAGAGAGAGGGAGAGAGAGGGGGGAGAGAGAGTGGGAGAGTAAGAATGTGGGAGAGAGGGTTGAGTGGGAGGGTGAGGAGTACAGTCGTAGGGTCACCTTTCTACTGGGGTGTTCAGTGAGAGGTGTGAGGTTTCACAGGTGAGGAGGGACAGAGAGAAAGGGTAAAAGAGTATAGGATGGAGAGGGAGAGTTGGGAGGGAGAGAGAGAATGGGAGAAGGAGGGAGAGAGACAGAGAGAGAGAATGTAGGAGAGAGGGTTGAATGACAGGGGGCGGGGGAGAGAGAGCTGCGGGGCAAGGAGAGAAAGAGATTGGTGGGACGGGGAAGGAGAGATAGTGCGAGAGTAAAGGAGGGTAGGAGAGATAGAGTACGGTGGAGGAGGGAGAGAAGGGAGGGAGAAGTAGAGACAGAGAGTACGAGAGTAGAGGAGGGCAGGAGGGAAAGTTGGGTGGTAGGGGGAGGGCGAGAGGGGGGGGGGGGGGAGAAGGAGAAGGAGAGAGAAACAGAGAAATAGCACGAGAGTATAGGAGGGTAGGAGGGAGAGAGAGAGTTGGGTGGGAGGGGGATGGTGAAGGGGAGAGGGAGAAGGAGGCTGAGGGAGGGGGAGAGTTAGGAAGGGAAAGTGGGATAAACTGAACGAGTGGGAGAAAGGGGGAATTGGGTAGAGAATAGGAGAGAGAGGAAAGGAACAGGAAAGGATGAGAGAGAACAGAAAGAGAGAAAGAGAGAGGAAAAAAGAGTAAGAGAGATAGATGGGGACAGAGACACATCGAGTTTGAATCACGTAGTAGTTCACAAGGTGAAGCCATGTGAATTACATAGTGATTCAGACGAGATGTGATCAAGCTCTGACCCTAAACTTGAATAGGTTTCTGAATTTATCTCACCCTTCACATTGACTAATGGGCTAACATTCGTGACATAATCCCCAAATTTCCCTCCGTTGAATATGAATATTAAGTCTATGGAGAAAAAAAAACAGGGGTGAGATAAATACCAGGGACCTGTTTCACTAGTCTCGTGACATGTCTATGACACCATACAGACATTGGGTTTGTCTAGTTTCGTGACACCACAAGTAGCTGCCCTTAGGGAATACAGACACCAAACATAAGAATTAGACAAATCTAGACACATCATGGACCTGTTTCACTAGTTCTATGACGAAAGTGTTAGACAGATATGAAAAGCGGCACCAACAGTGTAAGCAAGAACGGACAAAACGAAGTCTAATGTCTAGTTCTTATGAAACCGGACACACCATCTAGACATGTCACTGTCTAGTGAAACAGGTCCCTGGTCTATGTATCAGAGCCCAGTCAGTGAAAAAGTGACTCACATGGACAATACACACGCTAAAGAAGAATCCAACAAGTTTTGGTCAAAGTCGTAATTCTTCACGATTTTGATGCAGAGTGATATGAACGAGGCGATAGCCGAGTGAATATCACGTAGCGTTCAAATAAGTTGGAGAACAACAACTTGACCAAAACGAGTTGCTTTCTGTATTTATCCCACCCCTGTACACACTAAAAGAATGGACAACACACACGATATAAACCATGAAGAATGGACTGCAATACTCATAGGGGCATAGAGAACGGGTTCCCAATGTTAAGCCTATGGGACAAAAATACCAGGCGTGAGATAACGATTTATTCCCACCACGGATGGGTGAGATCCCTACGCCCGGGCTTTAAGCTGACACAAGGTGACAGTGACAGCTTGTGACACGAGGTAGTGACAGCTCTATACATGAATTAACACCCGCAGTTTTAAGCTGGTACCCGGCGGAAACAGTGGTCTGTCTGTTAGAATTAGCGCCACCAGCGAGACGCCATATGTACGTCAGATGTCGGTGACGTTTCTGAGACGCCGGTCCCGCCTCGTTCTGAGTTACATCTGGAGGCAGAGACTGAAGTCGAAGTTGTTGCTCCGAGACAGTTTCTGCTTGCTGCAGCTGCCCCGATTATCAGCATTTTTACTTTAAAAGAACAGTATTTTATTTTTTACAACTTTCCTTTATTTCATCTTTTCTATGATTCCTCAAACAAGTATTCCACATAGATAATGAGTGTACGCTGGTCAGCAAGTGTTTCGGGAAATGTAGTTTATCTCTCCCAAGTATTTTTCTCCTTATGCTTAACTTTAGGAACTCATACTTCAATGTTAAGTCTATGGACGTTTATACCAGGCTAAGATAAAATATGCGACCATGGTAACACTGTGATATATAATAATTAGCAGTTAGCTCTGTGCTGTGTAGTGGATACTGGACATTGTGAGATCAGTCTAAACACATTCTGTTGTCAGTTGGCTATCTGCTGTGAAGTGGATACTGGGCATTCTGAGATTAGTCTAAACACATTCTGTTGTCAGTTAACTATCTGTTGTGTAGAGGATACTGGGCATTCTGAGATTAGTCTAAACACATTCTGTTTTCAGTTAACTATAAGCTGTGTAGTGGGTACTGGGCATTGTGAGATTAGTCTAAATACATTCTGTTGTCAGTTGGCTATCTGCTGTGTAGAGGATACTGGGCATTCTGAGATCAGTCTAAACACATTCTGTTGTCAGTTAATTCTCTGCTGTGTAGAGGATACTGGGCATTCTGAGATCAGTCTAAACACATTCTGTTGTCAGTTAACTCTCTGCTGTGAAGAGGATACTGGGCATTCTGAGATCAGTCTAAACACATTCTGTTGTCAGTTAACTCTGTGCTGTGTAGTGGATACTGGACATCTGGATGCCAGTTGAAATACATTAATGAGGAACTGCATCGAGAGCCATAGCCACTGCCAATATGCCATGAGTTTTTGTTGTGGAGTACTCTCACGAGGCAAAGCTAAGTGAGATAACATAGCATTCCAAAATGAATGGAATATCATCAGTGGCTATGGATCTAGTGCGGTTCAGATTTTATCTCGTCCCTATCACTGACTAATTGGCTAAAATTTGTGACATCATCCCCATGGAGTATCTGTCTTCAATACTCCACGGGCATTGAGTACAAATTTCCAATTTTAGGGGAATAATACCGGGGGTGAGGTATCTGTTGTCTTCCATTGTTCTCTGACCATTTTAGTGTACATGTGGTCATCCCAGTTTTTATTACCCACCAATTACGGAGGAAATGTGTAGGGCACCTGGAATTAGCTACCCGGAGATTCTGGCAGGTCAGAGTCTCCTGCAGGAGATTCCGGAAAAATAGTCCTGTCAATAAAGAGGTTGAATTATTGTGTTCTTCAAAATAAGTTTCTTGAATGTTCCTTCAATGCTAATTATTTAGAATCAATCATGATAATCTCATTTACCATCAGAAATCACTGTCATATTACACTTTTGCATGCTTAAAGTACAGGTTAATGGCGAACTATATTATTGGTGTATGTACACCGAATTCCTGCCAGACTTGACAGTGCTGTGATGTCTGGAACGAAATGGCTTACAGAAACTGTTTGATTGCAATAGATTTGTTATCAATCTTGTAGGTGGGTAATAAATACAATAACAACTGGTTTTGTATACGAATGACCGTAATCTCCTTGTAGTTGACGACGTAATATCCTCGCTAATCGCTCGGATATTACTACGCATCAACTACTCGGAGATTACGGCCACTCGTACACAAAACCAGTCATTATTGTGTATATATTCCATTGTCCTACATGTGACCTTGGTGACCCCTGAGCTTCCTTCGTTGTGGACATTTCGGTGAGTTCCTGTTTCTGTGTGACCTGGTCTGAACTCTGCGATGTGTGATATCACGGTGCTGCCTCAAGGCTTCAGCCACACTTCACTAGTGAGGAATGGTGCCAGGATTTGCTATGTACTTGTTACAGGTGAGGTGTGGGTGAAGGATAAAGGCCGGAGTTGGACTTCCTGTCTTACACACCATCCGCTAGATGTGGCCCCCCGGAGCCTCTGTAAACTTCTATCAATATCCTGGTATGCGCTCGGATATTACTACGCGTCAAGTCCTCTGAGCATACAATCGCTTTTATCTGAAACCAGTCAATATCGTATTTTTTTATACACCTTTTCTGGACAAGTGGAATGTCGATATCGGTTCGTTTTAGTTATGCACTATTTTTCCGTATGCTACCCCCCCCCCCCCTCGAACTATAAAACCATAATTTTGAAACATACAATTCAGTGGGGACTTTGTAGAGATTGATAATAAATTCTAAGTATTTAGAATATGATGAGGTCACTGGTCAGGACTATCATAAAACCGGATGAGTTTTAATCTGGGCCCCCGTATGCGACGACTGGAGTTTGGTTTAGTGATATCCGGAGCCAAAACTCCAGGAGTCGCATACGGGAGCCCAGATTAAAACGAATAAGGTTTTGATTTTATCCTACCCCCTTATATTTTTATGTGAGGATAATAACAAAAAACATGATAAAAACTTTCTGAAGTCCTCCATATAGCTCTCCTTGCTGCTCTGAAGGCTCTTGGAACTACTTTCAGCTGCTGATCTCTGATTAGTCCATTTTTTGTATGCTCCTAGGAGCGATTTTTTTATCCGTATGCGACATACGGGCGTATACGGAAAGTCAATGTTAAGCCTATGGGATTTTATTTTAGGGGTAGGATAATAACCACAAACTGATGGAAGAACCAGGAACTGAACAGGAACTGACCAGTTTGTCAGGTCTCTGTAGTGACCGTCGCCTGGTCTGACCTCTACCACTCCTCCTCCTCCCCTCCTCCACCTCCCACTCCCTCTCCCTCCTCTCTATACTCTCCCCCCCCCCCCCCACACACAGAGCTAAAGCCCGCGCTGACCGCCATTACCGCTGATATATGGTTGCCATGGTGATAGTGTGACCACCTGTGTCTCCGGTCTCTTTAGGGAGGAGGACTGGGGGACGGGGAGGGGCATGCGGGGAGTCTAACGGTACCCCCAGGCCGGGCGACCCGAGAGATTCTCAGTGTCTCCCGGTCTCCATTCTCCATCTGGACTATCCACCTAACTCTCCACTCTCCATCTCACCTCCACTCTCCATCACACCTTCACTCTCCATTTAACTCTCCACTCTCCATCTAACCTCCACTCTCCGTCTCTCCTCCACTCTCCATCTCTCCTCCACTCTCCATCTCTCCTCCACTCTCCATCACACCTCCACTCTCCATCACACCTCCACTCTCCATCTCATCTCCACTCTCCATCTCTCCTCCACTCTCCATCTCTCCTCCACTCTCCATCACACCTCCACTCTCCATCTCACCTCCAGTCTCCATCTCTCCTCCACTCTCCATCTCTCCTCCACTCTCCATCTCTCCTCCACTCTCCATCTCTCCTCCACTCTCCATCACACCTCCACTCTCCGTCTCATCTCCACTCTCCATCTCTCCTCCACTCTCCATCTCTCCTCCACTCTCCATCTCTCCTCCACTCTCCATCACACCTCCACTCTCCGTCTCATCTCCACTCTCCATCTCTCCTCCACTCTCCATCTCTCCTCCACTCTCCATCTCTCCTCCACTCTCCATCACACCTCCACTCTCCGTCTCATCTCCACTCTCCATCTCTCCTCCACTCTCCATCACACCTCCACTCTCCATCTTACCTCCACTCTCCATCTTACCTCCACTTTCCATCTCTACTTCACTCTCCTTCTCACCTTCACTCTCCATCTCACCTCCACTCTCCATTTAGTCCCCACTCTCCATCACACCTCCACTCTCCATCTCTACTTCACTCTCCTTCTCACCTTCACTCTCCATCTCACCTCCACTCTCCATTTAGTCCCCACTCTCCATCTTACCTCCATCCTCCATCTTAATTCCACTCTCCATCTCATTAAACTCCCACCTCTCCATTTAGACTCCACTTTAAACTCACAATCTCTGACCTTCACTCTCCACCGGAGACTCGGGCGGGCAGTACACTTCTACCACACTGCTTAATGTTGTTGTCTTAGTGTGTAACTCTTACAGTAACGACTGAGATGATAGATACACAAGTGTTGGCTTTGGCCGCCAAAGTAGAAGCAGACCTCAGGAATCCAAAGAACTCATCCTGCATGCTGCTTCCCTATGGTTGTTCCAGATATCCAAAGACAGGGCCGAATTTCATCTCAAAGAGCACAAAGTTCTCTGGTCGCATAAAGAATATTCAGGTAAGTGTAATAATATTACAAATTTAAATAAATATCAAAATGAATATAATCCAGGAATATATATTGATCTTGCAACTGAATTAAAGTGTTACTGATCATAATATAATTCAAGCGAAGTGAAATCAGGTCAAATAGAGGCACAGTCACAGTATACCATGTTGCTATCTGTTATAAGCATGATTTACTCTTAGACATTTCCCTGATTAGAAAGCTAATTTGATCAAGATAGTTTGCTCGGCAGTTGTTAACTTATTTCTGATAGGCTCTTCCTAGTAGGAAAGTAGATTAATACCTTTTTAAATATTCATCCTTCCGAAAGAATTTACTTTTTTTATCTTACCCCTGGATTTTTTGCCCACATAGACTTTACATTGGGAAATCGTATGCTCCGAGTTGCAAAAGCCTGCGCATACGAACAAATAGTGTGTATGGAAAAATAGTGCGTACCTAAATGAGCTAATATCAGGAACCCACTCGTTAGGAAAAGGTGATCAATCTGAAACCAGTCAATATTGTATATAGTTTGTGACTATGCTATGGGGGGGCATGCCAACTAGAGTGGAAGGTCGGAACAAGTTGACGATCCCAGGTAGGATACGAGTGTGGGTGGTAAATGAAGAGAAAGAAAGGGTTTTACCACACAAAACCAGACTCGTTCAAGTATTATTAAAAAGGTTTATTGATGATTAACCAGTGAGTTACAGTGAAATCAATGAGATGAGTGATTGATGAATCATGTAAAAGCTCAACGTTTCGACCAATTAATTGGTCTTCGTCAGGAGTCAGACCTTTTTAATAATACTTGAACGAGTCTGGTTTTGTGTGGTAAAACCCTGTCTTTCTCTTCATTGTATATAGTTTTTTTTAGGTATATGCCTGATTAGACAGCTAATTTGATTAAGATAGTTAGCTCGGCAGTTATGAACTTATTTCTAATAGGCCCTTCTTTTTGGATAGTAGATTAATTCCTTCTTACGAAATCACGGATTCTTTCCTAAAAGACGTACTAAAGAAGAAACCAACAAGTTTTGGTCAAAGTCGTCGTTCTCCACGAGTTTGATGCGGAGTGATATGAACGAGGTGACAGCTGAGTGAATATCACATACCATTCAAACGAGTTGGAGAGCAATGATTTTTATCAAAACAAGTTGCCTTCTGTATTTATTATCCACCTAATACAAAGTGTCCATAGAAAACACAGGTGTTTGTATGGACAAACCCGGCGCATACGGATATATTGTATGCTCCGGGTGGCGCATACGGAAAAATTGTGCGTATGGAAAAATAGTGCACCACTAAAACGAACTGATATCGACATGCGACTTGTTCAAAAAAGGTGGATAATAAATACAATATAGACTGGTTTCAGATAAAAGCGGCCGTATGCTCCTCGGAGTTGACTCTGTGCAATATCCTCGCACACGCTCGGATGTTACTACGCGTCAACTCCTAGAAGCATACGGCCGCTTGTATGTGAAACCAGTCAATATTGTGTATTTATCTCACCCCTGAACACACTAAAAGGGGTCGCACAGAATATAGATCATGGAGACTGCAATACTTGTAGGGGCATGGAGAATGAGTTCCCAATGTTAAACCTATGGGACAAAAATACCAGGGGTGTGATGTATATTTTTATTACCCACCTGATACGGAGTCTCCATACTAAGCCTATGGAGATTACAGATCGCTACTGAGGAGGATACGGAGCTCCGTACCCTCCTAGGATGATACGGATTTTTTAGATGAAAGTAGTCCCAAACATAACTTCTTAATTACGTTGAAAAGTTTTCTAATGATCATATTTATTGCTTAAATCTAAAAATAAGTGAGTAATAAATACAACATTACCATAATTTCGATCTGTGTGGCCGTATTCTCCTTGTAGTTGACGCTACGCAATACTCCGCGTCAACTACGCGGAGAATACGGCCACTCAGATCGAAATCATGGTAATATTGTGTATATATCTCCTCGCGTATATCACCAGGAAAATAACCTCATACTGCCCCCTTAACCTGCGACATTCAGAATGACCATACATTACCACAGTCATACTGAGTGGGGAACTGGGGCATGTTCATACGCCACCAGAGGTTACTCGTCTCCCGATTATCGCCCTGGGTAAACACAAGTTCCGCTCGCGAGAAACTGTGCACACCACGATCATATGAGCCACAGTTTTCCCATTTATATTTGAGTGACCTGAATATATTTTCAGCTTTCCATGTAGAAATGGCTGAAATTTCCATTTCTGACATCGGATTTCCCGTTTGAAGACTTGTAAAAACCGTTAAAAAGCATTGATTATGGGTTACGGGTCAAGGGTATATCACCATACAACGTCGGTAACCAGCGCGCACCGGGACCTTTAAACAGACTGAATTCTGGGATACCTCAATAGGGTCTATGCAGTCGAGGGGTGGGGCTGGGGAACAGGGGGATGGATAAGGAGACAGGAGGGGCGGAGGGGAAGTAGGCTCACGGGAGAAGAATAGAACTACGAGCTGCTCGGAGGGAACCACGAGCTACTCGGACGGACTCCGGGTTCGGATTCAGACTAAATGTGATGAATTGTGTCCGGATTTAACCCTTTTTCTTTATTTGATTTATTGTCAGTCTCAAAGGATGAGTTTTCAGTCACAATAAATAAACATATAAAAAAAAAAATCTTTTTAAAATGTCGACCATTTTACAAATACATTGGTTCACATAGCATGTCACATGGGTCAATATAGAAAGAAGAATTTACAAAACAATTATATTATACGAGAAGAACAGAGAAACACATTCATAGAGTGGAATTAGTAAATGTGAGGTTATGATGAGAATTTGCTGTCTAGTTAATATTTACTCAATCAATACTTCGGGTCATTTGATTATTTTCCAAGATAGTTCAAGGTTGCATGATGCCTGGAGGCATCACCGCACTAGAAACCCATGATGCCTTGAGATATCATTGTTGCAAAATCAACAAAAATGTTTTAACAACGACATAATAGAGCAATATTTATCAAATATTCAGAAAATGTAGATATAGCATTATATTTAGTATTTCTATTCAAATATTTATAATTATAAACTTGAATTATTAGTTTTAAGCATGATGTGCCGATCCTGTGGCCAGACAAACTACTACCAGGATCCATACTTAACCCTCTAACAGCAGGAAGATGCCTCCAGGCATTCCCCTGCACTGCACGAAAACCATCATTTTACATATGAATGCGCCAGGCGTATATGAGTAGGTATTTTGCGTCTACAAGGTCGTCTTAATCCCCATATGTATACATCTCATCTGTGGGCGTATATATAAGCGTCCAGTGAACAGGGCTTCACTGAGAGCGGGCGGGGGGAGGTGGTGGGGGGTGTGGGGGGGGGGGGGGTGGGGGGTGGGGGAGGGCTTCCTACTGAGGACACCTGTACTTCTACCAACACAAAGGGGCGGGAAGGGGTGTGGGCAGAGGGTATTTTCTCTCAGTGTGAAATACAGCCAAGACGCATCTGTCGTATATAAGGCCTGGGCATATATAAATGAAAACAAGTCAATATTCAGCCAATACATGCACTTCCGTGATGGCGTATATGTGAATAAACTGGTGGTTTTTGTGCAGTGCTGGCTACGGCAGGAAGATGCCTACAGGCATTCCCCTGGCTACAGCAGGAAGATGCCTCCAGGAATCTTAGAGGCATCATTGATGCTTATATACAAAATTCAATAGATGTAAAGATAATTGTTTGATTTAAAAGAAATTTTGACAATGTCTCAGACCCATATTGACCTTTGATTTGTTATAACTAAATATGATCAATCACCAAGGTATATTATTAAATCACATGACACATCACATGACATTGCTATTTCCAAAAAGGGTGCTTGCCATTGCAGGGTCGTTTGGGCAGGCAATGCCTGCTGTGTAATGCTGGGCAGGGGAACTGGGTACTGCAGGGAAAGGGTTAAAGGGTTAAGGTGGTGTATGGTCAATGTGGGGTGATGGGGTAAACGGGTTCTGTGGGTGCTGTGAGGGGAGGTCAGGAGGCGGAGTACTGCATAGGGTGCAATACGTTATTGTGTATCACACACCAGGGGCGTATTACGCTGATATCCACTCTGTGAGATGAGGATGTCAATGAAGGGGAGTGATGCCATGAAACAAAATTATAATATGTCTATTGTATTGGCAAGTGGTGAGCATTCTTAGATTTCTGGTCAGTTTTGTAATCATTGCAGATAAAGATGGCATTCAAATAGTGTCATATTATAGAGGAAACCCCTAGGGTCAGAGCTCGTATCCCATCGAGGTTGAATCGGGTAGTAATTCACATGGCGAAGCCACGTGAATTACATAACGATTCAGACAAGATGGGATCGAGCTCTGAACTTAAACTTAGGTTTCTTAAATTTTTTTTTTTTTTTTCAATCCTAGGTTTCTTAAAATAGGTTTCTGAATTTATCTCATCCCCTCTGATTGACTAATCGGCTAACATTTGTGACATAATCCCCCACTGACTAGATTTCCTAAATATCTCATGGGCGTTGGAGACAAGTTCCCAAAATATTAAGTCTATGGGGAAAAAGTACTAGGGCTGAGATGAATAATATGAACATACGCAAACAGGAGGAAACATATTGCATAAATATGAATATGGAGAAGGGAGTAAAGGAGGTCTCATGAAGGTCAATAATCTTTCTTTTTTATTTTTTTTGCAGCAGGCGTTTATTTCAGTTTCCATCAGTCAGATCATACACTTCTTCACATGAACAATTCTGTTAACCCTATCGCGCCGGGTACCCGCGGCAGGGCTACAGTCATGGAGCCGGGTACTAGTGCCAATGAATGCCGCTAGAGGCCGGGTACATAGGCCTATTGTGAAAATTTGGTTTTTGGTGATAGTTATCATTATTTTTCATTTCACTTAGAAAAATCAAATATGATGTTCTATCTACATTCTCCGAAAGTTTCAAATTGATTAAGCCATTATTTTCAATTTTATTAAAAAAAGACGTATATATTTTGTAAATGATGCCTCAAGGCATCACCCGGCCAGCACCGGTTGATGCCTTGAGGCATCACCCAGCCAGCCCTGGTTGATGCCTCAAGGCATCACCCGGCTTGAATGGGTTAATCACCAATGAAAGGATTGCATCACTGTGTGGTCTATTCCTTTACTTTGATAGAGGATATAAGAGAGAGAAGGAGAAGATCTGAGGCCCTGATACCAGAGAGAGGAGAGTGGCAGAGGAGAGTGGCAGTACTCTAATCCCTCAGCGGGGAGAGTATGATCCTACCCACCTCAGGGTCAGCAGCTATTGCCGCCCGTGATACATAAACCTCCTATACTAGCTCCCCCTTGGTGTGGCCTCAGATGGACCGTCCCCCTCGGGGAGAATCTGCAAACCTACCTGCCCGCCCATTACCACCCTGCCCCCTGGTGGTGCGGGGTCGGGGAGCGGGGATATTGGTGGTAGGGTCTGGTGTCCCTTATTAACGGTAATCCTGTACACACACACAGAGGAACGGAAAAAGACAGGCGTCCGATTGTTACCCGATTACGTCCGTCTGATGATCTGTACGTCACACGAATGTCATGTCCACTCTCATCGCTGTTAGATTAAGACCAATATACACTGTAGCCCTGTCTCCACTGGCAGATGTTTCAGTATTTGCATATTTGAATGGTGGTTCCTGAAAATTACTAATCATTTTGTCAGGAAGTAGAAAAACACCTATACATACCTTGCAATGTTACTCATTATGATTTCCTTGCAATATTGGAGGGACAAAGTCGACGATATAAGCTATTGCCACCCATGATACATAAACCTCCTACATCAGCTCCCCCTTGGTGTGGCCTCCGATGGACCGTCCCCTCGGGGAGAATCTGCAAACCTACCTGCCCGCCCATTACCACCCTGCCCCATGGTGGTGCGGGGTCGGGGAGCGGGGATATTGGGAGTGGGGTCTTGTGTCCCTTATTAACGCTAATCCTGTACAAACACAGAGGAACGGAAAAAGACCGGCGTCCGATTGTTACCCGATTACCTCCGTCTGATGATCTGTACGTCACACGAATGTCATGTCCACTGTCGTTGTCGTTAGATTAAGACTAATTTACACCGAGCCCTGTCTCCACTTGCAGATATTCGGATATATGCATATTGGAAGACAGGTTCCTGAAAATTAGTTATCAATTTGGTAGCAAGTTGAAGAACAGCTATACACACCTTGTAATGTTACTGTGATTTCCTAGCAGTATTGGAGGGACAAAGTCGACGATATTAGCCTCCTACACTAGCACCCCCTTGGTGTGGCCTCCGATGGACCGTCCCCTCGGGGAGAATCTGCAAACCTACCTGCCCGCCCATTACCGCCCTGCCCCCTAGTGGTGTGGGGACGGGGAGCATGGATATTAGTGGTGGGGTCCCATGTCTCTTATTAACGCTAATCCTGCACACACACAGAGGGACGGAGAGAGACGGGCGTCTGATTGTAACCCGATTACGTCCGTCTGATGGTCTGTACGTCATGCGCATGTCATGTCCACTGTCATCGCTGTTAGATTAGGACCAATATACACTGTAGCCCTGTCTCCACTTGCAAATTATTGGGTATTGCATATTTGAAGAGGAGTTCCTGAAAGTTACTGATCATTTTGTCAGCAAGCCGAAAAGCACCTATACTAATTTACACTGTAGCCCTGTCTGCAGATATTTGGATATATATATGCATATTTGGATAGGGGTTCCTGGAAATTAGTTATCATTTTGGTAGCAAGTTGAAGAACACCTATACACCTTGTAATGGTACTGTGATTTCCTTGCAATATTGGAGGGACAAAGTCGACGATATTAGCTATTGCCGCCCGTGATACATAAACCTCCTACATCAGCTCCCCCTTGGTGTGGCCTACGATGGACCGTCCCCTCGGGGAGAATCTGCAATCCTACCTGCCCCCCCCATTACCGCCCTGCTCCTAGTGGTGCGGGGTGGGGGAGTGGGGATATTGGTGGTGGGGTCCCATGTCTTTTATTAACAGTAATCCTGTACAAACACAGAGGGACTGAGAGAGACGAGCGTCTGATTGTTACCCGATTATCTCCATCTGATGGTCTGTATGTCACATGCATGCCATGTCCACTCTCATCGCTGTTAGATTAAGACCAATATACACTTTAGCCCTGTCTCCACTTGCAGATTTTTGGATATATGCATATTTGGAAAGGGGTTCCTGAAAATAACTGATCATTTTGGTAGCAAATTCAAAAATTCACAATTGCCCCTTTAAGGCTTACCACTTGACTATTACAGTATAGAATGTTTGAAATAAAGTGATACTTCAATCATCAATGTTTCATTCCTGCTGAAAGAAAATTATCTTCATTTTGAATTTTTTTCTTCCTTTTCTTACTGGTTCCATGCACCGGGATAGACTGCCCATATGGGGTACCTCTAGTCGCGGGCATTAAGTCATCAGGGTACACTGCCCTTGTGGGGTACCTCTAGTCGCGGGCAGTAAGTCTACAGGGTACACTGGCCTTGTGGGGTACCTCTAGTCAGGGCTAGTAAGTCATCAGGGTACACTGCCCTTGTGGGTTACCTCTAGTCGTGGGCAGTAAGTCTTCAGGGTTCACTGCCCTTGTGGGTTACCTCTAGTCAGGGCTAGTAAGTCATCAGGGTACACTGCCCTTGTGGGGTACCTCTAGTAGTGGGCAGTAAGTCATCAGGGTACACTGCCCTTGTGGGGTACCTCTAGTCGCGGGCAGTAAATCTACTGGGTACACTGACCTTGTGGGGTGCCTCTAGTAAGTCTCCAGGCTCACTGCGGGCCGGCACATGTCCGTGCATGTGGATATTGCATATTGGTGCGGTGGATGATGCGGGCGGGAGGAGGCAGTAAGCTGGTGGCCTGCCAGGGTGATCCCCGCTCTGTGTATATGCATGGAGAGTGAGCCACGGGGGGAGAGTTTAGGGACGTGGTTATAAACCATCCAGGACCTCATGGTGATAACTAAAGCCCAATGCCCATCTACCGATTCCGGAACATTCATGTACCTTTGTCGGTGACAAACGGACGGTAATTTGTCTCACCAAAGGCATCCTAACGGAGTTGGCCGTAGTTGGTAGATGTAGGACAGCTAGGCAAGGGTGAGCCTCCGATTAGTAGACTGATTTACTTAGGAATGATACCCACCAATCCCTCTCCGCAATGTCTGCCGATCGAGTAAAGGGTTACGTAATTTGCCTGCGACAAGTCGACCGACTCCTATACGATTTTGGAACTAATTGCTCAACCCTGAATCGGTAGATGGGCATCAGGCTTTAAGCCAGCTCCGATTTAAAATACCACATTGGATGGAGAATATAGTCTATCCAGGACCTCCTGGTTATAACAAAAACCTGCTCCGATTTAAAATACCACAGTGGGTGGTGAGTATAGTTCACCCACCAACCTCTGGTGTCAACTTTAACCTTATGTAATTTGAAATACCACAGCGGATGATGACTATAACTAAAACTTGATGTGATCAAAATACCACAGTGGATGGTGAATATAGTTCATGCACCACCTCCTGGTGATAACTAGAACCTGATGTGATTAAAATACCACAGTGGATGGTGAGTATAGTTCACCCACCACCTCCTGGTGATAACTAAAACTTGATGTGATCAAAATACCACAGTGGATGGTGAATATAGTTCATGCACCACCTCCTGGTTATAACTAATACCTGCTTTGGTTTGAAATATTAAAATCTGGTGATGCAGGAAGGTAGCACCGTTAGCGATCTGGGGATGTAGGAAGGTAGCAACGTTAGCGATCTGGTGATGCAGGATGGTAGCACCATTAGGCACCTCTCTAGCTCTATTTATATAGAACTGCATCGAGAATTGTATAAATACAGACTATTACCATGATTTCGATCTGAGTGGCCGTATCCTCCGCGTAGTTGACGCGTAGTAAAATTCCGAGCGTAAGCGATCTATAGGTTCCATAGGCTTAGCATGGAGACTCCGTAATAGGTGGGTAATAAATAGACAATACTCCACGAGTTTGGGTGGGCCCCAGTCGTCATTGAGGCGAAGGCGAGTGACGATTATGGTACAACCAAATGAGTGGAGTATTGTGTATTTTACGATTCGAGTGCGGTTCTGGATTAATCTCACACTGTCTATGACATTAAATATCATCAAATTTTCAGAATAATTAGAATATACTCATCAAATCCATATGACGTCATCTCAAATTCACTACGCCACGGCCATGGCGTTATATTGTCACTTTACGGGGGTGATCGTTGAGTAGTTTTTTCTAATGTTATTCCTATGGCTAAACTGGTACCAGGGGTGAAATAATTAGTAGAAACCAAACGAGAGTCAGCCTTGTCAATGTTTATGCCACGATGTGCAGGTTGTGTATTACTACACGAGGTGTTAGCCGAGTGTAGTGAGTAGCAGACCTGACCAGAGTGGTATAAACATTGACAAGGCTAACTTGAGTTCGGTTTTGTATTTATCCTACCCCATATCACTGCTATACAGGGAAAATTTTGTAATTATCCATGTTAGTCGCGTGCTAACACTCATCGGAGGATGGCCGCGATTATCAATGCTGCGAGATCTACATTCTTTATCTGATCCCTGATTGGTCCGTTTTTTATTCACATCGCTGCATAAATTCATAACACTTTATTCAACGCTCCGTCAAATACATTGAGTTAATGTTAAACCTATGGCGTTTTTTATTAGGGTTGGATAATAATACGAAACCATGAGGTCCTGGATGGCGTATAAGTAGTTGCTGATGTCACTGCCTTGGAGTAGTGAGAGATGTAAATGTAGGGTGGAGTGGTCGTGGGACGAGGCCGGCGAGCCGAACTCAGGACAGGGGCAGCTGGAGTCATATCACTGTGTACACATGCATGCACAGCTGGGTCAGATTCTGTGGGGATCAGGTTCAAAACCCTCCATAAACCTGCTTCAGTGTTCCATCCTCACCCATACCCTATGTTGGACCCTCACCCTCACCCTTCCTTGTTCCACCCTCACAAAACCCTTCCATTTCCCATGGTCACCCTAACCCATCCTTTTATTACCCTCGCCCATACATCATAACCCTTACCCTTTGGTGTTCCATCCCCGCCCTAACCAAAACCCTGTTCCACCCTTACCATTCAGTGTTCCACCCCCACCCTAACCAAAACCCTGTTCCACTCTAACCCTTCAGTGTTCCACCCTCACCAAACTTCCCTTGAACCACCCTCACCCTAGGCCTTGGGTGCTCCACCATCATCCTTACCCTTCTGTGTTCCACCTTGACCCTAACCCTTTGGTGTTCCATCCTTACCTTTACCCTTCTGTGTTCCACCCTCACCCTGTTCCACCTCTACCCAAACCCTTCCTTGTTCCACCTTCACACTAGCCCTTCTTTGTTCTACCTTCACCTTAGCCCTTTTTTGTTCCATCCTCACCCTTACCCTTCCTTGTTCCACCCTCACCCTAACCCTTCAGTGTTCCACCCTCACCCTAACCCTTCGGTGTTCCACCCTCACCCATACCCTTCGGTGTTCCACCCTCACCCTTACCCTTCTGCGTTCCACCCTCACCCTAACCCTTCGGTGTTCCACCCTCACCCTAACCCTTCGGTGTTCCACCCTCACCCTAACCCTTCAGTGTTCCACCCTCATCCTTACCCTATGGTGTTCACCCTTCACTCAGCAATCCCGACTCACTGGTGGCGCCCTCATTCGGGTCACGGCCACATCATAATTACCATACATCACGTGATACATCACGTGGTACGTCACGTGGTCGAAACGCCCCCCGGTGACAGCATGGCATTCTGGGATATGAAGGTGCATGCTCCACTTGTTAAATCCTGATAAATCTTCCCTTGCGGGAATCAGCGCAAGGTCAATCACGTGACGCCGTGACGTCATCATGTGAGCGTCGTGTCACGTGACATGTGAAGACATTTATGACGTTATGTGATCTGCATGCTGGAAGACTGTGGGTGGTGTAATTCAGTAAAACCAGGCATAGGTCAGACGGATTTCACGTTATAAAGGTGACTCAAAGTGTATGCTTTGTAAAAGGCAAGTCAAATTTTAAAAAGAGATATCTTTCATCACAAAGATTGTCCTTCACCTTCTGCATAAATTATCTGAATTATTGAAGGTGACAACCCCTCACCCCTGGTATTTTTGTCCAATAGGCTTAACATTGGGAACTCGTTCTCCATGCCCCTATAAACAGTGCTGTCTTTTTATTTTTATTTATTTTTTATTTTCATTGTTTATACTGCCTCCAAACATGAGGCTTATGAGGCTGGTATGATATTGGAGACAGTCCAACTACATTTTGTCACGACATATTAGTGATCGAATAAAGAATCATTTGGTAGAATCATATCAATGGGAATTGTATTTAATTGTAAATTATTTCTAATTCTGAGCCGGGCTGCCCTGTACGACTTTTAATACATTACATAACTACTACGTCACCATCACGTGACCACCTCCGCTCACCTGTCTGAGCTGAAACTTCCTACTGTTCACACGTATTCTTTTACACCGCTGACACAGCCTTTCATTTACACATCCGTGCTGAAAATATCCCACATCACACAAATGACGAGACAGAAAAAACAAGCACTCTCATCGCAGAAGAAGCGCCGTTCCATGTCGAAACTACTGAGAAAAGTGACGGACAATCCAGAGCGGGAGGAGGAAGCATAGGACATTATCCAAGATGGCGACGAGCACGAGGCGCCGGCACAAAAACCATTGAAGCACACGGCTCGGCAAAACGCCACGGCGATCGCGAATGTGGCCGACAGGGTCAACTCATTGGACGATAAACTGACCGGCATGGCTGACATGCTCTCTAAGTTTGTGTCGGCGGGCGACAGACAGGGGAACCCGGACCTGACACCAGTGAACCGACCCCGGCACGCATATTCACCAGCAGGCTCACCCGCCCGTGACGACAGGCAGCGAAGACCACCCGGAATCTACTACCACCCTAACCACAGTGCTAGGGCAGCAACGCCGACATACCCTGAAAGGATGGCCGACATAAACATGCCAGATGACGCCGCCGACAGAGTCGCCCAGGCAGTTAGGCAGGCTCTACAACCCGAAGCCAGAGGTAATGGTACTACCCCTCACCACTTCATTTTCCGGGGCCCTAAGCGGGCTAAAACAGGCTTGGACGATCTGAGCATACCGGAATATGTCTCTGGATTCATGCAAATGATCAGGCTCGCACCAGACCAGGAGACTTGGGATGCTATGACGACGCACCTCGAGTCAGTGGTAGACGACGCTAGGACCTACAGCTGGCAGAACGTGCGGAGTTATTCAGAGGAGGTGTGCGAGCGAATATCTCAGGGAAAGCTCTCATGGGGGAGCACTTACGAAATAGATCGCATACAAACCAGGTTATCTCACACACACGGACCAGCGAATAATGGCGGTAACCGACCCCGCGAAGGGAACACGCCACGGAACTCCGTAGGAGCGATTGATCTCCCGGCGCATGTGGCGCGGGCGAGACCAGGGCCTCCATGCGACCTTTACCAAAAAGACAAGTGCACTGAGGACGGACATCACGTCGTGGGAGGAACGCGGCGCCTACACGTCTGTGCTACCTGTCTGGTGGCAAAGGCGGCATTTTATGGACACAGTCAGACGCAATGCAGGACCGCGAAAGCCAAACCCACTGCCGAACCGGGGTTTGGAAACTAAAAACTAGGCGCGGGAGATTCGCCACGAGAACCTTCTACAACTCAGCCTACAAAAACGTGAGTAAAGTAACCACTGTAAACAACAAACGCAGTCATGACAGGCTTCTGCAAAAGGTTACCCCCGCTCACAGAGCTGCGGCGAACAACAACGGCCACCACGTGGTGAAAGTAAACAACAACAAAACCCACGTGCTCGACCAAAACAATAACATGCGCAGCCGCAGTGAGCACCGCCGCTTTGTGGCGAGCTCTCCGGACAAAAGTAAGGTCTGTCTCAACACTGCCATTATGTCAGTGGATGTCAGTATTAAAAATTGTGTGTCCTTGTATTCATGTGATGTTAGTCAAGTCGTTTCACAATGTAATGAAATGTCAAAAATGTGCGCTGAAACTAGTTCAGCCAACGGTTCACATAAACTAAACATGGAGGCTGCACCCGTTCGGGCACCAGCCGGGGGAGGGCTTGTTGCCTCAACCGATTGCTGGCCCACGGGAATTAAGCACACACTCCATCAAGCTGCCGGACAACCAATTGTTCGCCACCCTGGAGGAAACACCAGTGTATCACCTATAAAGGAATGCCTGGCTCGACAATCGTGCTGTTTCTCAACAGGTCTCATCAAGACGCTGGACTCTGACTATCAGCGGACACAGATGAGTGCGGCCATTGGCAGCGAGACCTCCTGGAGCACGCAGGGTCAAACCCAGGAGGAGGTGAATGAACAACTTCGGCATCCGCAGACTAGCACCCCACGACGCAAAAAATCGCCTATACGCACAATCCTCACGGAGCGCGCCGACGCCGACGCGACAGGCCCCGTGGACGGAGGCGCTCGGGCGCATCGCCGCAACCCTAAGCAGTACATGAAAATGATCACCAGCAGCTGGCCGCAACCAACCCAGGAGGCGGCGGTTATAGCGACCAAGCACATGGAGATATACAAGGAAGTTCTTCGGACGGGCTTACCCAATTACATGGAAGCTCGACTGGACATACCCTCTAACATGAAATGTGAACAATGGGAACTACTGCTACGAGACTACCATGACAGAGACATATGCAAATTCTTGAGATATGGATGGCCGGCATCGTACACCGCCGACCACATACCAACCTCCACCCCAGAAAACCACGCTTCCGCAAAAAAGTTCCCTTCCGCAGTGCAAGCCTTCATAACGAAGGAAGTCGGCTTTGGTGCCATGATTGGCCCCTTTAAGAAGCTGCCCTTCGCTCCCTGGACGCAGCTGAGCCCTCTTTTAACAAGGCCCAAGCCTGGAACCGACGGCGACAGACGCGTGATAATGGACCTGAGCTACCCCCCCGGAGAGAGTGTCAACGACGGCATTGGGAAAAACATCTTTCAGGGGGAAGACCGGGCCTATACGCTGCCTTCCATAGCAGACCTGGCCATCCTAGTCATTAGAGCCGGCAGGGGCTGCTTGCTGTGGAAGGCAGATCTAAGGCGAGCATACAGACAGCTTAGGGTCGACCCTCTGGACTACCCGTTGCTGGGTCTTACCCACCAGGGGGATACTTACGTTGACGTGTGTCCCTCGTTCGGCTGCCGCTTCTCCGGGGGGGCGCAACAACGGGTCTCCAACGCCCTATCTTGGTTGATGTCAGTGCGGCACGATGTAACCACCCTCGCCTATGTAGATGACTTTGTTTCTGCCCACACCGATTTCGGAAAAGCAGTACAGGCCTTCGCCGGGTTTGAGGCACTGTGCGGCGAACTGGGAGTAGAAATCGCCCCTGAAAAGTCGGTCTTTCCAACGACACGCCTGGAATGGCTGGGATTCGTGATAGACACTATAAGTATGGAGATATCGATCCCGAAGCAAAAACTGACAGCAGTGGTGGACGAGTGCCAGAAATGGATCCATAAAGAGTCTGCCACGAGGCATGATTTCCAGGCTCTGTGTGGTCGTCTAAACCATATAGGACAGTGTATCCCACCGGCTAGGCGTTACATGTCGCGTATCTTGGAGAATCTACGAAATACACAGACAAACAACACGCCGATCGCTGTATCTGATGACTGCAAGCGAGACATAAGATGGTTCCTGGACTATGCGGAAGGATCCAACGGCAAGAAACTCCTGATAAAAACTCGGCCGATCATATCCCTGGAATGCGACGCAAGCATGACAGGACTGGGAGGTTTCTGCAGACAATCAGCGAGATACTACAGCGTACCCCTCCCCTCACGGTACAGAGACGCATACCACATATCACAAATAGAGGCGGTAAACTGCGTCCTCGGAGTTAAGACCCTGCTACCTGAGGCCGTGCGAGGCCATGCAGTACACATCATCACCGACAATATCGCGGCAATGTATGCCATCAACACCGGGAAAACAAAGGACCGAGTCCTCAGTGCCTGCGCGCAAGAAATCGCACTAGTCGAGGCCCTCTTGGACATCACCGTCACAGTCTACCACGAGCCTGGTGCGAGTCTGGTCCTGGCTGACGCGTTGTCATGGCAGCATAAGGATCCTAGAATGGGTGACAGAGCAGCCATATTAATAAATGCGTATAAATTAGAGAAGTGTAGCCCAGCTGAATTAAAATATGTGTTGTCACCAACGTAATCCCCCTTTTATTTCCACAGCTCCGCAGAACCCACGGCTAGCGCGACAGCTGGAGACCACATGGGCGGCAGCTGTGGCCCCAGGCACTCTGGAGAACCTCCGCCGACAAGCCACAGCATTCGCAACCTTCATGATGTTTCACGACTTCAACCACATGCGACCAACCCAACTACAGATCAGCCTCTACACTCAATTCTTGGCCAACTCCCACAAAAGCACGGCGACAGTGCGTAACTACCTATCTGGGGCGAAGACCTTCATAAAACTGTCAGGAGGGACATGCGAGGCGTTCTCGAGCCCCTTAGCCCTCCGAGCCCTGAGGGGGGTCGAGCGCCTCTCCAAGCATACCCCAGACCAAGCCGCGGCTATCCCGATCGAGGTATTTCGCCGGATGTTGGACATCCTGCACAGAGCTGGGGACATAGCGCTACCGGCGCGTACCCTCGCCCTCTTCGGATTTACCACGCTCCTGAGACAGTCAAATATGTTAACTACCCTCGGCCCGGGTCCTGAGTCGCATACTCTCAACCGGCAGGACATTGTACACGTCAGCGACGGCCTCCTAGTTCACGTTGCTTCGACCAAAACAACCGGTGGGCCGGCTGGGGCCTTTGCTGTCCCCATCAAACGTGTTGGGGGCCCCTACTGCCCCGTCGGCGCCTGGTTAACGTACCTGAACCGCTTCCCTTCTCTCCCCACGGGCCCAGCCTTCGTGGACGCAGCTGGTCGTCCCCTACGCCCGGAGAGTGTGCTGCCAGCCCTCCGTGCAGCGCTGGGGGGCGCGGGATACATAAGCCCGGGCTCGTTCACCATACATAGCTTAAGACGGATGGGGGCCCGACAGGCCGCCGCCGCGGGCGTACCTGACTCAGCCATCATGCAGCACGGCGCTTGGGCCTCTACTGCTGGGCTCCGAGCGTATATACCCAAGACGGTCCCCCACACGACCGCCAACGCCATCTCATCCTCCTTGGCCTTGTAGGTCTCACATTGTGTTTTACCAATGATCGAACAGAACTATACTCTCGTTCTTAAAGACATGTTTATTGTAATAAAATGTTTTAACTGGCAGTCCGGTCTTGTCATAATTGTATTTAATTGTAAATTATTTCTAATTCTGAGCCGAGCTGCCCTGTACGACTTTTAATACATTACATAACTACTACGTCACCATCACGTGACCACCTCCGCTCACCTGTCTGAGCTGAAACTTCCTACTGTTCACACGTATTCTTTTACCCACCCACCCACACCTTTATATTAATTCTTTTATCCTACAATTTACTGTTGTAAATTTTATCTATTCGGCCTTGTAGGTCTCACATTGTGTTTTACCAATGATCGAACAGAACTATACTCTCGTTCTTAAAGACATGTTTATTGTAATAAAATGTTTTAACTGGCAGTCCGGTCTTGTCATAATTATAGACAATTCCGTTTTCCAGACACGGCTGGCAAAATATGAGTACACAATATGGTTTGTTTTAAATGTCCTTATATAGAGAGATAATACCTGAGTCAATACAACTTGAACTTCCTCGAAGTACCAGAAGATATTTAACAAAGTTGTGCAGTTGAAGTTAGAGTATTTAACTTCCATGGAGTCCAATACAATACCTCTGCTTAGACCACTATAACTATCGGTCCAGGATCTTACACATAAAAACATATACTATTTAGTCAATAGCATAATAAGGTCCGCACAAGGTCTGTTCTCCATGGTGTTTGGTTTCCTGTGCACCGTCCGTTCTTTTAGGGTGTACAGGGGTGAGAAACATACAGAAAGCAACTCATTCTGGTCAAAGTGGTTCTCCAACTCATTTGAATGTTACGCGATATTCACTCGGTCGCATGAAACTTGGCGAGAACAGCAACTTCGACCAAATCGTGTTGGTTTCTTCTTTGACGGTTGTGACATCATGGCCCCTTGACATTTTTCCTTACAAGGCCCCATGGGTGTTGACTACAATTCCCAATGTTACGTATACGGGAAAGAAATACTATGGATAAGAAAAATGGTCGCCTGCAACATCATACTCGAAGCTGAACAACTATTCATCTGTTTGAAAGGTTCTCTTTACAAGGAATTTGGAGATTTATTTGGTAAGTAGTTATAACTACTTATCCCACCCAAGATATTTTTTCTCCATAGACTTAACATTGTAAACTCGTATCTAACACCCATTAGATATTTAGGAAATATATCCAATGGGGGATAATGTCACAAATGTTAGCCCATTAGTCAATATTAAGGGTGAGATAAATTCAGAAACGCATTCAAGTTTAGGGTCAGAGCTCGATCCCATCTCATTTGAATCACATAGCAATTCACAGGGCTTCGCCGTGTGAATTACTGCGTGATTCAAACTCGATGGGATACGAGCTCAGACACTAAACTTTCATGGGTTTTCTCTATAAAGTCCGATGATTCCATTATCTTTCGAAAATGATTAAATCTCTTTAGTATTTCCTGTATTCATTGAGACTAACTGAAGAGTTGGCCTTAATGCGAAACTGAGCACGGTCGTTAGGGACTCACTCCTGGTCGCTAGGGACTCCTTTAACCCCTTCCGGTCACGTGTCCCCCACGTGGTCACCCCACGCCACCCCGCCGTCGTTCACTTCAACCCTTGGCAGCCAACAAGAAGAAACCACCCACCCACCCTACAAAAACTCTTCAGTCTCATCTCTTCATTCTCTCCTACTCCCTAGGGCTCATCAATAGCTCCTGAACTATCTCTTATCTCTAATGTATGTTATGATGGACCTCTAAAAATTATCTCGTATATCTAATATACTCAATAAATTTTATATCCATACCCGTGCTTCGTGTAAAGCCTGATGCCCATCTGCCGATTCAGGGTTGAGCGATTAGTTATCAAATCGTATAGGAGTCTGTCAACTGGTCGTAGGCAAATTACGTAACCCTTCGCTCGACCGGTGGACATTGAGGAGATGGGGTGCTGGATATTAGTCCTAAGCAAATCAGTCTACTAATCGGTGGCTCACCCTTGCCTAGCTCTCCTACATCTACCGACTACGGCCGACTCCGTTAGAATGCCTTGGCTGAGACAAATTACCGTCCGTTTGTCGCCGACAAAGGTACATGAATGTTCCGAAATCGGTAGATGGGCATTGGGCTTTAGTCATTAAGAAATCTTTGAATGAATGCTTGTAGGACAGTCCCACATTGAATATACTTCATATACCTCATCATCCTTGCATAGAAAAACACCATTCATCACAAATCTCCCCATAGAATCCTTTCAAACAGGATCTCGCATATATTATTTCACTGAAACATTTCCCTCCAGAATTCTCTCACCACCATCGACCTACTTGTACACGGCAGGTGCGGGGGACGAGGTGGTTTACACCGCCCCTGCTACACCGAGATGGAATATCATTAAGGTGGTGGGCGATAATGAGGGGATTCAGAGACTGACGGGTGCTGCCACCTGTTGGGGGTCCTGTAGGCCCCCTGGTGGCGGGTGACACCTCCAGGGTGTGCCCCCGGATGTGAGCTGCATTCACACCCCGTGTCTTAGTCCTGCAGGAGGAGGGGGTGGTGGGAGGAGACTTCATACATATATGTATCAGTCACTCCCCTACAGTGTTCAGAACTCAGTCTAAGACTTGATACTAGCTCCTGTGGTGTGAAGCTGCAGTGCAAAAACAGTCATACGTTTAGTGAGCTTGGCCTCTCTTGGGGTAAACGGGGGACATTATACTACATCGTTGACATCCTGTTTCCTATGGGGTAAATGGCATCGACATCGTTGGCATGCTACGTTTCACATGGGTTAAATGGTGGACAAAACACTACATCATTGTCATATTATGTTTTTCATTGGGTGAATGGTGGACAGAACGCTACATCGCCAGCATGCTATGTTTCTCACAGGGTAAATGGTAGACACGACGCTACATTGCCAGCATACTATGTTTCTAACATTGTAAATGAGGACACTACGCTACATTGCCAGCATACTACGTTTCTCACAGGGTAAATGGTGGACGCTACACTACATTGCCAGCATGCTATGTTTCTTACAGGGTAAATGGTGGACACTACGCTACATTGCCAGCATGCTATGTTTCTCACAGGGTAAATAGGGGACACTACGCTATATCATTGGCATGCCATGTTTTTCATTGGGAAAATAGGGGACACTACGCTACATCATTACATGGCTTCACGCTACATCTCTCATGGCGTAAACAGGGGACGCTACATCGCTTATTGCTACATTCCTCATAGGTTAAATGGTGGACACTATGCCACATCATCATAGGTTTCTCATGGTGATATTGGGGGACACAATGTTACATCGCCAGTATGCTATGTTGCTCATTAGATAGATAGTGGACACAGCACTACATCGCTAGTATGCTACATTTCTCTTGGTGTAAATGGTGGACACTACCTTACATCACCAGCATGGTAAATTGGTCATTAGGTAAATGGTAGACACTATGCTAAACCGTTGGCATACAACATTTCACTTGGGGTAAACAGGGGACACTACGCTACATCACCAGCACGCTATGTTTCTCGTTTGGTAAATGTTTGACACTACGCTACATCACCAGTATGCTATCCTTTTTATGGGGTAAATGGTGGACACTTCGCTACATCACGAATACTCTACAATGGTCATTGGTTAGATGGTGGACACTACACTACATCTTTGGCATGCGATGTAATTTTGGACACCATGCTACACTGCCAGCATGCTATGTTTCTCATGGGTTAAATGGTGTAAACTATCCTACATTGCAAAAAAACTCAAGAATAAATGTTATTCATAAGAAATCAGATGTTTATTGAACTATCAAAATTAAATTTACTAACAATATCAAAAAATGTTTGTAATTGTGCCATCTTTACTATTGACAAAAGCGTTAGAATCATGAAAAACAAGCTCAGTATGTCCACTTTTGGCTACTTATGGCTGACTTTACCACTTCGGCTCGGGTCTACACAGAACACTGGCAGGATTTCTTGCCCTGGTGTCAGTCACTGAAATGCTGGGCACACGAAGCCTCATTTATTCATTCATCCATCAACATGGCCCGCCCGGCTACACAAACTGCCGATGTGGTCCACATTTACTGATAAGTCGTAGCTGTGTTTACACCTTTCCTTCCCACCAAGCTGGGCCTCGCTTATTTAAATCTGCGTTCAGTGAAATTTAGGTTTCCATTTGACCTGTTTCCTCTCCTTGTCACAATGTCTCCCAACAAAAATCTCATCTGAGGTCGTTGGGTGGTGGAGGCACCAAAAATTGGTACATGAGATTGGTGATGTGGTTATCGGTGGTCAGTTCCCAGTTGTAGATTTTGGAACCTCTGAATAGCGGTTAGTGTAAACAGCAGAATTCATCAGTGCATTGATTTGACAAAGCTCGGTGGCTAAGTGGGGGGAGGGGTGTTAGTCTCGAACATGGGAGGTCATGTGTCCAAACCCTGGTCAGGTCATACCAAAGACTTACACAAAAATGGTACCCACTGCTCAGTCGGCTTAACACCAGCCATTACAATGAGGAGTAGGGAGCTAGGGCCTTGGTGGATGAATAGCTGTTTCACCGAATTCAGTGATTGTACACACAATATTCCCTAATAAAAAATGCTTTAAAAAATTCTTACAGCCAAATTATGTAATCTGGGATCCTTGATCGATTTTTGAGGAGACTAAGAAAAGATCAAACAAAAATGTGAGTATTACCATTGCTGGGTACTTATGCCTGACTTTGCTATTGTGTCTCATATACAGAAGTTGAAGGGATTTCTTGCCCTGGTGTCAGTCACTGAAATGCTGGGCACACCGAAGCCTCATTCATTCATTCATTCACCAACATGGCCCGCCGGGCTACACAAACTGCCGACGTGGTCCACAGTCACTGATAAGTCGTAGCTGTGTTTACACCTTTTCCTTCCCACCAAGCTGGGCCTCGCTTATTTAAATCTGCGCTCAGTGAAATTTAGGTTTCCATTTGACCTGTTTTCTCTCCTTGGCACAATGTCTTCCAACTAAATCTCATCGGATGTTGTTTTATTGGTGAGA
The DNA here is from genome assembly GCA_950022655.1 of Alentia gelatinosa. NCBI lineage: Eukaryota > Metazoa > Annelida > Polychaeta > Phyllodocida > Polynoidae > Alentia > Alentia gelatinosa. Next base: position 124,648,964 of record OX465581.1, read on the forward strand.
CACTGATAATTGGTACACCAAGATTGGAGCTGTGGTTATCGGGGGTCAGTTTCTAGTTGTAAAATTCGGAACCTCTGAACCAAGTAAGTGTAAACAGCAGAATTCATCAGTGCATTGATTTGACAAAGCTCGGTGGTTAAGTTATAGGGGTGTTTGCCTGAGCATCGGGCGGTCGTGAGTTCAAACCTCAGTCGGGTCATACCAAAGAGTTACACAAAAATGGTACCCACTGCCCATTCGGCTTAACACCAGCCATTAAAATGAGGAGTAGGGATCTAGGGCCCAGGTGGAAGAACGGCCGTTTCACCAAATTTGGTGATTGTACACACAATATTCCCTCAATAAAAATTGCTTCAAAAAAAGATTCTTTCAGCGAAATTATGTAATCCAAGATCCTTGATCGATTTTTGAGGAGACTAAGAAAAGATCAAACAAAAATGTGAGTATTACCATTTCTGGTTACTTATGCCTGACTTTGCTATTGTGTCTCTTATACAGAAGTTGCAGTTGGGATTTCTTGCATGTCAGTCACTGAAATGCTGGGCACACCGAAGCCTCATTCATTCATTCATCCATCAACATGGCCCGCCCGGCTACACAAACTGCCGACGTGGTCCACATTTACTGATAAGTCGAAGCTGTGTTTACACCTTTTCTTTCCGCCAAGCTGGGCCTCGCTTATTTAAATCTGTGTTCAGTGAAATTTAGGCCTGTTTCAACTTCCCGACAAAATGATTGCAGACAAAAATCTCATGTAAGGTTGTAGGGTGGTGCATGCGCTTAGAATCTGTAGATGGAATCAGTGACCTCAAAATTGATTGTCAATCTGTGCCGGCCAACATTTTACCTACTGACAGATATCCTACTGCTTATATAATCAACCAGTGATAAGTAAACTGCTATATCAAAGACCAGTCCTTCTCATATCATGTCTATGTGGTGTGGTGGACAGCCACCTTTCTCCTTCAACCCCAGCAGTTGTAGATTTACTGCTATATCAAAGACCAATCCTTCTCATACCATGTCTATGTGGTGTGGTGTACAGGCACCTTCCCCTTCATCCCCAGCAGTGTTAGATTTACTGCTAGATCAAAGGCCAGTCCTTCTCATACCATATCTATGTGGTGTGGTGTACAGCCACCTTTCTCCTTCAACCCCAGCAGTTGTAGATTTACTGCTATATCAAAGACCAATCCTTCTCATACCATGTCTATGTGGTGTGGTGTACAGGCACCTTCCCCTTCATCCCCAGCAGTGTTAGATTTACTGCTAGATCAAAGGCCAGTCCTTCTCATACCATATCTATGTGGTGTGGTGTACAGCCACCTTTCTCCTTCATCCCCAGCAGTGGTAGACTTACTGCTATAACAAAGGCCATCCTTCTCATACCATGTCTACGTGGTGTGGTGTACAGCCACCTTTCTCCTTCACCCCCAGCAGTGGTAGATTTACTGCTATATCAAAGGCCAATCTTTCACATACCATGTCTATGTGGTGTGGAAAGTAAAAGAACACTCACCTCAGTAAATGTGCAGGGTTGAGATTTCTACCTAAATCCATCTCATAGATCCAGTCAAACCCAAAGTAAGGCTTGGCGTCCACCTACTACGATACAAATTTACACCGATGTGGCACCGATACAAAAAGCAAATATCGGAGACATATCGGGAAGGTGCAAATTCGTAGACATATGTCTAGACATGCAAATCCACCACACATTGTATGGGGCTTTTATCGGTGTCTAATCTCAGAAACGTGGTCAACTACCTTGATATTAGGTGACCTTCCGACGCAATTTTGATTTTTTATCGGGAGGTGTATCGTACACCATATCGGAGCCATATCGTAGTAGGTGGATGCCAGCCCTTACTCTTACGATATGTGGTGGATTGGCATGGCTAGACATTTGTCTACGATTTTGCACCTTAAACAAATTGGACGTTAAACTACCCAGACAAATAAACAAACAAACAGATATCGATGCCTTAAAGCTGGATGCCCATCTACCGATTTAGGGTTGAACGATTAGTTCCCTAATCGTATAGGAGTCGGTCACCTTTTCGCAGGCAAAATTACGTAACCCCTTGGTCGACCCACACACTGATAAAATCTGTGTTTGGTCCACTAATCGCTGGGGGAGGGCAAAAACCAAAGAAACCGAGTGTTCACTAATTGGTGGGTAGCCTTGCCTAGCTGTCCTACATCTACCGACTCCGTTAGGATGGCTTTGCTGAGACAAATTACCCTCCGTTTGTCGCCGACAAATGTACATAAATGTTCCGAAATCGGCAGATGGGCATTGGGCTTTAATCGTGGGCAGGTGTGAACTGGGCCTGAGCAGGAACGGACCGCGAGCTCCAGAGAACAGTCTTTGTTCTGGGTTTCGGTGACAGAGTGAGATGTGTTGTTGAAAGCTCGTCTTTGATTCACATCGAGCGCATGAAACAGAAATACAAGAAACATGAGGCTGTCTACCCTCACCCCCTTCCTTCGAACAGTCTGAAAGCTTTCCCTTTTTATACTCGACGATGATAGTCTGAAAGGTGTCTAACTCTGAATAGTTCAGAATTGCACGATAGTAGTCTCTTTTGCTCTGAATTGTCCAGAATTGTATAATATTAATCCTTATCTCACCCCTGGTATTTTTCTCCATAGAATTTACATTGGGAACTCGCATCCAACGCCCATGAGATATTTAGGAAAAATATCCAACGGGGGATGATGTCATCAAGAATTGTATAATATTATTCCATATCCTTTTGCTCTGGATATTATGGAATTACATGTTAATTGTTTGGCAGTCTCTGTCTCTAGTATTTATTATCCATCAAATGCATTTTGTCTTTAGAAAACACGTGTATCTACATACCCTGAGCATACGGATATATAAAACTTTTTATTTTCCATTCCTTTGGTACTTATTCGCAACAGAATCACCCCCTGATCTCCTGGAATATAAAGGACGAAAATAAGAGTGGGCAGATAAAGGAAAGTAGTCAACGAAAGACGAAAAGAGTGAGTGAGTGAGTGAATGAATAAATGAGTGAGTGGGTGAGTGGGTGAGTGAGTGAGTGAGTGAGTGAGTGAGTGAGTTGGTGAATTAGTGAGTGAGTGGGTGAGTGAGTGAGTGAGTGTGTGTGTGAGTGAGTGAGTGAGTGAATGAATGAGTGAATGAGTAAATGAGTGAGTGAGTGAGTGAGTGAGTGAGAGAGAGTGACTGAGTGAGTGAGTAAATGAATGAGTGACAGAATGAGTGGGTGAGTGAGTGAGAGAGAGAGTGACTGAGTGAGTGAGTGAGAGAGAGTGACTGAGTGAGTGAGTAAATGAATGAGTGACAGAGTGAGTGGGTGAGTGAGTGAGAGAGAGAGTGAGTGAGTGAGTCAGTAAGTGAATGAGTGGGTGAGTGAGTGAGTGAGTGGGTGAGTGAATGAATGAGTGAATGAGTGAGTGAGTGAGTGAGTGAGTGAGTGAATGAATGAGTGAGTGAGTGAGTTAGTGAGTGAGTTAATGAGTGAGTGAGTCAGTGAGTGAGGGATCGAGTGAGTGAGTAAGAGAGTGAGTGAGTAATAGAGGCAGAGGGAGAGAGACAGAGACAGAGGGAACAATAAGGACAGAAGATGGTTGTACACTCTATATGTAACAAATTGCTGAGAAAACTAAGTTGTTTGCTGTAAAAGAAGGAGCAATGGCATGATCACATCTTTACGATTGGAATTGTTTACTGTGGTTTTTTTTAAATGTTGAAAAGGATTAAGATCGTATAAGGACCAAGTGAATATCAAGGCACGGTGCCTCTGAGCAGAAGAGAGAGGTCAAGGAATAAGGCTGAAAGGTCCACCTAGCCCTAAAACTGGAACAAATGATGTAAACAAAGGAAAAATAAAAACTGATAACTTATATAGTTTATGAAACAGGTCCCAGGTTGGGATCCATACTGCACAGTTTAAAATCCGTGTAGCCAAAAAAATCGAAATGGCCCAAGTTGAAATCCATACAACCCAGGTAAAAAATCGATATGGTTCAGGTTGAAAGCCCCACGACCCAGGACGAAATCCCAGCCCACGTTGAAATCCGTACGGCCCAAGTTGAGAAGCTCTTTCGAGTCACTGAGTGAGTAACAATTCACAGAATAAACGCCTGGATTGTTTTCCATCTATCATACACCTTGGAATATTTTCAATTCATAAGATTTTACATGTAATCGCCATTCAAAGCCTAATATGGGCATGCAGAATTGGTTTATATTACCAGCGTACGGCACAGTAGGCCGTACATGATTTTAACAATATAGGTAGCAGAGGTAAGTAAGTATAGAGCGCATAGCTATTGTGCCTTGGAGACGGCCATCTTGCCCCCCAACGTCATCCAAAACACCAGGTGGCGGGACCAATTATCAATGGATTTTATCAAAAATACTTTTTAGAGCTTGCTATGTAGGAATTTTAGCATTGTCTCAATATTATCTATAGATTATAACAACCGATAACAGTGGTTGTCCCTCGACTACAGTAGCGCTATCTTACAATTTCCTGGCAGATGACGGCAGAACTAGCAATCACTCTGTGCCCTATAAGCATCATCCGCGCAGGTGTATAATAAAATCTGATATTCTCTCTGTAAAGCAACAAGAGTCCCGAAGTCGTGATTTCCCGGAAGTGACGTCATACTGAGAGCGAGGCTGGGAGGCGAACGCTGTGAAGAGTTTCCGGTTCCTGTGGCGAGTGGCTGTGACTGCTGGGAGGTGTGATATCTCTTTACTTATGGAGGGAGTGTACAGTAAACTGCTACATGATGACTGTGATCCTGTTGGCCTCACACCTACACGTTCTGTCCGCCCTTCTAGAGACTGAATCCCTTTAAATTATCCCCGAATGGAGATGGGATTGTATGAGTATGTATAACAGATGTGATATATTCTATTTCCTCATGTCTTACTAGCAGTGCTTTCAATATCATCATTCCTTTCAATAGGGAGCCAAGTAAACCCGCTGAAACCCAAGATACCTGTTTACAAAACACCATTTCCGGATATAGGCGCTCAGTACTTTGACTATATAAGTTGGAGATTATATGTGTCATTCTCCAATCTTTTAGATCCATATTTTTGATAAACTTAACAACTGTCATCGTAGCTTCGAGACAGAGTTATTCAGAGACGATAGAAGTAAATTAATCTTCATAAGTAACAAACGAGACCAAAAACAAAATGTCTAGCCCAAAAACCCATAGGTTTAGCACTAAGCCTCGTTCTTACTGGCCACCGTTCTGTACGCCCTTCTAGAGACTGAATCCATTTAAATTATCCCCGAATGGAGATGGGATTGTATGAGTATGTATACCAGATGTGATATATTCTATTTCCTCATGTCTTAAGCCCAATGCCCATCTACTGATTTCGGAAAATGCAAAGCTTTGCCTTCTCATACAAAGTTTATATTTGTAATGAGTCAGGGGTTCTTTCACCAGATCATGCCATGCTAGAATCAGAAATAAAATATCGCTTGTTATAGTAAATAGATCAGTCTTTCTCATAATATTTACCAATTGCTTAGTTCATACAAGTGACATTGATTTGTCATTACACTGGTACGCTTTCAAGTAGTATTGTTTTGGTCAGATCTTTCAACATGGGCAAAGTAGGGGTCTTTCTTACGTTCGGGCTTAAACTATTCCAAAAGGTGGCTCCAAGGTATTCCACAACCGTTAGGTTGACAGGTTCTTAATATAGGTGCATCTCTAGTTCTAGTGATACCTTCGCTGTTATCCAGAGAATGTGATCGTAGGATGGGTGGCTTATCTGGGAGGTGTTTTCAGTCACGACAATTGTTAATAGCGACCGTTTCAAGGCGTCAGTGTCCTATAAGGCCCGTTTCCATTGGCCGACGAAGATTGCTTAGACTTTTTGTGTTAAACAGAAAGTCTGTCGGTGGTGCCAATGACTGTGCGTTGGTACAGAAAAATTGCTGAGGGAAGTAGATTTCACTCAGTGACCTAGCTTTCAGTCAGTGGTAGGTGTTGCCACATAGCATAATCTAAGCAGTAAAAGTCGTGTGGCTATTCACGACCTTGGTTGTTTCCATTGACCGATTTTGGGTCCACAGTGCCAAAAGTCCGCCGGTGGTTCCTGACTGTAGATCGGTGACAGGAAATCAATGGAAACGGGCCTATAGACCTATAATCGTAGAGAATCGGTCAACGACGGTTGGCTACGTCACGTGTAGGGCAGTTTAAATCTACACCCGTCTCAAAAGATCTCACACTCTCTAAGTGGTATTCTGTACTCTCACAACACTCTATAGGAGAAGAATTCTTAACCAACTAGGCTTAGAGCCTTGAGAATCCACTGGCCTGCCTCCCATGCTAAAGACATACATCAATGCAACCCAAAGATTCCTATATTCTCAATGATGCCACCTAGTGGGAATACTGTGTACCAGCGGATTCTCAAGGCTCTAAGCATAGTTCGTTAAGAATCCTTCTCCCATAGGGTGTAGTGTGAACCTTGTACCGAATACCACTCAGAGAGTGTGAGATCATATGAGAGGGGTCCACCCTATTGAAATTAGGAAATATTTTGAGATGATCTTTCTATAGGGCGTGTGAGCAAGCTTAAATAAAGCTTGTAAGCGGACGTGGACTTGGACTTTGTGTCTCCAGATTACCATCACCCCATCAATAATATAGTAAACATTAACTCCCACCTATAGGGAGCCAAAGTGAACCCGCTGAAAACCACAGATACCCACCTACAAAACACCATTTCAGTAAGAACAGGCCTAGTGCTAAAGCTATGGGGGTTTGAGGCTAGACTTATGTTTTTGGTCTCGTTTGTTACTTTTGAGGTGGAGTTTATAACTATCATCTCTGAATAACTTTGATTCAAACTACGATGACAGTTGTTAAGTTTATTAAAAATTTGGATCTAAAAGATTGGTGAATGAGTCATATTATCTTTTATCCTACCCCTAATATAAAATCCCATAGGCTTAACATTGGGTTTTCGTATGCCACGCTGACTGGCATACGGAGTTTTATATGCCACTAGTGGCATACAGCATTATTATCACGTTATATTTCAAAATCGAGGAGATGGGGTAGGATAAAATCAAAACCTGATTCGTTTTAATCTTGGCCACCGCATTCCACTCCTGAAGTTTTGTCTCCGGACTTCACTCGGCTTCGCCTCATGAAGTCACTTTGCCAAACTCCAGTCGTGGAATACGGTGGCCAAGATTGAAACTCATCCAGTTTTACGATAGAACCTACATAGTCAAAGTACTGAGCGCCTATACCCGGAAATAGTATTTTGTGACCGGCTATCTGTGGTTGCAACGGGTTCACTTTGGCTCCCTATAGTCACTCAATGAGAGCTCCAGGGTGGCAGACTGCCTCCAGTACCTCACCACTGACCGGCAGCCCGTGTGAGGGGCGGGGAGGAGGAGTGGGGGAGGTGGGCAGGGGGGTTACCTGCCGCTGGAACGGTTCCATCCTCTCGGTATTGAAGTTGTGTGTCACTCATAAAAACCACATTCCTGTCTGACACGCGCAGCAAACGGATAAATCTTCCCTGATCAAGGAGTCCTCCTAGCCTTTAGCACTGTCGACACGCTTTATTTTCAACACTCATATATATATATATATAGAGAGAGAGAGCGAGAGAGAGACAGAGAGAGACAGAGAGAAAGAGAGACAGAGACAGACAGAGACAGAGACAGAGAGACAGAGACGAAGAAAGATTTATACATACATGGATAGAGTGTTAATGGAAGGGGTTTTAGTTTCGGATTTATTTCTATTTCCGTCTTGGCAGATAAAAGGTTGGTCCATATCTTCATGGTTAAAATTTTGACCTTTGGGATAAATTTTTTTCCTCTCTCTGTCTCTGGTTCTTTTTCTATCTATCTGTCTCTGTCTGTCTGTCTCTGTCTATCTTTCTTTCTCTGTATCTAGCTGTCTGTCTGTCTGTCCCTGTCTGTCTCTGTTTCTTTCTGTCTGTTTGTCTCTCTCTGGCTATCTTTATCTGTCTGTATCTTTGTCTTTGCCTCTATCTGTCTGTCTCTGTCTGTCTCAGGCTGTCTCTGTCTGTCTGCCTCTGATGGTCTGTGTGTCTTTGTCTCTGTGTCTTTGTCTCAGTGTCTTTGTGTCTGTATCTCTGTCTCTCTTTCTTTGTGTCTGTCTGTCTGCCTCCATATACCTGTCTATCTGTGTCCGTCTGTCTGTCTGTCCGTCTCTCTGTCTGTCTCTCTGTCTCTATGTCTGTCTCTGTATGTCTGTCTCTGTATGTCTGTCTCTCTGTCTCTCTCTGTCTCTCTCTGTCTCTCTCTCTTTCTCTCTCTCTCTCTCTCTCTCTCTCTCTCTCTCTCTATATATATATATATATATATATATATATATATATATATATATCCACACACTTATGTCTGCCCCCCTTATAAATCATCCCCTTCTATAACCCCTCCGTTCCGCCAATCACCCCCGCATTCCGTGCTATTTACGCGGCAGTGTTAGAGCCTCCCTGACTACGCTCCCCACGCCTAGACCTTAACAGATGGCACTTGGCTGGTGCCTACGTTTGGGAGGAGATCTTGGCTTGCTGCCACCTTCCCTCCCAGGCCAGAACCCTGCCAGCTCGCCGCTCTATAGCTGACATAATAGACTCGTCGCCGATGGCAGTTTCGGCGAATATCCAACAGATAGCCCACTCATAAGCAACACCCTCTGCCTTCCGCAGCCCCCGCTGGCCACACCAGTATTATTTCATTACCGGGCTCTAACGGGGGGAGTAGGGGGAGGTAGGGGGCGCTACTACAGTGAGAAACACACTGTACGATTTTGTTCCCACCGATTAACTCCCTTAGAGCCCAATGCCCAACTACCGATAAAGCGAATTGCCCATCGACCGATTTCGGAACATTTATGTACGTTTGTCGGCGACAAAAGGAGGGTCATTTGTCTCAGGCGAGGCATCCTAATGGAGTCGGTAGATGTAGGACAGCTAGGCAAGGCTACCCTAAGACGTCCTTTTGTCACCGACAAGTTGTGGTTTCAATTTTCCAAATTCGGTAGGGATCAGTTTTAAGGGTTAAACGATTAGTTCGCAAATCGTATAGGAGTCGGTGAACTTGTCGCAGGAAAATTGCATAACCCTTCGCTAGACCGGCGGGCATCGAGGAGAGGGGGTGGTGGATATTAATCCTAAGCAAATCAGTCTACACTTACCGACAGACATACGATTCACCAACGGCAACTAGATTTGCCAACATGTTGATAAACTTTTCGCCACCGATTTTGGAACATAGAAACCACAAATTGTCGGCGACAAAACGATGTTTGAAGGAGGTGGTTCACTAATCGGTGGCTCACCTTTGCCTAGCTGTCCTACATCTACCGACTATGGCCGACTCCTTAGGATGCCTTGGCTGAGACAAATTACCATCCATTTGTCGCCGACAAAGGTACATGTTCCGAAATCGGTATATGTGTATTGGGCTTTAATCGTAAGCTAGTCTCAGGCGAATTTTGCGCAGGGCGACGACCATCACAGCGGGATTTATGGATGGGAATGGTGGTAATTTGTGGGAGTTAATCGGGAGTAAATTCTGTCCACACTAAATGACTGACTTACGATTTTCTTAGAGATTTGAGGCCCCAATAAAGGAACAAGTACAAAATCGTAGTATATGGGGGCTAAATCGGTGAGCGGGGCTTAGTCTGTGTGTGGCAGGGTCATTTCTCCTCACCCAGCGACTTTATCGCCCAAAATCGGTAGGCACCACGGGAGTATTTCTGAAACTCTGTTATCACCGACAACGGGAAGGAACACGTTCTTTGATTTACCGGTCCCGATTTACCGGGAACATTGGAATGCAATTTATCGGCGACAAAGGTACATCTCCATGGGGGGCATTTTGAGATCTTAGGCAATGTTCTTGAGGGAGGTGAACATTGACTGCTTTATTTTCTAGGCCTCGCCTGAGCTTACAATTGTTTTTTTGTCGTCGAGAAAGAAACATTTATGTTCCGAAATCGTACAGTGTGTTATGGCCTTAAATCAATCGGTCCCGATTTCGGAACACTGGACTGCAATTATCGGCGACAAAAGGTACATCGCCATGGGGGGCATTTCGAAATCTTAGGCAAAGTTCTTGAGGGGATGCCACACTAACCGATTCGATTTCTAGGCCTTGCCTTAGCTTGCGGTTGTTCTTTTGTCGCCTAGAAAGGAACAGTCATGTTCCGAAATCGTACAGTGTGCTATGGCCTTAATAGTCTCCCGCCATTTTTCCTCCTCGGGATGCGCCTCTGTGAGTTCTCCGTTTCTCCGCTAGGGGGAGTGTGGAGGAGACGCCCGGGGGACGCTGAGAGGACGCTCTAATGAACCAGACATCTAAGCCCGCCAGGGGTCGCCCTGAACCCGACCCCGCCGCCGCCGCGCCTCACCAGGCGGCGCTGCCGTCTTCAGACGCGCGCGTCTCATAATCAGCCCAGAACGAGGCTATACGGTCAGCCTCGTTATCGGCAGACGCCGCGCGGGAAATGACGCCTAACGCGCCCCCCTGTGGCCGACGGTGGAACTTCCCGCGCCGCCCGCTGCCTTTCAGAGAGGCTGAAAAGGGGGGGGGGGGGTGAAAGAGGGGGGGGTGAAAAGGGGGTGTGTGGGGGGAGGGGGAGAGGGGGGCAGACACAGGTGGGTACAGGTGATGTGCTGAACTCACACCTTTATTACCTCTCAGTCTGTCTGTAAGTGAGCCGTATGTAGAAATCAGAACATTGTGTAAGTGAGCCGTATGTAGAAATACGGAACATTGTGTAAGTGGGCCGTATGTAGAAATACGGCATACAGTGTAAGTGGGCCGTATGTAGAAATACGGAACATTGTGTAAGTGAGCCGTATGTAGAAATACGGCATACAGTGTAAGTGGGCCGTATGTAGAAATACGGCATACATTGTAAGTGGGCCGTATGTAGAAATACGGAACATTGTGTAAGTGAGCCCTATGTAGAAATACGGAACATTGTGTAAGTGAGCCGTATGTAGAAATACGGCATACAGTGTAAGTGGGCTGTATGTAGAAATACGGCATACATTGTAAGTGGGCCGTATGTAGAAATACGGAACATTGTGTAAGTGGGCCGTATGTGGAAATACGGAACATTGTGTAAGTGGGCCGTATATAGAAATACGGCATACAGTGTAAGTGGGCCGTATGTAGAAATACGGAACATTGTGTAAGTGGGCCGTATGTAGAAATACGGCATACAGTGTAAGTGGGCCGTATGTAGAAATGAGGCATACATTGTAAGTGGGCCGTATGTAGAAATACGGAACATTGTGTAAGTGGGCCGTATGTAGAAATACGGCACACAGTGTAAGTGGGCCGTATGTAGAAATACGGAACATTGTGTAAGTGGGCCGTATGTAGAAATACAGCATACAGTGTAAGTGGGCCGTATGTAGAAATAAGGAACATTGTGTAAGTGGGCCGTATGTAGAAATACGGCACATACTGTGTAAGTGGGCCGTATGTAGAAATACGGCACATACTGTGTAAGTGGGCCGTATGTAGAAATACGGAACATTGTGTAAGTGGGCCGTATGTAGAAATATGGAACATTGTGTAAGTGGGTCGTATGTAGAAATACGGCATACAGTGTAAGTGGGCCATATGTAGAAATACGGAACATTGTGTAAGTGGGCCGTATGTAGAAATACGGAACATTGTGTAAGTGGGCCATATGTAGAAATACGGCATACATTGTAAGTGGGCCGTATGTAGAAATACGGCATACAGTGTAAGTGGGCCGTATGTAGAAATACGGCATACAGTGTAAGGGGGCCGTATGTAGAAATACGGCATACAGTGTAAGTGGGCCGTATGCACGTAGCGATGGTTGTTCTTGGTCTTACGTCCGTAACACTAGGCCTTTGTAGTTATTGGACAAAAGACCTGGAACGTTTATCACTATATGGGCTCAGTTACTACGTTTACTCATATTGTGGAACTAGCTATAAGAATTCAATATGAAGATGCTATTCTGAGATTGAGAAATCAAAATGATCGAAAGGGTTCAGGATCTACCGTATGGATTAAACGTATACCTTACGTAGGTCGCGGTATTTGTGAGTCATATGGATCATGTTGATGTGTTACAGAAAACCCTCAATGGAAACACATCGATGATTATAGCTGATGTTCTGTATGGAGACGAGGGAATGGCTTTCTCTTTATGTCTGTCTGTCTCTGTCTGTCCCTTTCTCTGTGTCTCTTTGTTTCAGTCGATAGCTCTTTTTCCTCCTGTCCCTGTCTCTCTCTGTCTTTCTCTCTGCCTCTGTGCCTCACTCTGCCTCTCTCTCTATCTCTCTCTCTTTGTTTGTCTATTCCTGTTCCTCTGTCTCTGTCTTTCTGTTTGTCTTTCTTCTTTTCTGTCCCTCACTCTACCTCCTGTTTTCACTGCCTGTCTGTCTGTTTTTCTGTCTGTCTGTCTCTCATGTTCTGTCCGTCTCTGCCTGTCTCTGTCTGTCTGTATCTCTCTCTGTATCTCTCTGTCTGTCTGTCTGTATCTGTCTGTCTGTATCTGTCTGTCTATTTGTCTGTTTGTCTGTCTCTGTCTGTCTGTTTGTCTGTCTGTATATGTCTGTATCTGACTGTCTGTATCTGTCTGTCTGTCTGTCTCTGTCTGTCTGTTTGTCTGTATGCCTGTCTCTGTCTGTCTGTCTGTCTATCTGTCTGTCTGTCTGTCCATCTGTATCTGTCTGTATCTGTCTGTATCTGACTGTCTGTATCTGTCTGTCTGTATCTGTCTGTCTGTATCTGTCTGTCTGTATCTGTCTGTCTGTCTGCCTGTCTCTGTCTGTCAGTCTGTATCTGTCTGTCTGTCTGTCTATATATATATATAAATATATATATATATATGGGGAGAGAGAGAGAGAGAGAGAAATGGATAGATGAGCATTTATAATTATTGATTTCATCTTCAAATCTCCAATGTCAATCAATAACAGGTCCACGAAAATCAATTTTTCCTCGACAACCCCAGAACGTTCCCCTACACTTCACTCTCCAAGGAACCCTATAGATACCTAGTAAACCTCCGTGTGGAGATCGAGAAATCACGTGACAATACCCTTAACACTCACACCATAGACTCTGCTTGGAGATTCCAAACTCAGATACCATTGCTTATTACATTAGACTGTAAAATATGATTGGAGAGTGTATCTGACAAGCAGAGAGGGGAGGGAGTTGAACACTAATGGGCATGGTGGATGATTACTACCCGGAATCACCTCTAAAAGCCATACACAATCAGTCCCCGGAGTAATCGAGCTAAATGGAAACGTAAAGCAGAGCCACCATCAAAACGGATCATTTTCTACAATACTCATTGGTTGGTGGTTCATTAGAGATAAGAAAAATGAGATATGCGTGTGGCTTCAGGTGGAGGTGAGGGCCGCAGCCGGGGGAATGAGATACATGATAAGTTTAATTTAAATTTACTAGATATCCCTGAGATTGTCAGACACATAATCTGAATGCACTCTCCAGGTATCTTACTGATGGCTTGTACAATAGTGTATAGCAGTTTTATCTTAGATAAGAGGGTGCGTCCACCAACCACGACAAGGCTGTGACAACGGCTTTCCGACAAGGTCCACGACAGCTCTACGATAGGAAGCCTTGTCTTAGCCTTGTCGTGGTTGGTGGACCACAGTTCCCGACAAGAGGCTACGACAAGGCCACGACAGGCTGCGACATGAACCTTGTCGGGGGCCTGTCGGGGGCCTTCCGACAAGGTTACGACAAAATCGAACATGTTCGATTTTGGAGCCGTGTCGTGGCGTGTCGTGGCATGTCGCAGTGGTCTACGATAGAATACTTAGGTGGAGCATGCACTTCCCGACAGGCTGCGACAAGGGCTCACGACAGCTCCCCTCCTCACGACAAGGCTGCGACAACGAGCCGATAAGAACTTTCTTGTCGGCGCGTGTGGCAGCCTTGTCGTGGTTGGTGGACGCACCCTCTAACAATGAACATCTTATAAGACGTCAGCATGCCAATTTTTCCCTATATTCAATTATGGCTGCCCTATGTGGCTCCCTTAAGGGGAGCGTCCACCAACCACGACAAGGCTACGACAAGTGCCGAAATGATAGTTCCAATCGCAGCCTTGTCGCAGCCTTGTTGTTAGAAGGGGGGCTCTGTGACAGTGTTGTCAGGGCATATCGGGAAGTGCACGCTCCACCAAAATTTCCTATCTTGGCCCTCTGTGACACGCTCCCGACATGCCATGACACTCCACCACAAGGGTCTAGTAGCTGGAAAATCGAACATGTTAGATGTTGTTGTAACCTTGTCGGAAGGCTCCCGACAAGCTTCCAATCATGGCCTTGTCGTGGCCTTGTTGTAGACTCTTGTCGGGAACTTGGGTTCACCAACCACAACAAGGCCTCCAATCGTAGGCCAATCGTGGACCTTGTCGGGGCTTGTCGTAGCCTTGTCGTGGTTGGTGGACACCCCCCCTTTAGCGCAGTCTTTCAGGTTAAACTCACACTCAAACGACCCTCACCGTCCACGCATGCGCGTAGCCCCTGACCCTTTCTCCTGACCCCATTCAGTCATCTCGGCCCCCATTCAGTCATCTCGGCCCCCATTCAGTCATCTCGGCCCGTGGTCACTCGGGCGTGACGAGTGGCATTGAGTGACAGACGTTGTCCGAGTGGCCGCCGTCTGGACATTCTGCTGCTCAACGAACCGTGAAGAACGCGTTAGGGACGCTGCCCAGACGCCGCACAGACGCCGCACAGACGCGGGGCGGACGCGGCGGGGACGCTCTTCCGCCCGACTTCACTTCAAATCTCGCCCGCCGAGAAATGAGCGGTCACGTGGGGCGTGACGGGCAGGGGGTACGCACAGACAGACGCGCCAATCAGCGGCGCTTAATGAAGGAACGGCCGAGCATCTGGTCGGAGCTACTCGGGGCTGCTCGGAGGTGGTCGGGGCTGGTCGGAGCTGCTCGGAATCTCTCTGAACTTTTGGTCAAAGGGGACGTGGTCGGAGCTGCTCGGGGCTTCTCGGGGGACGGTCGAGGATGCTCGGGGTTACTCGGGGCTGCTTGGAGCTGCTCGGGGCTGCTCGGGGCTGTTCTGGGCTGCTCGGGGCTGCTCGGGGCTGTTCCGGGCTGCTCGAAATCTCTCTAAGCATCTGGTCAGAGCTTCTCGGAGCTTCTTGGAGCTGTTCGGAGCTACTCGGGGCTACTTTTGGCCCCGTAGGTGTTGACTGTACGGTGAGTGGGTGGTGAGTGGGTGGTGAGTCAGTAGCGGGTGGCAGTGGAGTGAGTAGCAGGTGGGTTATGAGTAGGTGACAGCGGGGTCTGCGGTTACAAGGTCACAGCCGGGTTTAGATCAGTGAGTGTGTGTTGAGTGTGTGTTGAGTGTGTGTTGAGTGTGTGTTGAGTGTGTGTTGACTGTGTGTTGACTGTGTGTTGACTGTGTGTTGACTGTGTGTTGACTGTGTGTTGACTGTGTGTTGACTGTGGGGGTTGACTGTGTGTTGACTGTGTGTTGACTGTGTGTTGACTGTGGGGGTTGACTGTGGGGGTTGACTGTGTGTTGACTGTGTGTTGACTGTGTGTTGACTGTGTGTTGACTGTGGGGGTTGACTGTATGTTGACTATGTGTTGACTATGTGTTGACTGTGTGTTGACTGTGTGTTGACTGTGTGTTGACTGTGTGTTGACTGTGTGTTGAACATATGGTGAGTGTGGGTGTTGAGTGTGGGTGTTGAGTGTGTGTTGAGTGTGTGTTGACTGTGTGTTGACTGTGTGTTGACTGTGTATTGACTGTGTGTTGACTGTGTGTTGACTGTGTGTTGACTGTGTGTTGACTGTGTGTTGACTGTGTGTTGACTGTGTGTTGACTGTGTGTTGACTGTGGGGGTTGACTGTGGGGGTTGACTGTGTGTTGACTGTGTGTTGACTGTGTGTTGACTGTGGGGGTTGACTGTGTGTTGACTGTGTGTTGACTGTGTGTTGACTGGGGGTTGACTGGGGGTTGACTGTGGGGGTTGACTGTATGTTGACTATGTGTTGACTATGTGTTGACTGTGTGTTGACTGTGTGTTGACTGTGTGTTGACTGTGTGTTGACTGTGTGTTGAACATATGGTGAGTGTGGGTGGTGAGTGTGTGATGAGTGTGCGTTGACTGTATTGACTGTGTTGACTGTGTGTTGACTGTGTGTCGAGTGTGTGTTGACTGTGTGTTGAATATATGGTGAGTGTGGGTGGTGAGTGGGTGGTGGGTGTGTGTTGAGTGAGTGTGTAATGAGTGGCTGGTGGGTAGCTCTGACAGCAGGGGTCCGCGAACACGAGGTTACCAGGTCAAACCCCGGGTTTAGCAACATGACCCTCTCCGTGATTTGACGGGGATTAGGAGACGGTGACAACGCCTCTCACACCTGAGATCAGTCTCCACACAGGTGTGTCATGCTGCGACAGGCACTGATTGTCACCTGCATTATTTAGTAGCAGCCACGAGGCCGCAATCCCCACACCAACTGTAATACGTGAAGACTGGGTCAGTGTGCCGGAACGGAATGTGTACGGGGATCTTCTGGTCGGAAATATTCACCGAGATCGAAGAACGAGGGGATTATATACATGAACGACACATGTAGGTTCGTTCTTTGAATTGGCATTTTGTCTTCCATACATACTTTATTCTAAGCACGTGTTTTGTATGTTGTCACCAGAGGGACTGGGCGGAAGATCGCCGAGCCCAGATGAACATCTGTATGTTACTGACCCTAATAAAATGCATAAAAAATATATATATATATATCCGATCAAAATATTGAGGAATAGATGGAATTCAGGGGCCCGTTGAATAATTTAGGATCTTACATGAAGACCCTTTTCTGCACCTTGTACAAGGATTATCGTTTAATACTATTTGCTAAGACAGTATCAGCCGTTTATAAGGTCATCCATAAGTGTTGAATAAAGTTGTCCCACATCGTCCGTAGATGTCTATGGCACACAGAAAAGGGTCTACATGTAGGATCTTAATTTATTAAACGGGCCCCAGGTACACTCATTATTTGTTCTTGCCATCAAATACCTAGAAATAATTAGAAATGCCATTTTACAACTCTTTTTTTTTTCTCGAGAATTAAAGTGGTCACATGGTACGGAGAGACGTATGAATATTCACTATTCACTCAGTGACAAACAGAATATGGACTCCAGGGACCTGTTTCACTAGTTTCGTGACATGTCTAGATGGCGTCTGTGACACCATATGGACAGATCACAAGATTGCAATCGATGAACCACGTAGTTTCACTCACTTCTCGTAGGAATTAAGCAATGACACTTTAATATGAGTAGGAGATACATATAACCTATAATCGTTCCAAATATGAAAAAGATTGACCTCTCCGATTTTCTGATATTTGCTAGTCTTTTTCCTCTGTTGCTTGCACTGTTGGTGCCGCTGTTGATGTCTGTCTAGGCCTAATGTCACGAAACTACTGAAACAGGTCCCAGTTGTGTAAAAATGGGATATCCACTTAATACGAAACGTCCATATAATAATATCCATTCCCCATTGCCGATTATACGCTACCGATCTAGAGTCGGGAACCACCGATCGACTTTTCTGATATACTGACGCCAGATCGGTGAACAGAAATTTACAGCCTGGCATTTAAAATAGTCACTGATTGATTTGTTATGGATTACGAAATGAGGTCACCACATAAACCTCATTTTCATTGGCTGATGAATTGGCACTGACTTTTTGAGTTACCCTAAAAGTCTGTCGGTGTCAAATAATCGGTGAAGGTCCAGTGTTTAACCTTTTTTCCATTTGCCGACTATTTGGCCCCGATTTATAGTCGGGAAGCACCGATAGATAATTTTGATATACCGACGCCAGATCGGTGAATGGAAATGAGACCTGCAGAAAATGCTCACAGATTAATTTGGCAAAGATTATGTGACAATGCCACCCACTCTCCTAGCAGATATCCTGCGCTCTACTTCCTGCAGCCGCTTGTATCTCTGCACCGACCTGCCTGTTTGCTTTTGAAATATCCATAATTTTCAGCGATTTGGGTGTTATTTTGTGTTCTACTTTTAAATAGAGATGAACATGTTTATTTGGTAGATAATATAGAATAATTTCTGTTACTATTTGTATAAAACCAGATAGAATCTCTGGGATTACTTTTTACAGTGGATAGCACCTCATGTACTTTTAGGTTTTGCTTTGTAAACATGACGCATGTGCTCACTTGAAGGGGCAGTCTAATCAACTGTTGATTCACTTAATAAAGTGGTTTAGAACTGGAAACAAAACAGCAGGATTGTCTATTAAGCTCATTTAACAATTCCCACATTTCACCACTGATAATATATGAGTTCTTTGAATTTCAAAACTTTTGACAGTTGCCTTGTTTTTAATCTGAAATTTTAGCTGGTTCCCCTGTCCTTATTTAGATACCAGGGAACCAGCGTTGGGTTGAGGCAGAGATTAGCAAGCGCTAGTGCCGCGAAAGATCTGGGAGGAGAGTGAATGCCACCACTTACGGATTTTCTCACATAAAATCTGTGTAGAAAATACAGTAGAAACAGGTCAGACAAAATCTGATCCCGACCCAGTGTATTATCAATTCAAAACATTCAAAATACAAAATTATTACATAATCAAACTAAATAAAAATTGCAGGCTAAAGGTTGTGAGTTTGAAAGCAATAACTTACCAAGATGCAAAAATATCTAAGGGGAAGATTTCGATTTAGAAAATAAAACTTAAGTCTTATCCATCTCTTGAATTTGACGAAATAAGATAAGTTTATCAAGAGTAGAATTCAGTCTCCACTTCGTTATTATCAAAACGTATTTATATGTCAGTGCCAGGGGGAAATGGAGGATGTCCCACATTCCCATTAGTATTGCTCATTTATTTTCACACACAACATTAAATGAAATATTCCTCCGCCCTCCGGACTACTCGGCGCATGCGTCGATAGTGCCCACTTCCGGTGGTGCATCACTCTCCCAACACATCAAACACACACCAACGGGGAATGCCGGAAACCCTGCTGGGAGAGTGTAGGCCTAGCGCATCACTAAACGCCTATCTGTATATCAAACAAACCAACAGGGAATCATGGAAACCCTGCTGGGAGAGTGTAGGCATAGCGCGTCACTCTCCAAGCGTGAATTAGATGGAGTAATCTCCGGGATGACAAAGTGTGTCATGTCCATGGAGACGTTGTAGATACAAACAGGCGGGTCATATTGAGGTTATCATTACATGTTACTTGTATACATGCTGATGATATGCTGATAACATGCTGATAGCATGCTGAGCATGTAAACACGTGACTAACGTGGTCACGTGACTGACATGAGGCGTACGCATACCCTGTCTCATGAGCAAGGACGAGCCTTGACCGGAAAGTATGATATAATTAGTAGAAGCCGAACGAGAGTTAGACTTGACAATGTTTATGCCACAACGGGAAGGTCGCGTATTACTACACGAGGCGTAGGTGTAGTGAGGAGCAGACCTGACCATGTATTAGCAACTAATCCTCAAATATAGCTACGATTGCAGTAACATCAGCAATAAAGCTTGCAATGGGAACATGGATTTGGACTTCATTCATACAGGGTACTGTCATACCCTGAAGACAGTAAAGGGGAATTTATACAGTGGGATTTATGTACCTCACAGGGTTCAAAATCAATAGGATTCTGTTCCTATTTAGGGGTAAATATCGCCAACAATTACAGGGGAATAGAAACATGTCTCAGGGAAATGGAACCCAGCAATTTACACAAGAGATTATAATGTTCCAATAGGGAATTTCAGCAGAGTTTGTCTCAGACAAACACACTGTGAGGTACATGAACCCCATTGTGTGAATCCCGCTTCACACTATAAGTGATATGAAATTTAAATTTAAAAAAAAGACCCAAAAAAACCCACAATGATTTCGCTTGAGATTCAGTGATCTGAATCCAAACCAGGGAAAACATAGACCCAATGGCGCAGTTTCCTCCAAAGAAAATTCATGCTATCTTAACTTTAAGTTATATGCAGTCGTTAGAAGGTTGGACGTGAAATACACAGAGTCTTTGTAATATAGAGAAACAGGCTTACTGTCTCCGTACGGATTAAATACGCGGTAAAATCGGCGATCAGATGAACCGTACGCAGACCGTAAGCCTGTTTCTCTATTATTATATACCTCAAAATATCAAATTTTTAACCTTGCTTCTGGGTGAGTTTTTGGATTTCGCCGCCGTACATGCCCCGTACGTCACATACATGCCCCGTACGTCACCTAGGTGTCGCACGGATATAAATACGACATGGGTAGGAGCGGGCAGTATGTATAGGATATACTACTACAGGTATATAATAATATTTGTAACACTTTTCACATTTCCAGTGTTAGATCTACTGTGCACAACCTTGGTGATATTTTCATTGCATTTGTTGTCATTTACCGCAAGTTGTACATTGACCGTTACTTTGCAAATCCTAGGCAGGGAATTCATGGATACAATTAACCTTTCCCAGTAAGTTATATATGCATTTTATTACACAGTCATAACTACAGAAATCATTGAGGAAACATTCTCCACATCCTAAACAGAGTATGCATGAGAATAAAAATATCCACCTGATTATCAGAAATAACCCATAACCCTGGCAACACTCACTCAGCCGACCTTGACCTTGACCTTGACATTTGCACCGGAACTTCTCCTAATCCGATATCCTGTGCGACTTTGGTGCGACTTTGGTGCGACTCTAGGGGCGACTTGGTGAGAGTGGAGGGTGAATTAACATTAACCGGGGTGGGGTTGGTGTACCCTGCTTACCCTCTGCACCCCTCCCCACCCCACCCCCTCCCACAAACACTCTGTTCTCATAAATGCCCGTTGATTTAATTCCGCAGAGCAGGGCCCTGATTTCCAGCGGCGTGGTGTGTCATAACCCAGCAGCCTGGGAATGAAGCCTGACCACAGACCCTGTCAGACTAGAACGTTAATGGAGCATAAGGCCTGGCGTCCACCTACTACAATAGATTCGTAGACCTCCCGATATGGCACCGATAGAAAATGTCAAAGTCGGTGGCATATGTCTAGACAAGCCAATCCATCACGCATTGTATGGGTTATTTATCGGTATATAATCGCAGGAACGTGGTGAACTGCCACGAAATAGGTGACCTTCCGACGCGATTTTGATTTTGTATCGGGAGGTGCATCGTAGACCATATCGAGTCATATCGTAGTAGGTGGACGCCGGGCCTAAGCTTCATTTTCTGATTTCCTTCTGGCAGCAATACCTTCTGGCAGTCAATATATACCACACGTAATGTGAGGTTCCCACCTGCCGATTATGACCACCGATTATGGCATTTCACCCTACCGACCGGTTATGCAACACATTTCCTGGAATAAGGTGGATCTATCTGAATGATCCGGGTATGGTGATACACACTCCCTATGTGTTTTCTACGGACACTTTGTATTAGGTGGATATATCTGTATACTCCGGGTATGGTGATACACACTCCCTATGTGTTTTCTACGGACACTTTGTATTTGCTGGATAATAGATAAGACTATACTCCACAGCGGCGTGCCATAGAGAAAGATATATCTGTATGTTTCAGGTATGGTGATACACTATGTGTGATTTCTATGAACACTTTGTATCAGATGGATATATTTGTATGCTCCGGGTATGGTGATGCACACTCCTTATGTGTTTTCTATGGACACTTTGTATTAGCTGGATATATTTGTGTGCTCTGGGTATGGTGATATACACTCCCTATGTGTTTTCTATAACCACTTTGTATTAGGTTGATATATCTGTATGCTCCGGGTATGGTGATACACACTCCCTATATGTTGTCTATGGACACTTTGTATTAAGTGATATCTGTATGCTCCGGGTATGGTGATACACACTCCCTATGTGTTGTCTATAACCACTTTGTATTAGGTGGATATATCTGTATGCTCCGGGTATGGTGGTACATACTCCCTATGTGTTTTCTATGGACACTTTGTATTAGGTGGATATATCTGTATGCTCCGGGTATGGTGATACACACTCCCTATGTGTTGTCTATGGACACTTTGTATTAGGTGGATATATCTGTATGCTCTGGGTATGGTGATACACACTCCCCATGTGTTGTCTATGGACAATTTGTATTAAGTGATATCTGTATGCTCCGGGTATGGTGGTATACATTCCCTATGTGTTTTCTGTGGACACTTTGTGTTAGGTAGATATATTTGTATGCTCCGGGTATGGTGATGCACACTCCCTATGTGTTTTCTATGGACACTTTGTATTAGGTGGATACATCTGTATGCTCTGGGTATGGTGATACACACTCTCTATGTGTTTTCTATGGACACTTTGTATAAGGTGGATATATCTGTATGCTCCGTGTATGGTGATACACACTCCCTATGTGTTTTCTATGGACACTTTGTATTAAGTAGATACATCTGTATGCTCTGGGTATGGTGATACACACTCCCTATGTGTTTTCTATGGACATATTGTATTAGGTGGATATATCTGTATGCTCCGGGTATGGTGATACACACTCCCCATGTGTTTTCTATGGACACTTTGTATCAGGTGGATATATCTGTATGCTCCGGGTATGGAGATACACACTCTCTATGTGTTATCTATGGACACTTTGTATTAGGTGGATAATAGATAAGACTATACTCCACAGCGGCCCGCCATAGAGAGGGGCCCGAGGGACGGGGTGAGTGGTCAGTCTGGGGACTGGCGCTAATAGGCGTCAGTGACGCTTGTAGGCGTCAGTGGCGGGTGAAATTACACTCTGCCACGTCTCACCAAACACCCACATGAAAATAAAACATGTCAAGCTGTGCGCAGAGACACATTGCCTCTCAGAGCTCAGCCTCAGGGCGTTTTCAGTGTGGGACTCAGCGATTTCTCTCCCGTAATATATTGCCCTCCTCAAACAGAAAATATAGGGTGAAGGGGCCCGTTTAATAATCTAGGATCATACATAAAGAGCTTTTTTATATGCCATACCCCTCCTAGGAACAATGTGGCTCAACTTTATTCAACAAGACTTAATTGTTCGGAAACGCTGACCCTTGCACAGGAAAGGGTATTCATGTACGATCCTAGATTATTAAACGGGCTTCAAAGAATTTTTGTTGGACACACTCAGATTGAGCTGACTATGTTACGAAGAGGTTATAAAGACTATCTATACGTGCCATCTTCATGGGAATGACCCATTGATGCTGGGTATCATTACTCCCTCAGACCATTCCCCAATCTATATCAACATGTCTTCAGACTGGTCCCCCATCCACCTATCTCTCCCTGGTCCCCTACCTCCCTCTCCCTTCAGACTGTTCCCCTGTCCACCTCTCTCTGCTTGGTCCCCTGCCTCCCTCTCCCTTCAGACTGTTCCCCGTCCACCTATCTCTCCCTGGTCCCCTGACTCCCCCTCCCTTCAGACTGTTCCCCCGTCTACCTCTCTCTCCCTGGTCCCTTGCCTCCCTCTCCCTTCAGACTGTTCCCCCGTCCACCTCTCTCTCCCTTGTCCCCTGCCTCCCTCTCCTTCAGACTGTTTCCCCGTCCACCTATCTCTCCCTGGTCCCCTGCCTCCGTCTCCCTTCAGACTGTTCCCCCGTCCACCTCTCTCTGCCTGGTCCCCTGCCTCCCTCCCCCTTCAGACTGTTCCCCCGTCCACCTCTCTCTCCCTGGTCCCCTGCCTCCCTCCCCCTTCAGACTGTTCCCCCATCCACCTCTCTCTCTGCCTGGTCCCCTGCCTCCCTCTCCCTTCAGACTGTTCCCCCGTCCACCTCTCTCTGCTTGCTCCCCTGCCTCCCTCTCCCTTCAGACTGTTCCCCCGTCCACCCCCTCCCCTGGTCCCCTGCCTCCCTTTCCCTTCAGACTGTTCCCCCCGTCCACCTCTCTCTGTCTGGTCCCCTGCCTCCCTCTCCCTTCAGACTGTTCCCCCATCCACCTCTCTCTGTCTGGTCCCCTGCCTCCCTCTCCCTTCAGACTGTTTCCCCGTCCACCTCTCTCTGCCTGGTCCCCTGCCTCCCTCTCCCTTCAGACTGTTCCCCCATCCACCTCTCTCTGTCTGTTCCCCTGCCTCCCTCTCCCTTCAGACTGTTCCCCCATCCACCTCTCTCTGTCTGGTCCCCTGCCTCCCTCTCCCTTCAGACTGTTCCCCCATCCACCTCTCTCTGTCTGGTCCCCTGCCTCCCTCTCCCTTCAGACTGTTCCCCCATCCACCTCTCTCTGTCTGGTCCCCTGCCTCCCTCTCCCTTCAGACTGTTTCCCCGTCCACCTCTCTCTGCCTGGTCCCCTGCCTCCCTCTCCCTTCAGACTGTTTCCCCGTCCACCTCTCTCTGCCTGGTCCCCTGCCTCCCTCTCCCTTCAGACTGTTTCCCCGTCCACCTCTCTCTGCCTGGTCCCCTGCCTCCCTCTCCCTTCAGACTGTTCCCCCATCCACCTCTCTCTGTCTGGTCCCCTGCCTCCCTCTCCCTTCAGACTGTTCCCCCATCCACCTCTCTCTGTCTGGTCCCCTGCCTCCCTCTCCCTTCAGACTGTTCCCCCATCCACCTCTCTCTGTCTGGTCCCCTGCCTCCCTCTCCCTTCAGACTGTTCCCCCATCCACCTCTCTCTGTCTGGTCCCCTGCCTCCCTCTCCCTTCAGACTGTTTCCCCGTCCACCTCTCTCTGCCTGGTCCCCTGCCTCCCTCTCCCTTCAGACTGTTTCCCCGTCCACCTCTCTCTGCCTGGTCCCCTGCCTCCCTCTCCCTTCAGACTGTTCCCCCATCCACCTCTCTCTCTGCCTTGTACCCTGCCTTCCTCTCCCTACAGACTGTTCCCCTGTCAACCCCTTCCCTGGTCCCCTGCCTCCCTCTCCCCTCAGACTGTTACCCCTTCCATCTCTCTCTGCCTTGTACCCTGCCTCCCTCTCCCTTCAGACTGTTCCCCCGTCCACCTCTCTCTGCCTGGTCCCCTGCCTCCCCTTCCCTTCAGACTGTTCCCCCGTCAACCTCTCTCTGCCTGGTCCCCTGCCTCCCCCTCCCTTCAGGATGTTCCCCCGTCCACCTCTCTCTGCCTGGTCTCCTGCCTTCTTCTCCCTTCAGACTGTTCCCCTGCCTCCCTCTCCCTTCAGACTGTTCCTCCTTCCACCCCCCTCCCCTGGTCCCCTGCCTCCCTCTCCCTTCAGACTGTTCCCCCGTCCACCTCTCTCTCCCTGGTCTCCTGCCACCCTCTCCTTAAGACTGTTCCCCCGTCTACCTCTCTCTCCCTGGTCCCCTGCCTCCCTCTCCCTTCAGACTGTTCCCTCGTCCACCTCTCTCTCCCTGGTCCCCTGCCTCCCTCTCCCTTCAGACTGTTCCCCCGTCCACCTCTCTCTGCCTGGTCTCCTGCCTCCCCTTCCCTTCAGACTGTTCCCCCGTCCACCTCTCTCTCTCTGGTCCCCTACCTCCCTCTCCTTCAGACTGTTGCCCTGTCCACCCCCCACCTGGTCCCCTGTCTCCGTCTTCTTCAGACTGTTCCCTCGTCCACCTCTCTGTCTGGTCCCTTGCCTGCCCCTCCCCTCAGACTGTTCCCCCGTCCACCCCCCCCCCCCTCCCCTGGTCCCCTGCCTCTGTCTCCTTCAGGACGGGGGCGGCTTTCATTAGGTCTTAGACAGAAATCCGCTGCATTGACAGACCCTCTGATGGATAGGTCCCCTGCCCGGTCCCCTCCCACCCCACGTCTCCCTCCCATCCACTGAGCACCGCCACAGAAAGTCGAATCAAACAAATTCGCCTCGGGAGAGATTACCAGTATCGCTTTTCTTGGTCCTGATGAGAGCCAAGTTGGGGTCTGATTCCTACCGCACCATGGCCGACTGATAACAATGCAGTGATCAACCTAAGCAACCAAAAATAACCACCACTCCTCCTGCCCCCGCCATTTCCCAAGCTTCCATCATTGCACCAACCTTTTCGCAATATGATTATTTTGCCCGCCTCTTTCAGTAAATCCCCATTCGGGTTGCAGATTATTTTCATTTCAAAGTCGCCGGAGGAGAAAGGGGACTCGGGCGAGAAATAATTAAGCGCGCGTCAGAGTAATTACGCAAAAATTAGGAATTTACGAAAATTGGATGGCTCGGAATAACGAACAATCGGGCCAGTCGTTTAGGAGAGTGGATTGGTTGGACGTGGATTGCCGGAAGAAACGAGATGTGTGATGATGAATGATTGGTAAAACTGGGATGTCATGCGATTATCAAATGTAGCATCAAAAAGGCAGCTGATAACTGGGCTATGCTGAGAGGGCTTGTCCCGGTTCAGGTCTGTTTCCATTGGCTGAAGAAAACCCCACCGATTATTTGAGTTCCCTTATAAAGGCCCGTTTCCATTGGCTGAAGAAAACTTATTTGGGTTCTATCATAAAAGCCTGTTTTCATGGGCTGATGAAACGGCTACAAATCATTTGAGTTCTCTTATAAAGGTATATGTTTCGAAACATTTGCTGAAAAAAATACCACTCATAATTGGTGACTTCTTGTTACGACTTGTTTCCATCGGCTGACGAAAACGCTACTTTTTTAGTTCTCTTATAAAGACCTGTTTCCATTCGCTGATGATTTTGCCACTGATTATTTGAGTTCTATCACAAAGGCCTGTTTTAATTCGCTGAAAAAAATACCACTCATTATTTGTGTCTCCTTGTTAAGGCTTGTTTCTATTTGCTAAAGAAAATGCAACTGATTATTTGAGTTCTGTTTCCATTGGCTGACAAAAACTTATTTGAGTTCTATCACAAAGGCCTGTTTCCAGTGATGATGAAAACGCCACATATTATTTAAATTCTCTTTGAAAGGCCTGTTTCCATTGGCTGACAAAAACGCCACATATTATTTTAGTTCTTTTATAAAAGCCTGTTTTCATTGGCTGACAAAATTGCCACCGATTATTTGAGTTCATTTATAGAAGCCTGTTTCCATTGGCTGACAAAATTGGCACCAATTATTTTAGTTCTCTTATTAAGGCCTGTTTCTATTTGCTGTTGAAAACGCCATCAATCGTTTGAGTTCTCTTATAAAAGCCTGTTTCTATTGGCTGAAGAAAACTTATCTGAGTTCTATCATAAAGGCCTGTTTTCATACGCTTACAAAAATGCCACTCAATATTTGTGTCTTCTTATTAAGGCTTGTTTCTATTCGCTGATAAAGATGCCACCGATTATTTGGGTTTTCTTATAAAGGCCTGTTTCCATTGGCTGATGAAAATGCCGCCAATTATTTGAGTGCTCTTATAAAGGCCTGATTCCATTGGCTTACCAAAGCACCACCGATTATTTGAGTTCTCTAATAAACACCTGTTTCCATTGGCTCACAAAATGGCAAATGATAACTTGAGTTCTCCTTGATTGATGGTTGCAAATTATAGATTGGCAGAAAATGATAAAAAATAACCCAAAAATTGTTGGTTCCTGACTGGTAGAATAATCAGCCAATGGAAACGAGTTTTAGTCGAACTCTTACAATCCTTGTCAATTTTGTCAGCCGATGGAAACAGGTCTTATATGGACACAGGGAGGAAGGGGACCCGGGGAAAACCATGATCCCTGCCACTGATATATGTCTCTCCATTGGCAAGTGGGAAATATTCAGCCGATGGAAAAAGGTTTTAAGCAAACTGATATAATCAGCGCCAATTTTGTCAGCCAATGGAAACAGGCCTTACATGGACACAGGGAGGGGAGGGAGGGTCCCGAGAAAACCATGACTCCTGCCACTGACACAATTTGTTTCCATTTGCTGGTGGGGAATAATCTGCAAATGGAAACAGGTTTATGGGGAACTCATATAAACGGCGCCATTTTTATCAGCCAATGGAAACATGCCTTAAATGGACACACGGAGCAGAGGTAGAGGACCTGGGGAAAACCTGCCTTGATTCCCACCACTAACAAAATGTGTTTCCATTGGCTGATGGGGAATAATCGGCTAACGAAAACAGCTTTATGGGAACTCATATAATCAGTGCCATATTTGTCAGCCAATGGAAACAGGTTTAAGGGGAACTCCTATAATCGGTGCCATTTCTATCAGCCAATGGAAACAGTCCTTATATGGACACAGGGAGGGATGGTGGGGAATAATTGGCCAATGGAAACAGGTTTAAGAGTAACTCATATAATCGGCGTCATTTCTATCAGCCAATGGAAACAGGCCTTATATGGACACAGGGAGTGGAGGAGGGGCCCGAGAAAAGCATGACTCCCGCCGCTGACACAATTTGTTTCCATTTCCTGGTGGGGAATAATACGCCAATGGAAACAGGTTTAAGGGGAATTCATATAATCGGCGCCATTTCTGTCAGCCAATGGAAACAGGCCTTATATGGACACAGGGAGGGAGAGAGTGGCCCGAGAAAAGCATGACTCCCGCCACTGACACACAGCCTGATGGGACACTTCTCTCAGCTGACAGCTTTCTTTCACGCCGACGGATTTCCTGAATATTTCAGTCCGGGCGGAAACCCTCCCGCGGGATCACGTCTGGGCGCGAGACTGGGCGAGATTTGGGCGGCCATTTTAGGCGGAGCGTGAATGAAGAATATGGAGACTGAGCTGGCTTCAGGGGGACTGGGGGAGTGGCTTCAGGAAGGGCTTCAGAGATGGCTTCATCATTCTGTGAGAGGCCGCTCTTAAGCTGTCCTCCGTGTCTGAATAGAAAGAAAAAGTCGGTGAAAAAGAAACAAAAATCTCTCTTTTAGCGAGGATGGGATGCTGAAAAACTGAGAGATCTCGTCGTGTTGGATATACAGAGACATGAAATACGGATGTTGGAAAGATTTATTCCCTGAAGACAGAATTCTTTCACTCTATGTCCAGATGGTCAGGAGGGATATTAAACTTGCTGAGGTCTTTGATTTTGGACATTTATTTATAGATGAAGGTATGATAGCAATTTGTAGACTTCATATAACGCCTAACAGGGACAGGCATCAAACTAATCCAAGTGAGGAGGTAGCATACAATACAAAACTGCAAAACTATGGAATGAACTCCCAAATGAGCAGAGGATACTGCCGACATATGATGCTTTTCGTGAAGAAAATGAAAAATATCTCCATGCCAGATGTCTAGAATATTAAAGTAATTATAGTGACAAGATACCATCTTTAATAAAATGATCGAAAATGGATGATTCCCTACCAGACCCTACCCACATAGAAAGATTAACTAGTATGAACTATACATACCCATTGTAAATATCATAGTAATAGTCTAAACACAATATTTATCTACTGTTTTTTGTGTATTATCGCTAGCAATGCCCTTGATGTTCTCTTTTTCTAATAAAACGCAATGTATAAACCCGGACAAACATGAATGGCCCTGAAGCCTACTTAAAATAGGACAGCACTGTCCAAGTAGGTATATCTCCAGAATAAAAATGAAAAAATGGGTATAGGACAGGGGTGAGGAGGGGTGAGGGAGGTGGAGGGGTATGTATAGGGTACAATGACTGAGTCCTGATGAGTAGGGGTGGGGTAGGTGGAGGGGTATGTATAGGACACAGGGACTGAGTCCTGATGAGTAGGGGTGGGGTAGGTGGAGGGGTATGTATAGGACACAGGGACTGAGTCCTGGTGAGGCGGGGTGGGGTAGGTGGAGGGGTAGGTATAGGACACAGGGACTGAGTCCTGGTGAGGAGGGGTGGGGTAGGTGGAGGGGTAGGTATAGGACACAGGGACTGAGTCCTGGTGAGGAGGGGTGGGGTAGGTGGAGGGGTAGGTATAGGACACAGGGGCTTAGTCCTGGTGAGGAGGGGTGGGGTAGGTGGAGGGGTAGCTATAGGACACAGGGACTGAGTCCTGGTGATGAGGGGTGGGGTAGGTGGAGGGGTAGGTATAAACTACAGTGACGGGTGGGTGGGCGAGGGGGTACTGGTGAGGAGGGGTGGGGTAGGTAGAGGGTAGGATACAGAGAGTATAGATTCCTGGTGAGAGGGGTGGGGTAGGTGGAGGGGTAGGTATAGGACACAGGGACTGAGTCCTGGTGAGGAGGGGTGGGGTAGATGGAGGGGTAGGTATAGGACACAGGGACTGAGTCCTGGTGAGGAGGGGTGGGGTAGATGGAGGGGTAGGTATAGGACACAGGGACTGAGGCCTGGTGAGGAGGGGTGGGGTAGGTGGAGGGGTAGGTATAGGACACAGGGACTGAGTCCTGGTGAGGAGGGCAGGGGTAGGTGGGGGGATGGGGTAGGTGGAGGGGTAGGTATAGGATACAGGGTCTGAGTCCTGGTGATGAGGGGTGGGGTAGGTGGAGGGGTAGGTATAGGACACAGGGACTGAGTCCTGGTGAGGAGGGGTGGGGTAGGTGGAGGGGTAGGTATAGGACACAGGGACTGAGTCCTGGTGAGGAGGGGTGGGGTAGGTGGAGGGGTAGGTATAGGACACAGGGACTGAGGCCTGGTGAGGAGGGGTGGGGTAGGTGGAGGGGTAGGTATAGGACACAGGGACTGAGTCCTGGTGAGGAGGGCAGGGGTAGGTGGGGGGATGGGGTAGGTGGAGGGGTAGGTATAGGATACAGGGTCTGAGTCCTGGTGATGAGGGGTGGGGTAGGTGGAGGGGTATGTATAAACTACAGTGACGGGTGGGTGGGCGAGGGGGTACTGGTGAGGAGGGGTGGATCAGGTAATGAGACAGGTATAGGACACTGAGACTGAATTTATCAAGAAATCAAAGGAATCTTGGATGTTGTTAGACTTTCTTGCCGGCTGAGGAATCAACGTATGGCAGTAAAGGCCAGTTTTCATTGGCCGACGAAAACGGTGTAGATTATTTTAGTTCTCCTGATTTGCATTGTGCCTCAGCAGTGCTAAAGGTTCGTCGGTGGTCCCTGACTGTAGATCGGTGATGGCCAATGGAAATGGGATTTTAGGAGAACACAAAAAAGTCTACACTGTTTTCGTCGGCCAATTGAAACGAGCCTATAAGGAGAGGTGGAGTTGAACGGGTAGATGGACGGGTGGGACGCAGTGACTGAGGCCAGTCTACTACTTTCTCCACTTCCAACTCCATTCCCTTTTTGTGCCAAACCCTTGTAATAATTACCTTCAGGGATTACATGTTACATCATCATTTTTCTGCGCTCTCCTGAAGGCTTGTCAATTTTTACTGCCATCTTCTGAAGTGGTTTCAGCTTTAGGGTACTTTGATAAATCCATTTTTCTGGGTTTTTTTAATTTTCTCTTTCAGTGAGAATCCATGTAGCCTCAATTCAGGAGCCTGTTAACAAAACCCGTCATGTTCATAAACACCGGAGCGAATCGCGACACCCATCGGCAGAATCCAAACCTCCTTCCCTGCTGAATAATTCAAACTTTTTTTTTTCATTAATTCATTTCCGGGAATTTCCCCCTAATGGCCGTGATAGAAGGAACTACATCAATCTGTTATCTGCCAACAATCCTGCTTCCATAATCCATTCCTAAAAATATTAAAAAATATAAGAAATATTATCGATACTTCTCATGATTATATAAAATATAGTCTCATAATCCTTTCCTGAAAATATAAAAATATAAGAAATATTCTCCATACTTCTTATGATTATATAGAATATAGTTCCATATAGAATATTTATATAGAAGTGCATTGAAAATCGTATTATACACAATACTTCACGAGTTGGAATGTGCCACAATTATCATCGAGGCGAAGCCGAGTGACAATTATGGCACATCCAAACGAGTGGTGTATAGTGTATTTTATGATTCGAGTAAGGTTCTGGATTTATCTCACCCCTATGTATGACACTAGATATCACAATTTCAGAATAATTAGAATATACTTAGTAAATCCGTGTGACGTCATCTCGCATTCACTATGCCATGGCCGTGGTGTAGTATTGTCATTTTATAGGGGTGATCGTTGAGTATATTTTTCTAATGTTATTCCCATGGCTTAACTTGTACCAGGGGTGAGATAAAGTTCCATTACCCATTTCTAAAAGTAAAAATTGTAAATCTTTTCCATACTTCTCATGATTGTATGAAATATAGATCCATAATCCAGCCATGAAAATGAAAAAAAAATCTTCCTCCCTATTTCTCATTATTATATAGAATATATACACAATAATCGATGTTTTTGTGGACGGGCGGCCGTATACCACGAGAGGTTGACGCGTAGTAATACACGAGCGCTAGCGAGTGTATTACGAGGTCAACCGCGAGTGGTATACGAAGCCGACTGTCCACAAATCATCGTTTATTGTATTTATTATCCATGCACCAAAATGTTTTTACCTTTAACGAGATTTGCGATAGCCAGAGATTCGATGTAAGCGTAGTTCACTGCTAAACTGCTCCACAAGCCGAACAAGGCAGTTCACTGTATAATGGCGCGATAATATAGTTCCTTAAGTTATATATATATATATATATATATATATATATATATATATATATATATATATATATATATATATATATATATTTTAAATAGTTAAAATGTATCTAATTTAAAAATAATATCAACTAAAATGTGTTGTAATAACATTAATCTGAACAAAAAGACATTATTGTCTATGTACAGTGCCTTGACAACCCTTCGCCATGTATTTTACAGATCTAGCCTAAGTAACAATAACATTACAATGTAAGTGTCAAAATGTAAACATTGACACATTGTTTAAAAAAAAAAATTCAATTCAGCTTAGTTTTTAAAATTTGTTTACACATTCTTAATGAATCTCAGTAGAGTGGCTTTTTCTTTTTATTTAAAAAAAAAGAAAAGCATAAAAACAATGATGCCGCGATCGGGAATCGTACCCGCTACTCTCGGATCACAAGGCAAATGCCCTAACCACTACACCATAAACTATACGTTATAATTAGGGGAAGGATCCATATAAGGAAGAGCGAGGAACTACTTTCTTTCACTCTCCAAGCACAGTCACAGTGTCGCAAATTGAAACAAATAGATGAAACATCAGATTAGGGAGTGAAATTTCCGTATACCACAGGTTTGAGGGCCGTATACCACAGTTGTGAAATCCGTATACCACAGTTATGGTATCTGACATGTTTTATATAATGGGTCGTGGTTTACTATACAAAGCTCCCATTGAAAATGTATGGGGACTCAGTAAACCACTACTCATTGTATAAAACCTGTCAGATACCATTACTGTGGTATACGGATTCACATCTGTGGTATACGGCCTCCAAACCATGGTATACGGGAAAATAGTCCCTTTTGCTATAGAGCAAAGAAATAGTTCCTATTGTTATTCCCGCTAATATGGCAATTACTGGGTTTAATTTATTCGAAAAGATGGATAATAAATACAACAAACGATGGTTTTGCGGACAGGCAGCTCTGTAAACCACTCGCGGTTGACCTCGTAATACACACGCTAGCGCTCGTGTATTACTACGCGTCAACGTCTCGTGGTTTACGGCCGCCTGTTCACAAAACCATCGATTATTGTCTATAATCCATTCCTAAAAATTAGAATACAAGTTATGATCATATGAAATATAGTTCCATAATCCATTCCTACAAATAAGATTAGAAAAGATTCACTTCACTTCTCATGATTATATAAAACATAGTTACATAATCCATTTCTAAAAATAAAAATGCAAAAT
Source organism: Alentia gelatinosa (assembly GCA_950022655.1). Lineage (NCBI taxonomy): Eukaryota > Metazoa > Annelida > Polychaeta > Phyllodocida > Polynoidae > Alentia > Alentia gelatinosa. The sequence goes on from OX465581.1 coordinate 124,682,692, forward strand.
CATTCTCTATACTTCTAATGATCATATGAAATATAGTTCAATAATCTATTCCTAGAAATAGAAATACAAAATCCTCTCCATACTTCTCATGATTATATAAAATATAGTTTCTCATGTAGATCCCATCAGTGGCCGACCATACCCGCAGGGACTAATTTGAAACGTGAAAAAGAAGATCCTATAATATACTGCGGGGACGGCCTCCAGCTGTCACAGTAATACTTAAGTCCACTCTCCTCCCAGATCCTTCACGGCAGTGGCACTAGCTAATCTCTGCCTCAACCCAAAGCTGGTTTCCTGGGTATCCACTAAAGACAGGGGAGACCAGCGAACATGTCAGATTCAAAACAAGGCAACTGTCAGAGGTTATACAGGTCAAACAACTTACATATCATGAGTATGGAAATATGGGAATTGTTAAAGGAGCTTCACAGACAATCCAGTTGTATCTTCTTCAGACTTAAACCATTTTATAATGGGAATCCATAGTTGATTAGACTGCCCCTTCAGAGGAGCACATGGGCATTGTTGACAAAACAAAACCCTGCAACACATGAGGTGCTTTCCACTATAGAAAGTAATCCCAGAGATTATGTCTAATTTGACATAATTTTCTACCAATTTTATAAAATTGTTTTTTTGTGGATTTAGAACTAACTTGATTATTTTATCAACCATATATATATATATATATATATATATACATATATATATATATATATATATATATATATATACATATATATATATATATATATATATATATATATATATATATGTTTCTCTCTATCTACAAGTAGAACACAAAATACCCCCAAAACCTTCAATAATTTCGGATATTTAAAAAAACTGGAGTATGGGCCAGATTTCGTCCCAAAAAGGCAGGTCGGGGCAGAGATACAAGCGACCGCAGGAAATAAAGCGCAGGATCTCTGCTGGAAGAGTCACTTCAGTCTCGTTGTACATCTCGTGGGCGTCACGTGACCGCCGGTGGCTCCCCCTGGTGGGGCGGGGGCGGGTGACTGTCGGTGGGACGTGGGAAACACACCTGAGCCGGAGACAGGTGGGGAGGGGGCAGACTGGGGGGGGGGGAGGTAATTACAGGTAGACTGAGGTGAGGTGGTGGGCAGACGTCTGTTCTTACCTGTCCAGTAGGTTTCTAGGGAGAAACCAAACAAGAGTTAGTCGTGTTGTTGTTTATCGCACGACGGCAAGATCGTGTATTACTGCGTGAGGCGAAGCCGAGAGCAGTAATACGCGATCTTGCCAACGTGCGATGAACAATAACACGACTAATTCGAGTTTGGTTTAGAATTTATCCTACCCCCAATAAAAAACGCCATAGGTTTAACATTGACTCAATGTATTTGAGGGAGCGTTGGATAAAGTGTTATTTATGCACCGAGGTGAATAAAAAAACGGACCAATCAGGGACGAGATAACGAAAGTAGATCCGGCAGCATTGATAACTACTAACATGGATAATTACAAATATTCTCTGTATATCGGTGAGATGGGGTAGGATAAATACGAAACTGAACTCGAGTTAGCCTTGTCAATGTTCATACCACTCAGGTCAGGTCTGCTACTCACTAAACTCGGCTAACGCCTCGTGTAGTAATACACAACCTGCCCATCGTGGCATAAACATTGACAAGGCTAACTCTCGTTCGGTTTCTCCTAATTATCCTACCCCACCCGTCTATATTACTTCTACATTAACAAATGACGTCATTTGTCAAGTGTATCCTACTAGAGCGATATTTTTCATTTTTCTGAACTCCAGACCGAATACAGTGACCCAATGTTAAGCCTATGGAGTTTTTTATTAGGGGTAGGATAAACCGTGTTGCCGCCCAACGCTACCTAACTGTATTTGGTTAAGTGGGATTCACACGATGGGATTCACATACCTCACAGGCGGTTTGTCTGAGACAAAATCCTGCTGAGATTTGGTCTGAGATTCACATGTTCTCCCCCAATCTGTGAGTCTCAGTGGTTCCAAATAACACCTATTCACATGGGGAAGTACCCTGAGTCGGCGACTGTGTACCCTATGTACCCTGTGTAGGGGTGTAGGGGTGACACTATGTACCTGTTAAGTCTTCCTATATGAATTGAATCCGCCATGTTACCCTAAGACTGTAGAACACCTTGATCTGTCAAACTTTATACCCAGCTGGAAATAGTAGCTGACTGGTGCAAAGGTGTGAAGTACACCAGTCTCAGGTCCATTTATCACATCGTGTGAATCCCACTTCGCTCGGACAAACACGGCCGAGTCCAGCCTAATGCGTATAGGGAAACACAGCAATCACACCTAGAGTGTGAACGGTGGGTGTGATTGCAGGAGTGTTGTTTTTTCACAGATTAAATTTCTGGGACAAACTAAGGTATTGTCTTAACGAATCTTGGCTGTCTGAATTTCATAGCTGATATATATATCTTGGTTTTAAGTAGGAAAAAGATAAGCATATTATAGCGAGGCCTGCCAATGTATTAGTGTGTATCCAGTTTCTGTGTCCCCATGTTATTATCGTAAAACTGGATGAGTTTAAATCTTGGCCACCTTATGCCACGACTGGAGTTTGGCATAGTGACTTCATGAGGCGAAGCCGAGTGAAGTCCAGAGCCCAAACTCCAGGAGTGGCATGCGGTGGCCAAGATTAAAACGAATCAGGTTTTGGTTTTATCCTGCCCTGTCTCTTCGATTTTGGAATATTACGTGATAATAATTCTGTATGCCACTAGTGGCATATAAAACTCTGTATGCCATTCAGCGTGGCATACGGAAACTCAATGTTAAGCCTATGGGATTTTATATTAGGGGTAGGATAAATAAGGTATATCTAAAGTATCTTTGAGGTGATATGCATATGTGACACATCAAATGGAACTTGAACACCATACCATACGATGCAATCGCTGTTGTTTCTCTGGATAACGCAGGTATTAAAAACGTATTTCGCTCATACACTCAATGATCCAATGCTAAAGAATATGTTGCTAGGTGTATGTTTGGCTTCAGGTATGGCGTAAGTAAGCAGATAAGGTGCGACACCTGCAAGTGGAAAAAAGTCTATAATTATATACCTGTGGATGTTTCAACTACGTATACATCCACACTGTGACGTACGGGGTATGTGATCACGTGACCAGGTAGAATTTCGCCATTTTTAGGTACAGTAAAACCCCTCTTAAGGGGACACCCTCCGTTCCGGGCCAAGTGTCCCCTTAAGCGGGGTGTCCCCTTAAGCGGGGTTTTCAGTCTGCCAATGGTTATACAATAGAGAATACCTACATAAATGCAGGAAACGATGGTTATTAGGTTAAAATGTTTATCAATAATACATAAATAAGTAAATAAATATAAATTATATAATTTAGATGAATATAAATGTACAACAAAATAAGAAAAATAGATAATAGAGGTTGAAGGTGGATATGCCTTCGTTGTGAAATTCACTCCTTTTTATACCCCCGGTCAATGCCACCCACCCACCCCCCCCCCCCCCCCTCCCTGTAACTTCTGAGAGAATTCAGCAGCCCTTTAAGAGACTCAACGTGAGCCGCCGTGAGCCGCGACGGCTCACTGAATACCGCACCTTCAAAGCCCCCAGCCCTCCCTGTGTCGCCCACCGCTAACCTGTAAGCGGACCTCTAACCCTCTACCTTCAACGGGTGCGAAAGTCGCTAATATCCACTCACAGTCGCCCGCCCAGAGCCTCTAGAGATGTGCTTATTGCCTTGAAAAAACACACTCCGGCCGCCCGGGCCCGCCCGGGAATGCTCAGTCTATTGTTCTGGTTGCGACATCTGTCTGTCCCATACAAAAGGGCACCATAAACTTGGATTTTCAGTGTTTTTGATATGATCTCCCCCCAAACTGTCCCCTTAAGCGGGGTTTTTAAGCATTTCTGTACCGAAAAACTGTCCCCTAAAGCGGGGTGTCCCCTTAAGCGGGGTGTCCCTTTAAGCGGGGTTAAAATAAACTCTTAATAGTGGGAAAAATTTCCGTTCCGAGCAAATTGTCCCCTTAAGCGGGGTGTCCCCTTAAGCGGGGTGTCCCGGAAGAGGGGTTTTACTGTATTTAATAATACGAAAACAGGCTGACTGTCTTCGTACGTCAAAGTACTTGGTAAAATTACAAAGTACTTGGTAAAATTGGTACTTGGTAAAATTGTTGATCACATTGTTGATCACATACATCCCTCTGCCTACGGCATTGGGATGTATGTGATCAACAATTTCACCGCGCATTTTTGACGTACGAAGACAGTAAGCCAATTTCCGTATATTGTAGGTGGGTTGAGGTGAGGTGGTGGGTAGATGTGTGTTCTTAACTGTCCAGTAGGTTTCACACGCATGCGCAATGGAAATATACCCAGAGAATGCTGAGAGCATCAGTTCTGTGATATTATCTCACTCTTGGTATTTTTACTCCTTAGACTTAACATTGGGAATTCGTATCCAACACCGATTGTGTATTTAGGAAAAAATATCCAATGGGGCATTATATCGATGTGACAAATGTAAGACCATTAGTCAATTTGAAGTGTGAGATGAATTCAGAAACCTATTCAAGTTTACGGTCAGACCTCGATCCCATCTCATTCAAATCACTACTTAATTCACGCGGCTTCGCTTTGTGAATTACTATGCGATTCAAACTTGATGAGATGCAAGCTCTGACCCTAAACTTTCATAGGTTTCCACTATAGTATATTGTAAAAACGGCCCTAGGTAAGACTTAATATAGATTTTTGCAACAAGGCCCATGTGCGTAGTAATCTTCGCGAGGCGGTAGCTGAACAAAGACTGTGAGAGTACCGTCCGAGTTGCTAAGATCCAAATTAATTATCACCGAGGGAGGTTTAGTATTATATCCTAACGCATCTCAAAGATTTTAGATCAAATGAATAGTTGAGTAAAAATACATTTTTGAAAATGCCCTTCAATGTTAAGCATATGGTGGGTTTTTTTAGGGGATTGATATTATCGTAAAACTGGATGAGTTTTAATCTTGGCCACAGTATGCCATGACTGGAGTTTGGCATAGTGACTTCATGAGGCGAAGCCGAGTGAAGTCCGGAGCTAAAACTCCAGGAGTGGCATGTGATGGCCAAGATTAAAACGAATCAGGTTTTGATTTTATCCTACCCCATCTCCTTGATTTTGGAATATTATGTGATAACAATTCTGTATGCCACTAGTGGCATATAAAACTCTGTATGCTAGTCAGCGTGGCATACGGAAACGCAATGTTAAGCTTATGGTATTTTATATTAGGGGTAGGATAAAGGCCTATTTCTACCTACTGACAAAATAATCCTTAGGAAGTACTCGTTCTAATATAGGCCTATTTTCAGCTGCCGACAAAATGATCAGCAATCTTTTGAAACTTTTAAAAGAAATTTCCTCTCAATTCTATAACATGGGACAGAATACATCCAGGGGCGTCCTTGCAATACATGTATACACAATATTGACTGGTTTCAGATACAAACGGCCGTATGCTCCGAGGAGTCAATGCGTGGTAATATCCGAGCGTATGCGAGGATATTGCTGCATTTCATATGAAACCAGTCAATATTGTATTTATTACCCACCTCATTTAATATAAAAAAGTCGACTTAAATCATATCAATAGCTAAAGTTATCAACCTCATTGTATATAGCTCATCTATAAAGTATCCTAGCCTATTTTTTAATTTTTTCCTTCCAATGGAAATGCCTGGCACATTCCTTAATTGGACAAGATTTTTTTACGTGGTAGCAACGCGGTGAGAGTAGGATCTATTTCGACAGCTAAGCCTCGTTCAAACACATACACAGCCTAGCCTAGCCGAGCCGAGCTTAAACTTTGTAATATGAACCAATGTAGGACCACTAGAAATGATTAATTTTAATAACATTGTTGATACATGTAACCCTGGACAAACATAAATGGCCCTGGAGCCTTCTGAAAATAGGGTGACCACACCCTAGTAGCTACCTCCAGATTAAAGATCAACTAATTTTTTTTTGTTAGTTGGACCGGTGGCAGGTATTAGATTAAAAATTCTCTGCCGTCTGTTAGGGCGTGAGATTTTTGTTATCAGGTAGCAGGTATTAATTCGTATATATTGCTCGATTTTCTATTTTTTGAATCAACTCTCCCTTCTCTAACTGACTCTGATCCTCGCACACGTTCCTCCAATCTAACGGACGGAGAGGAACATATTCCCTGAACTTTTTGCTTACGAAGTTTCAATATTCATATGGTTGCAGTTATGAAAAGTATGTCTTTAATATAAGGTATGGTTCGCTATCAAAAGAAAAGAAAAAAAAGAGCAAGAGGAAATTACTGAATGTTGAGTTACTAAATAATGTGCCATTTCTGTTAAAGGAAAGGGAAGGTGTATACGCATAAGTACTATTTAGTATTGATGGTATTTTTATATTATGTTAGAGAATAAGAGTTCAAGTGAAACACGGAAGAAAACCCATGTGTTAGAAAATAAGAATTGATGTGAAATAAAGAAAGAGCTTACTCAATAAAAATAAATAAAAAATTCTCACACAAGTTGCCACCCTTTTGATTTCTCACATCATCATCTTCCTCTCTAAAGGGTTCTTTGTTTCTCGAGTTTATTCTTTTTGACGATCAACATTTACCATATAAGAACTGAAGTCCATGTACAAAGGGCACATCCATCTCACTTTAAACACGAAAATCTCAGGTGCTGTGAAGGTTAATGCTCATTACTTCACATCACAAGTGAAATGGATATGCCCTTTGTACACGGAGAGTATGAGTGTCTATTTTTAATGTACGAAGACAGTAAGTCAGTTTCAATGTATTATCCTATCCCTAATATAAAACGCCATAGGGTTAACATTGACTCAATGTATTTGACATAGCGTTGATAACTACTAACATGGATAATTACAAATATTCTTTGTATATCGGTGAGATGGGGTAGGATAAATACGAAACCGAACTCGAGTTAGCCTTGTCAATGTTTATACCACTCTGGTCAGGTCTGCTACTCACTAAACTCGGCTAACGCCTCGTGTAGTAATACACAACCTACCCATCGTGGCATAAACATTGACAAGGCTAACTCTCGTTTGGTTTCTACTAATCATCTCACCCCAGTATTTTTCTACATAGGCTTAACAAAGGGAACTCATACTCCACGGCCGTGAAGGTAGTGTACCCAATACTCAATGGCTAATTGGGTGGTTTTTTTTATCAATTGATAAGGTTATACGGGGTGAGATAAATACACAATATTGACTGGTTTCAGATACAAGCGGCCGTATGCTCCCAGGATATTGCGCAGATTAAACTCTGAGGAGCATACAACCGCTTTTATCTGAAACCAGTCTATATTGTATTTATTATCCACCTTTTCTGGGCAAGTGGCATGTCGATATCAGTACATTTTAGTTATGCACTATTTTCCCGTACGCACTATTTTTCCGTATGCGCCACCCAGAGCATACAACATATATCCGTATGCGCCGGGTATGTCCATACAAACTCCCTATGTGTTTTCTATGGACACTTTGTATTAGGTGGATAATAAAATCTGAAACCCACTCGATGGAAAATAACTTGGTTCGTACTCCACGAAGTTTGACTGCGGAGTAATTCACGAAACAAATCTGATTGAATTACGTAGCGGTCAAGTGACCAAGTTACTTTCATCTCCCGAGTCTCCTTCTAAATATTCGCAAGTTTTTTTAAAATGTTGATACCTGACCCCGACGTGATTTGAACACGCAACCTTCTGATCTGGAGTCAGACGCGCTACCGTTGCGCCACGGAGTCAACCTGTCCTTTAAAGCACTTTATATCTATATAAACGAATCTGATAAATGGGTGCTATTGAATAATCAAGGATTTATCGTAGAAGTTGTCCTCCGATCGTCCCAGGTCCAATGTCGTTAGACAAATATTTTCTATTATCTCACCCATGGTACAAGTTTGGCCATAGGAATAACATTAGAAAAATATACTCAACGACCACCCTGGTAAAGTGACAATACTACGCCACGGCCGTGGCGTAGTGAATTTGCTAAGTAAATTTTGATTATTCTGAAGTTGTGAGGATATCTAATGTCATAGAAAGGGGTAAGATAAATCCATAACCGCACTCGAATCGTAAAATAGACAATACTCCACTCGTTTAGCTGTGCAGTAATCGTCACTCGGCTTCGCCTCGATGACGATTTTGGCCCAGCCAAACTCGTGGAGTATTGTCTATTTATACGATTCTCGATGCAGTTCTATATAATTATAGGGCTTAAGAGAGGTGGTAAGAGAGGAACGGAGGGAGAGAAAGAAGGAGAAGGAGAAGGGGCAGAAAGATACAGTAAAACCCCACTGGGATACCTTGCTTAAGGGGCCACCCCGTCTAAGGGGGCAGTTTCCTCGGAACATAAATTTTGAGGGTGCTCCTTAAGCGGGGTTTTACTGAATGATAAGAGAGGGGAATGAAACGAATGAGATATAGAGACAGAAAGAGGGTGAGGGGGAGAGAAAGAGTTGAGAGCAGGAAAGCGTGAGAGTTAGAGAGACAGAGAAAGAGAGACAAAGTGAGAGAATAATAAGGGAGAGGGGAATAAGTAAGGAGAGAGATAGAGACAGAAAGCATGAGAATAAGAGAGGAGGGAGACCGAGAAGAGAAAGAAAACGAAAGAGAATAAGAGAGGAGAAAGGAAAGAAAAGAGAGACAACAAAAGAGAATAAGAGAGGAGGGAGACAGAGAAGAGAGACAAAGAAAGAGAATAAGGGAGGAGAAAGGAAAGAAAAGAGAGACAACAAAAGAAAATATGAGAGGAGAGAGGATAAGAGAGAGAGAGAATAAGGGAGGGGAGAGGGAAGGAAAGAGAGACAACAAAAGAGAATATGAGAGGAGAGAGACATATACAAGAGAGACAATAAGGGAGAGAGAATATATGGAGGGGAGAGGAAAGAAAAGAGACAGCCAGACAGAGAGAGGGCGAAAGGAGAGAGGGAAGAAGAGAAGGACAGAAAAGAAACTCATGTATATAGTACAGGTGAAAGATCAACTAGAACTCAAGCAGAATCACTGAATATAGCCCTCAGATGGCCAGCTATAACGATGTGGGACCTGACCAGCAGAACAATAATAACACTACGTGCAGACAATGCGGGGAGGCTGAGAGAGAGAAGAGAGAAAGAGGGAGGGAGGGAGAAGGAGAGAGGGAGAAAGAGAGGGAGAGAGGGAGAGAGAGAGGGAGAGAGAGAGACATACAGACAGACAGAGACAGAGAGACAGAGAGACAGACAGACAGAGAAACAGAGAGAGAGAAAGAGACAGATACAGAGAGACAGAGACACAGAGACAGAGACAGACAGAGAAAGTGAGAGACAGAGACAGACAGAGACACAGACAGAGACACAGACACAGACAGAGACACAGGCAGAGACGCAGGCAGAGACACAGACAGAGAAACAGAGAGACAGAAAGAGAGACAGAGACAGAGACAGAGAGACATACAGAGACAGAGAGACACAGACAGACAGAGACACAGACAGAGAGGGAGACAGAGAGAGGGGCAAGACGAAATACCCCCGGGACTACATCCCTCACTACCTCCTCACCCCCCGTGTATCCCTACGCCAAAACGGGCGGGAAAGCGGCACATGGCCGGGTACCAGTGAGCAGGGGAACCAGCTCCGTAGAGCCCGCTAGGTGGCGTGATAACACATCATCTCATGGGTTATTAACTCGCCAGGGGACCCGTCCACACCCCCTCCCCCTCCCCCTTCCCTCCCCCTCCCTCTGTTTGCAGAACGCTAACCGAATAGCGGAGGGAAAACAATTTGTGTCCCTCCGCCTCGCGCACGGACTATTTGTTAGTGGGCGATAAAAGAGGAGCGTCGGCCCGGCCCCTCCCGGCGCGCATGCGCGGGTTTCCTAGTGATAATAACTGCCTATAGGGGGCGCGGAATGGACGGGTACCCGGTCGGGGCGGACTAACACATTGATATATTGACCTGTTCTCAGTTCTTAGTGTACGCCGACGATTGTCATGGAAAAGACCTGTTTCCATTGTCCGACGAAAATGTTACTGGAGAACTCGACCGGAAACGAACTTGACCCGTAGTTGTCAGGAGAACTCGACCCGTTTTGGAGAAATTGATTGGAGAACTCGACCCGTTCCAAATACACATGAATAAGACATTTCATATAGAAGGAAAGGTCTGACTAGTTAGAGAGATACGGTTAACTTTAGGGTTAGGGTTAGGGTTAGGATAGGGTTAGGATTAGGGATAGGGTTAGGGAAAGAGTTAGGGCTATGGTTAAGGATAGGGTTACAGTTAGGGATAGGATTAGGGTTAGGGATAGAGTTAGGGATAGGGTTATGATTGGGGATAAGATTAGGGTTAGGGTTAGGGATAGAGTTAGGGAAAGGGGTAGGGATAGGGATAGGGATAGGGTAAGGTGTAGGGGAATGGCTTTCTGTTTGTTTTCCTCCCTAACATACTTAATACTCAGTATAGTATTTATCCACAGTTAAGACACTTGAGTTGAGAAAATTCAAAACGGGTCGAGTTCGTTACGGGTCGAGTTTTTACGGGTTGAGTTCGTCACGGGTCGAGATCTCCAGTATTCGACGAAAATGACGTAGAGTTTTTGAGTTACCCAGAAAGTCTGTCAGTGGTGCCACCTACTGTGCGTTGGTATAAAAAATCGGTGAGGCGGTAAATTTCACTAAGTAATCAAGCTTTCCCTCAATGGTGGGTGGTGCCACATTGCATAATCTAATCCTGTACTTTATTGTCTACCTAATACAAAGTGTCCATAGAAAACACATAGGCAGCGTGTATGGACATACCCGGCGCATACGGATATATGTTGTATGCTCCGGGTGGCGCATACGGAAAGTGCGTATGGAAAAATAGTGCATAACTAAGATGAATTGATATCGACATGCCACTTGCCCAGAAAAGGTGGATAATAAATACAATATCTATAGACTGGTTTCAGATAAAAGCAGTTGTATGCTCCTCGGAGTTGACTCTCCTCAATATCCTCGCATACGCTCGGATATTACTACGCGTCAACTCCTCGGAGCATACGGCCGCTTGTATCTGAAACCAGTCAATATTGTGTATATATTGGTCTACACATTACTCACATGCATAACCCAAGTGTGGTTAAAAAAAACCTATGGTTCATTTGTACAGGAAGATGAAAACCATCCGAAAGACTGACGACCTGTCACTTTATTGATATTTGATTCACAAACTGGACATGAAAGAGAAAGTATAACAACAACATATGAATCAATAAAGAATTTATCAAAAAAAATTCCATCTCTCCTGGCGGATTTATTATAATGGATCAGACACTAACACCAATACTAACCCTCACCTGACTTGTCCCCATCCCTGTCCTCCCTCCCGCCTGGAGTCATTTCCACGCATATCCCGTGGATGACAATTGTTCCGCTTGTTCCATCCCCTCTCACCTCTCTCATTCTGAGTGATTTATGGAGAATCTCAATGAGATCCATGTTCTCCATTCACCAATCACTGTGGCTGTTGTATATTTGACACGTAGCGGTATCACGTTATCTCATATACACGCCACCCATACGCCCCCGCGCCCAACACATCCCCGATGAAATATTTATATTTCATGATAATAACCGCACATTTCCAGGGGACTGAGGGTGTATATGGCGCCTAGCTTCTGTCTGGTTGTAGCACTCTACACTGTGGGGACTTTTTATGATGATCAATCAAAATCTCCTGTGATATTATTATTTCTGGCTTTCGATTCATCATATTTCTGACACGTCCAATCATAGTGGCAGGCATTATTCCCTGCCTGGTTACGGCCCTAGGGCAGAACGGAACAAGAGGCGAGGCCTGTCGAGCCTAATGTAGGCCTGGGGCAATATAGATTGCATTTTAAACATGAACGAGCTAGCAGTGTCATATTGAGACGGGAAATCAGATTAAATCACAGACTGGAGTTTGTTTGTCTGTGTGAAGCTTCCCCATAGAACCAGGGGTGTATTCTACAGCTATAGAAATATCTCTATGATTATTGGTATAGTATACAGCTATAGAAATATCTATATGATTATTGGTATAGTCTACAGCTATAGAAATATCTATATGATTATTGGTATAATCTACAGCTATAGAAATATATATATGATTATTGGTATAGTCTACAGCTATAGAAATATCTATATGATTATTGGTATAGTCTACAGCTATAGAAATATCTATATGATCATTGGTATAGTCTACAGCTATAGAAATATCTATATGATTATTGGTATAGTCTACAGCTATAGAAATATCTATATGATTATTGGTATAATCTACAGCTATAGAAATATATATATGATTATTGGTATAGTCTACAGCTATAGAAATATCTATATGATTATTGGTATAGTCTACAGCTATAGAAATATCTATATGATCATTGGTATAGTCTACAGCTATAGAAATATCTATATGATTATTGGTATAGTCTACAGCTATAGAAATATCTAAATGATTATTGGTATAGTCTACAGCTATAGAAATATCTATATGATTATTGGTGTAGTCTACAGCTATAGAAATATCTATATGATTATTGGTATAGTCTACAGCTATAGAAATATCCATATGATTATTGGTATAGTCTACAGCTATAGAAATATCTATACGATCATTGGTATAGTCTACAGCTATAGAAATATTTATAGGATCACTGTGTTCTGTACAGCTATAAACATATATATATATATATATATATATACATATATATAAACGATTATTGCTGTACCCTACAGCTATAGAAATATCTATATGATTATTGGTGTACTTTACAGCTATAGAAGTATCTTTGTGATTATTGGTATAGTCTACAGCTATAGAAATATCTATGCAATCACTGTTTTCTGTACAGCTATGAACATATATATATGTGGACATATATATAGATACAATTATTGTTGTACTCTACAGCTACAGAAATATCTATATGATTATTGGTATAGTCTACAGCTATATAAATATCTATATGATCATTGGTATAGTCTACAGCTATAGAAATATCTATATGATTATTGGTACAGTCTACAGCTATAGAAATATCTTAATGATTATTGGTATAGTCTACAGCTATAGAAATATCTATATGATTATTGTTGTAGTCTACAGCTATAGTAATATCTATATGATTATTGGTATAGTCTACAGCTATAGAAATATCCATAGGATTATTGGTATAGTCTACAGCTATAGAAATATCCATATGATTATTGGTATAGTCTACAGCTATAGTAATATCTATAGGATTATTAGTATAGTCTACAGCTATAGAAATATCTATACGATCATTGGTATAGTCTACAGCTATAGAAATATCTATAGGATCACTGTGTTCTGTACAGCTATAAACATATATATATATATACATATATATAAACGATTATTGCTGTACTCTACAGCTATAGAAATATCTATATGATTATTGGTGTACTTTACAGCCATAGAAGTATCTTTGTGATTATTGGTATAGTCTACAGCTATAGAAATATCTATGCAATCACTGTTTTCTGTACAGCTATGAACATATATATATGTGGACATATATATAGATACAATTATTGTTGTACTCTACAGCTACAGAAATATCTATATGATTATTGGTATAGTCTACAGCTATAGAAATATCTATAGGATCACTGTGTTCTGTACAGCTATAAACATATATATATATACATATATTAACGATTATTGCTGTACACTACAGCTATAGAAATATCTATACGATCATTGGTATAGTCTACAGCTATAGAAATATCTATATGATTATTGGTATAGTCTACAGCTATAGAAATATCTATACGATCTGTGTGCTCTGTACAGCTATAAACATAAATATATACATATATATACGATAATTGCTGTACTCTACAGCTATAGAAATAGCTATATGATTATTGGTGCACTTTACAGCTATAGAAATATCTATATGATCATTGGTGTAGTCTACAGCTATAGAAAAACTTATACGACTATTGGTGTATTTCATAGTTATAGAATTATAGATATCAAGGGTATAGTCTACAGCTATAGATATATCTATACGATCATCGATGTACCCTGAAGCTATAGAAAAATCTATACTATCAACACTAGACTCTAGAAATATCAATATCCTCATTGGTATACTCTACAGCTATAGAAATATAGATACCATCAATGGTATAGTCTACAGCTATAGAAATATCTCTACTCTCAACAGTCAACTCTAGAGCTATAGAAATATCTATACCATAAGTGGTATACTCTACAGCTATAGAAATATCTTTATTACCCACCTAATACGGAGTCTCCATGCTGAGCCTATGGAGCCTACAAATCGCTACCGAGTAGAATACGGACCTCCGGAATCTCCAGGAGAATACGGCTTTTTTGGCCACCTGACGGGCATTATGGGAACTAATGTATATATATACAATGCATGGCGCTTGGGTGGAATTTCTAATTATTTACGAGATTTCTTTCCGAATAATCACTGCGTAATACTCCTCGCTATCGCTCGGAGTTTTACTACGCGTAAACTACGCGGAGAATACGGCCACTCAGATCGAAATCATGGTAATATTATATATCTACAGTGGTATACCCTACAGCTATAGAAATATCGGTGGCAGTGAGCAAATATCGTTTAGAGGAAATCACCTCTAATAATAGTTCCGAGACATGCTCTTGTAAATTGAAACAAAATAGTTAACGATTCAATAATGTACTCCATAATTAAAAAAATATATCACGAATTTTCATATGACAGTTTATATGGCGCGAGTTGTCTTGTACCATGTTTTAACTTCATATGTCACCTGTAGCATATAGATATTTTATGCCATAACCGTGGCGTATAGTCACACCATGTGTGAATATGGGAGTGGCCCTCCATGTGCTTCTATTTTCTGCAATGTATCAATATGCCAAACGATATTTATCTAAAAAATAGAAATAAATAATTACTGGCGGGACATCGTTAAAGCTTTACAAACGAAAGCATTTCCAATAACATGAGGTGAGGTGAGTTGGTGGTGGTGTGGGGGTGTCGGGTAAGTTTGTGTTGGTCAGGGAGTGGAAGGTGGGAGGGAGGGGCGGGTGGCCATACTATGTGGTGTGGGGTGGTGGGGTGAGTGGGTTGTGGTGAGTGGGTGGTGGGGTGAGTTAGTGGTGGTGTTGGGGTGGTGGTGTGGGGGTGGTGGGTGAGTTTGTGGTGGTCAGGGAGAGGGAGGAGGGAGGGGCGGGTGGCCGTACTATGCGGTGTGGGGTGGTGAGGTGAGTGGGTGGTGGTGTAGGGGTGAGAGGAGGAGGGAGGGGCGGGTGGCCGTACTATGTGGTGTGGGGTGGTGGGTTGAGTTTGTGGTGGTCAGAGAGAGGGAGGAGGGAGGGGCGGGTGGCCGTACTATGCGGTGTGGGGTGGTGGGGTGAGTGGGGTGGTGGGATGAGTTGCTGGTGTTGCGGGGTGGTGGGTGAGTTGGTGGTGGTGTGGGGTTGGGTGGGTGAGTTGGTGGTGGTGTGGCCGGTAGGTAAGTTTGTGTTGGTCAGAGAGAGGGAGGAGGGAGGGGCGGGTGGCCGTACTATGCGGTGTGGGGTGGTGGGGTGAGTCGGTGGCGGGGTGAGTGGGTGGTGGGGTGAGTTGTTGGTGGTGGTATGGGTGTGGTGGGGTGAGTTGTTGGTGGTGTGGTGGTGGAGGGTAAGTTTGTGTTGGTCAGGGAGAGGGAGGAGGGAGGGGCGGGTGGCCGTACTATGCAGTGTGGGGTGGTGGGGTGAGTGGGTGGTGGTGTGGGGTTGGGTGGGTGAGTTGGTGGTGTGGGGGTGAGAGGAGGAGGGAGGGGCGTGTGGCTGTACTATGCAGTGTGGGGTGGTGGGGTGAGGCTGGTGGTGGGTGGATGTGTTGGGCTAAGTTGGTGGTGGTCAGGGAGTGGGAGGTGGGAGGGGCGGGTGGCCGTACTATGCGGTGTGGGGGTGCTGGGGTGAGTTGGTGGTGTGGGGGTGGTGGGTAAGTTTGTGTTGGTCAGGGAGAGGGAGGAGGGAGGGGCGGGTGGCTGTACTATGCGATGTGGGGTGGTGGTGTGGGGTTGGGTGGGGTGAGTTGGTGGTGGTATGGGTGTGGTGGGGTGATTTGGTGGTGGTGAGTGGGTGGTGGGTGAGTTTGTGTTGGTCAGGGAGAGGGAGGAGGGAGGGGCGGGTGGCCGTACTATGCTGTGTGGGTAGGTGGGGTGAGTGGGTGGTGTGTGAGTTGGTTGCGGTGTGGGGTGGTGGGGTGAGTTGGTGGTGGTCAGTGGGAGGTGGGAGGGGCGGGTGGCCATACTATGGGTTGTGGGGGTGGTGGGTTAGTTGGTGGTGGTCAGAGAGAGGGAGGAGGGAGGGGCGGGTGGCCATACTATGCGGTGTGGGGTGGTGGTGTGGGGTTGGGTGGGGTGAGTTGGTGGTGGTATGGGTGTGGTGGGGTGAGTTGGTGGTGGTGTGGGGGTGGTGGGTAAGTTTGTGTTGGTCAGGGAGAGGGAGGAGGGAGGGGCGGGTGGCCGTACTATGCGGTGTGGGGTGGTGGTGTGGGGTTGGGTGGGGTGAGTTGGTGGTGGTATGGGTGTGGTGGGGTGAGTTGGTGGTGGTGTGGGGGTGGTGGGTAAGTTTGTGTTGGTCAGGGAGAGGGAGGAGGGAGGGGCGGGTGGCCGTACTATGCGGTGTGGGGAGGTGGGGCGAGTTGGTGGTGGTGTGGGGGTAGTGGGTGAGTTGGTGGTGGTGTGGGGGTGGTGGGTGAGTTGGTGGTGGTGTAGGGGTGAGAGGAGGAGGGAGGGGCGGGTGGTCCTACTTTGCGGTGTGGGGAGGTGGGGTGAGTGGGAGGTGGGGTGAGTTGGTGGGGGGAGTGTGGTGGTGGGGTTAGTTGTTGGTGGTGTGGCCGGTAGGTAAGTTGGTGGTGGTCAGGGAGAGGGAGGAGGGAGGGGCGGGTGGCGGTGAATGGCCAGGTCTTGTTGCGCCGACCTCCGTGACGGCGATGATCGCCATTAGAGCCGGGACGCTGACCACGAGGCGGCTATCTCCCCTCACCATGGGGCTGCCGGGTGACAGGTGACAGACGTGCGTCGTACGCCATTTGTTGTTAGATGTACGCCGTATGCCACATACCTTACACCCTATGCTATGTCGCATGCTGTATTCTGTCCAGCGCCTTAAGACCTCCATATGCTGAATATTATGGAGAAATCAAAGACCGAATACAGTGACCCAATGTTAAGCCTATGGAGTTTTTTATTAGGGGTAGGATAAAGTATGGGGTACTCTCCAGGCTGTATGCTACATGCCATACACCGCCCGTTGCATACTCCCTGCCACCCAGGATACACCCCATGTCACATAACGTACACCACATGCTCTATGCCATATGCCATACAACACATTCCCTACACTGCCTGCCACACACCATAAACTATATGCCGTATGCCATACAGCACATGCCATACACTACATGCTGTACACATACCTGCGGTACATCGGACACTGTACAGCATCAACTGTCCATTGTACACCGCCCACCGCCCACCGTACATTGGCCACCACACACCGCATGCCTCCTGCTGTACGCTGCCATCATACTTCACACTTCTCATGCTGCCCACTGCATGCCGTACATTGCACACAGCATGCTGTACATCGCATACCACATGCCATACGCCATATGTCTAACGCTGCACATCATATGCCGTACGCCATATGCTGTACATTGCCGACAGCAACACTTACGATTTAAATAGTATGGTGTATGCCACCCATCATACATCGCACTCCGTACACCGCCTGCTGCACACTGCATGCCGCATGCCACATTCCGTATGCCGTATGCTATACAATGCACATCACAGATTATATGCTGTACATCATATACTGTACATTGCCCACAGCAAAACGTACAATTTAAATAGTATAGTGTATGCCACCCATCATACATCACACTCCATGCATTGCCTGCCGCCCACCATACACAGCATGTCGTATGTCACATGCTGTATGCTATACAAAGTTCAATGTGCGTAAATAGTATGGCGAATGTCACCCATCATACATTACATTCCGTACACTGCTCGCAGCCCACAGTACACCACATACTGCATGCCACATGCTGTATGCCATACAACATACAACATAAGTTGCACATCATATGCCATACATCATATGCTGTACATTGCCCTTAGCGAAATATAGAATGGTGTATGCCGCTCATCATATACCCCACTGTGTACATCTCCAGCTGCCTGCCGTACACCGTATGCCACATGCCACATGCCATACACCATACAACATGCAACTTACGTCACACATCATATGCCATACATTATATGCTGTACATTGCCCACAGCGAGATGTTGTATGGTGTATGCCGCCAATCATATACACCACTGTGAATATCGCCAACCTCCTGCCGTACACCACATGCCGCATGCCACATCCCGTACGCCATACAATGTACTTATATAGAACGTCCTGACCATGCTGTACAAGTTACAGAACGAGATGTTAATTTACGGTTTGTACTGACCGAGGTGTTTACGCCGAGTTCCGTACAAACCGTAAATTATCATCGAGTTCTGTGACTTGTACAAGCATGGTTGGACGTTATATATTTACTATATACCCAAAATTAAAAAAAAAATCGATTTCATGTTTCTTAACAACTGAAATTTTAATAAATGTGTATGGCTAGGTGGTCCGTATCTTAGTGTACGGACCGCTGGTCCGTACAGTATTTTTACGTCATATGCCGAAACGGTGCGTATTTACAGTATATACGGCATGGGTATATAGTAAATCACACATTTTATGCCGTACACCGTGTACATTGCCCACAGCGAAACGTACGATGTAAAAAGTAAGCCGTACGCCGCTCTACACCCGCTGAACAGCGGCCGCCACCGCGCCTCCTCACCATTGTGCCTTGTCATTCCCGTCACTACCGACAATCAATCTCCGCAAGTGGCTTCCCCGCCTGCCGCCCACACCCGTGTGGCTTCCGTCACGCCTCCCCCGCCTCCCGGGAGCGGCCGGACTCGTAGGTGTAGCGCCTACACGGTCCAACCTCAAACACAGAGTCACACTGTCTTATGGAAATCCATGTTGGCTTATTCAATACACAGTAAAACCCTGTAGAATAATACAGAATAAGTGTGTACCCTTAACCTTTTAAGGACACATGATGCCTGGAAACATCACCGCGCTAAAGACGCATGATGCCTGGAGGCATCGTTGCACCAATATTAACAAAAATGTTTTAACAAAGAAATAATCGAGCAATATTCATGAAATCTTCAGAATATGTAGATATAACATCGTCTTTAGCATTTCTATTAAAAAGAAATAAAATATTTATGATTATGTATCATACTGCATGATTACAAACTTGGATATCAATTTTAACTATTATGTGCCCATCCTCTAGCCAGACACACTGCCACCAGTACCCCTCCTTATGGGAGTAGCTGGGCCCCAGGCAGCCGTCGTTAAAGGGTTAAGCAGGGTTAAATTAAACTAGAAAAAGCAAGAGCTGAGCGAAGGTTTCACCTTAAGTGGGGTTTTCCCTTTAAGCGGGGTTAAGATAAACTAAATACTAAAGGCTAGGGACTGAATATGTTAGGCTGATTAGATAAGATAGATTAAAAAAATTATTTAAAAAAAATATTAAAAAAGGAGCGATGAGAAGAGACCACAAGGTTAAAATGGTGAAGATATGGTGTGAAAAATACACAGAAAGTTATTTAACAGAGTTGGAAATTATATGATTTATGGATATATTGTAAGATTAATAAAAGATTGCTTAAAAAAAACCTGTAGTACACTGGTGCTTTTCACAATATCCACAGTGTTTTCATTATATCACACCTCCAGGCTAATACAGAATAATCAGTATGTTATATAATAGTAATGATATTAACTATGATATAGTTTCACATAGGCCAGACAAATATTATCCAAATATTAGCATTATTTCATTAAAAAATAGCAAATTTTGGAAATGATGCCTCAAGACATCATTCATAGCGTACTATACCCGGGAATGCCTCAAGGCATCATAGCGTACTATACCCGGGAATGCCTCAAGGCATCATAGCGTACTATACCCGGGAATGTCTCCAGGCATCATAGCGTACTATACCCGGGAATGCCTCAAGGCATCATAGCGTACTATACCCGGGAATGCCTCCAGGCATCAAAGCGTACTATACCCGGGAATGCCTCCAGGCATCATAGCGTACTATACCCGGGAATGCCTCCAGGCATCATAGCGTACTATACCCGGGAATGCCTCAAGGCATCATAGCGTACTATACCCGGGAATGCCTCCAGGCATCATAGCGTACTATACCCGGGAATGCCTCCAGGCATCATAGCGTACTATACCCGGGAATGCCTCCAGGCATCATAGCGTACTATACCCGGGAATGCCTCCAGGCATCATAGCGTACTATACCCGGGAATGCCTCAAGGCATCATAGCGTACTACACCCGGGAATGCCTCCAGGCATCATAGAGTACTACACCCGGGAATGCCTCCAGGCATTATAGCGTACTATACCTGGGAATGCCTCCAGGCACCATAGCGTACTATACCCGGGAATACCTCCGGGCATTATAGCGTACTATACCCGGGAATGCCTCAAGGCATCATAGCGTACTATACCCGGGAATGCCTCCAGGCATAATAGCGTACTACACCCGGGAATGCCTCCAGGCATTATAGCGTACTATATCCGGGAATGCCTCCAGGCACCATAGCGTACTTTACCCGGGAATGCCTCCAGGCATCATAGCGTGCTATACCCGGGAATGCCTCCAGGCATCATGGCGTACTATACCCGGGAATGCCTCCAGGCATCATGGCGTACTATATCCGGGAATGCCTCCAGGCATCATAGCATACTATACCCGAGAATTCCTCCAGGCATCATGGCGTACTTTACCCGGGAATGCCTCCAGGCATCATGGCGTACTTTACCCGGGAATGCCTCCAGGCATCATAGCGTACTATACCCGGAATGCCTCCAGGCACCATAGCGTAGCTAAAGGGCTAAGCGAGGTCCCAGAAGCGGGATTTTACTGTATATAACTTCAAAGATATTACTAATTTAACATTATCTGTAAACCGATTAAACAGTGAACCTCAAATAAAAACGAGAATTTAAAAAAAACAAAAAAACATAAAACAGCTAATCCTCCCTACACTGTAGACCCATCTCAGACGGGGAAATGGCGGCCACGTGAAATGGGCGAATAGCTGGGTGAGAGGCGCATTATGGCCGTATTGGCGCGGGGCAAGTTAACGACGTGCTCGATCCATACTAAGTTAGTACAGATAGTTTACGGGCCGCGGGCTGCCAATAGCTGCAAATCAGTCCCTCGTCCCGACTCAGTAGAGGCCAGCCGGCCTGATTCAACGAGAACTCTATACGATACTTATGTATATATATACAGTAGAACCCTGCCTAACGGACACCCCGCGTAAGCGTTCACCCCGCGTCGCCGGACACTTTTGCTCGGAACGGAAATTGTTCCCTCTATTAGATCTTTAATTAACTCCGCGTAAATCGGACACCCCGCGTAAGCGGTCACCCCGAGTAAGCGGACAGTTATTTGGTTACGAAAAAGCCTAAAACCCCGTGTAAGCGGACACCTCTGACGGACACCCTAACAAAAATATATTACGCGGAGTTTTACTGTATATACTTGGCTGTTACGGGGTGAATGCTAAAGGCATATCCTACAATTCTCACGGTGGTGCCACCTGCTGATTTTTTAATAGTGTCAATTATCAGTTAAAACTGGTTCATTGTGATTCATTCTAATTCTGAATGAGTAAATGTAACGTGTTGCCTAGTTTATAAAATCTTTATAGGTAAAATAGACCAATTACCATTTAGTTGATTTACGTGGGTTATGTACTGAAAAATACGGTTTTCTTTGATTCCTTCAAAATCAAGCACGGTTCCCTAAGAATTAAAAGACCTAAATGTGTAGTACTATACATTTAGTATATTCTGTGAAAGTTTGAGAAAAACGACATGGGCTTAACTATGTGTAAAGCAACTTTTAAAATTTCTATATATACTCTTTTATAAAATTATCATAATATTGATCTCTAAATCAATAACGAGCAAGGTGACTCCTAATTTTCATGTTCAATTTTCAGGAAAATGGCATGAGTTTTAATTTCCAAGCCAAATTGTCGATATGCCTCTAAAGGTTGAATGTTAAGGGAATAGGTTAAGGGGTGCACCTCCTTGACTGTCCAGTCCCATACAGTCACAGCACCCTGGACTCCTGTGCCCTGTGACTCTCACCCTTTACTATCCCCACTCTTTGACCTTGATCCATCCAGTCCCATACAGTCACAGAACCCTGGACCCCAGTACCCTATTCACCCTTTACCAGCCCCTCTTCTTTACTCATTTCCGTCCAGTCCCTTACAGTCACAACACCCTTGTCTCCTGTGCCCTGCAATCCTCACCCTTTACTCTCCCCTTCCTTGACTCCGGTTCGTCCAGTTCCATCTGGTCACAGTACCCTGGACCCCTGAGCCCTGTGGTCCTTACCCTTTACTATCCCCGCTTCTTGACTCGGGTCTGTCATGTCCCATAGACCACATTAGTCCTGATGTCATTTTGGTGCCCTCCATCCCTCACCCTTTACTATCTCCGCTACTTGCCTCTCACCGTCCAGTCCCACATAGTCACCCCTGTGCCCTGCGGTCCTCACCCTTTACTACCTCCGCTCCTTGACTCAGGTCCGTCCTGTCTCACACAATCACAACACCCTGGACCCCTGTGCCCTGCCCTCCTCACCCTTTACTATCCCCGCTCCTTGACTCTGGCCCGTCCAGTCCCATACAGTCACAGAACCCTGGACTCCTGTGCCCTGTGGCCCTCACCCTTTACTTTCTCCGCTCCTTGACTCTGCTCCTTCCAGTTCCATACAGTCACAGCACCCTGGACCCCTGTGCCCTGCAGCTCTCACCCTTTACTTTCCCCGCTCCTTGACTCTGGCCCGTCCGGTCCCATACAGTCACACCACACTGGACCCCTGTGCCCTGCGGTCCTTACCCTTTACTCTCCCCGCTCCTTGACTCCGGCCCGTCCAGTCACATACAGTCGTCACACCACCCTGGACCCCTGTGCTCTTCATCCCTCACCCTTTACTCTCCCCGCTCCTTGACTCTGGCCTGTCCAGTCCCATACAGTCAGAGGACCCTGGACCCCTGTGCCCTGCCCTCCTCACCCTTTACTCTCTCTGCTCCTTGACTCCGGCCCGTCCAGTTCCATACAGTGACGGCACCCTGGACCCCTGTGCCCTGCCCTCCTCACCCTTTACTCTCTCCGCTCCTTGACTCTGGTCCGTCCGGTCCCATACAGTCACAGAACCCTGGACTCCTGTGCCCTGTGACTCTCACCCTTTACTCTCTCCGCTCCTTGACTCTGGCCCGTCCAGTCACATACAGTCGCACCATCTCAACCTGCCGTCAGAAAACGATACAAACCTCATTTGATTACCGCCATTGGCCTCGAGCTGCCAGCTGTGGTAGATTGGCCTTCAGGGGTCTGTAACCTAAAACAAATCCGCACCTTCCTCTCAATGGCAATACGCCTGCCATATGCACTGAGAATGTGTCATGGTTGACTGAATTCTCACGGATTACTGATTTCTCATACTCTGACTCCACCCTGGTCAAATATCCAGTCTCCAACACTAACACAAACACCAAAATAACCACATTTCCCTGAGAGGTAAATTTTAGGAGCCATCCGCTGGTCCCGTACGAGAGTAACCAGCATCCAATCTGACTTCCGGTGGGGGCGCCGCCTGGTGAGCGCTAACGGCAGGCCGCTAGAGGTCGCGCGACGTCGTAGAAAACTGCGCCGTCAGCAGAAGTGGCCGCGGGCTGAAGTGTTTAAGAGCCTATGATTCTAGAAATCCTATTTGGCGGCCGCTGTGTGCGCAACTAACCTCGTTATGGTCACTCTGTGTATGCAAATGGCGGCGAGGGACCCGGATGTGGGTGCAGGAACAGGCGCTAAGTGGGAGACTATGTGTGTGAAGGCGGCAGAGTACACAGGTAGTAGTATTGGTCCAGGCAGCTTCACTCAGTTTACACATTCATGGACGGTTTACACATAAATAGTCAGATTGTACATTGATAGGTAGATTGTATATTAATAGTCAGTTTAGAAATCAATAGTTAGTTTATACATTTATAGCCAGTTTATACATCGATAGTCAGTTTAAACATTAATAGTCAGTTCAGAAATCAATAGTCAGTTTATACATTAATAGCCAGTCAATACATTAATAGTCATATATATTAATAGGCAGATTATACATTAATAGTCAAATTATACATTAATTGTCGGATTAAACATTGATATTCAGATTATATATCAATAGGTAGTTTGGACTTCAATAGCCAGTTTACACAGTAATAGTTAGTTTATACATCAATAGTCAGATTATAGATTAATAGTTGGATTATACATTAATAGTCAGTTTATATATCGATAGCCAGTTTACATATTGATTGCCAGTTTACACATTAATAGCCAGTTAAAACATCAATAGTCAGATACTTTAATGGTCAGTTTACACATTAATACACATTTTATACATTAAAAATCAGATTATACATTAATAGTCAGATTATACATAAATAGTCGGTTTATATATCAATAGCAAGTTAATGTATTGATAGCCAGTTTATACTTTAATAGTCAGATTGTCATTTGATAGTCAGTTCATACATTAATAGTATTATAGATTAATAGTAAGCTTAAACATTATTAGTCAGTTTATACATTGATAGTCAGATAAAACATTATAGTCAGTTAACACATTAATAGTCAGTGTGGACATTAATAGCAAATTTATACATTCATAGTCAGTCCACATAATCAAAGTCAGTTTGGACATTAATAGTTAGTTTATGCATTACAAGTTAGTTTATAACTACTTACGTGGCCCCGTGAACTATTCCCCCCCCCCCCCCCCCCCCCCCCGCAATAATCTTCAATTATTGCTGTAAAATATTTCGCGTCAGCAGTGCTAAAGGGTCGTCAGTGGTCCCTGACTATATATCATTGACGGCCAATGGAAAAGGGCTTTTAACAGAACACAAAAGATCCACACCGTTTTGGTCGGCCAATAGAAACTGGCCTTTATAGTTTACTGCAGGGCTCTCAGCTTCCTGACAGGAATCGCATTTCTCATATTGATGGGAATACAAAACTGCAGTGTCAGTAGACTGGGGGGGGGGGGGGGGGGGCTACAGACACTAGTATCAGGAACAGGTTAATATTGTGTTAATTATTCAGCATTGCGAATTTAAGTTATCAAATAAAGACAAAATGGCCATCAATCCTCCCATGCCCTACTTTGCATGCTAGATGGTGTATCGGGGACTTGTATGTTTTCTCTATTATTATATACCTGTGTCCGAATGTCTATGAAATACTGCCCGCTGCTAGGGGTGCAGTAATAATAATGTTCGTGCCCGCTGTGAAAGTGACTTAATACGTCATTAAAATGGTGTTTTTCATCGATTTAAGGTATATAATAATAAGCAAACGTCCTTACTGTAGACGAAACGATTCTAGTCCTCGGTCAGTCATCGATTTCATAGGAACCGTTTCGTCCACAGTCAGGACGTTTCCTAATAATATTGTTTTTCTACGGATTGTATAGGAGTTTATGATAAATATACTTCTTTACCAGACTGATAAGCTTACATATGACTATGATGTTGTAAGTTTTACTTAGAAAAACAATAAAGATTTTTCTTTATGATTCACCACTGCGCTCTCAGACTTATCATAGCCGTGTCGGAGTGTGTCGGAAGCAGTGAGATCCCGGCCTTGGTTTTCGCTGTGGTAGTAGTATAGGGACATGTGGTTAAGGTGCAGGCGTGTGAGTGTCGCCGAGTTCTAACCACCCGGCAAATCACAGCCTTCCTTCAATAGTTGTCCAACGTACACATCTATTCGTTCCATTCGCATGTCTGTAAATCTATTCACAACATGGGACATATCATTCAGAAATTCCCATTTCCACTTCAATGGGTCACAATGCTCAACCGGTGTTTACACTAAACGATTATAGGCGGCGATTCTTGAATGTAGCACCACCTGATGACTTACCCAGTGTTTACACTAGACGATTATAGGCGGCGATACTTGAATTTTGAACCACCTGACGACTTACCCGGCGTTTACACTAGACTATTATAGGTGGCGATTCTTGAATTTTGAACCACCTGACCACTTACCCGGCGATTACACTAGACGATTATAGGTGGCGATACTTGAATTTTGAACCACCTAAAAATAATAAGCCAGAAAAAGCTAAAAATCCACCACCTGACGACTATTGGTTGATGATCTACAGTCATCATGTTTTAGTCGTCTAGTACAAACGCCGGGTTAGAGCACCACCTGATGACTATTGGTTGACGATCTACAGTCATCACGTTTTTAGTCGTCTAGTGTAAACGCCGGGTTAGAGCACCACCTGATGACTATTGGTTGACGATCTACAGTCATCACATATTTAGTCGTCTAGTGTAAACGCCGGATTAGAGCACCACCTGACGACTATTGGCTAGACGATCTAAAGTCACCACGTTTTAGTTGTTTAATGTAAACGCCGGGTTAGGGCACCACCTGACGACTATTAGCTGGACGATCTACAGTCACCACGTATTTAGTTGTCTAGTGTAAACAACAGGTTAGGGCACCACCTGACGACTATTGGCTTGACGATCTACAGTCATCACGTTTTAGTCGTCTAGTGTAAATGCCGGGTTAGAGCACCACCTGACGACTATTGGCTTGACGATCTACAGTCATCACATATTTAGTTGTCTAGTGTAAACGCCGGTTTAGAGTACCACCTGACGACTATTGGCTGATGATCTACAGTCACCACGTATTTAGTCCTCTAATGTAAACGCCGTGTTAGGGCACCACCTGACGACTATTGGTTGACGATCTACAGCCGGCACATTTTCACTCGTCTAGAGTAAACGTCTGGTTTCCAATCCCATGTTTACGTTTGAGACTGAAATGCGTGTTATCTGAGTCTGAGTGGTGATTTTAGGAACATCCCCCAGCTACATTTCAGTCCATATGAAGTCCGTAGACAATGTCAGTTAATAGTGAACTCCATCAGAAATAAGAGCTGAGTTCAAAGTTTCAAATTGGATTTTCCACTGAGGGATAACTTCTAGAAAGTAATTAGTGTATTAGGCCCGGCGTCCACCTACTACGACATGGCTCCGATATGCCCTACGATGCACCTCCCGATAAAAAAATCAAAATCGCGTCGGAAGGTCACCTAATATCGGGGCAGTTGACCACGTTTCTGCGATTAGACATCGATAAAACCCGCATACAATGAGTGGTGGATTGGCTTGTCTAGACATATGTCTACGATTTTGCACCTTCCCGATATGGCACCGATTTTGACATTTTGTATCGGTGCCATATCGGGAGGTCTACGATTCTATCGTAGTAGGTGGACGCCGGGCCTTACTCATGAGATTTAAAAATAAGTAAGATTCGTAGAAGAGTAGGCATCTGCTGTGGTGTCTGACTAGATCTCGTTACCTCTCCTGATGTCTGTCTCACAGGGTATATACCGAGTTTCTACATAGAAAGTAGAGATGAGGATGATCTCATTTTACTGGCTGTTTCTCTGGACGAGTGGCTCTTATATTATCCTACCCCTAATAAAAAACTCCATAGGCTTATCATTGGGTCACTGTATTCGGTCTGTAGTTCAGAAAAATTAAAAATATTGCTCTAGTGGGATACACTTGACAAATGATGTCATCTGTTAATGTAAAAGTAATTTAGATGGGTGGGGTAGGATAAATTCTAAACCAATCTCGAGTTAGTTGTGTTATTGTTCATTGCACTCCGGCAAGATCGCGTATTACTGCTCTCTGCTTCGCCTCGCGCAGTAATACGCGATCTTGCCGTCGTGCGATAAACAACAACATGACTAACTCTTGTTTAGTTTCTCCATATTATTACACATCAACTACTTAGAGATTAGAGGGAAACTATGTTCCTGTGAGCAAAAGTTCAATGTTACGAGGTAAGGCTCGGAAAAATTACTGACCAAGGCCTTGGCTGCGGGCAATAATTTTTCCAAGCCTTACCGAGTGACCAGGAGTATGGATTCTGTTCGTCACTGAGTGACGAAAGAATATTCATACGTCCCTCCGTACATAGTGACCACTTCTTATTGCTATTTAGTGAGTTTTAAAATGGCATTTTTAATTATATTCAGGTATGTGATATTACTATACACCTATGGGCGAACGTCTATGAGTTACTTCCCGCTGCTAGGCATATCGTATAAATAACGTTCGGGGCCGCCGAGTAGTAGGACGTATGGATTCCCATAGGCTTAAGCATTGCAAAACGTACAGACACTACGGCCCGCTAACGTAAAATATCGCGATAGCGCGAGAGCAGTGTCCGTGTCAAAAACAAACAAACAAAATGGTCGTTCTCTCCCATTCATAACCTGAAAGACATGCTAAGCCTTACCCGTTAGAACTGGAAGCATGTATTGTCCAAATATCGAGGTAGTCAACGTGTGAAATTCACGTAAAACCGTTTAAATACCTTAAATATGCGAGAACAATCGATATCAACGAGTCCGATCGCCTCCCGTTACGCCGCTCCCCGTTGTCGACGTCATAATTACGTTGGCTACCAGAGTTCCAGGTCGTCCTGTGTCATACATTTCATAGTCCGCTCCACGTCGGCAGTTGCCGGGTTTTCACCCTCCCACCTCCCGGTGCTCAGTGAATGTCGAAGTCGCCGTATTCAAACGCCGATATCTTCAGTTTAAAGTGATCGATCTCCATAATATTTGGTACGATTATAGGTTATATATGTGCCGTACTCGTGTTAAAATTTTATTGCTTAGTTCCTACCGTAGGTGAAGTTACAGCGTCATCTGTTGCCACACATCGATCATTGCCGGGTTTTTACCGCTAGCGGGCCGTAGTGAATGTCATTGGCTTTGTACAGGAACAGGGGCATTAACCACGGTGCAGGGAAGGTCATGAAACGGCGTTTTAAATGAGTTGGAGGTGTATAGTAATAAGGAAACGTAGTGACTGAGCCCGTACGGTGTCTGTTCTCGGTCATTTGATGAAAAAATACGGCGTCGGGCCGTATTTTTTCATCAAATGACCTCGAACGTCCACCTGTACGGGCTCAGTAACCACGTTTTCTCATAATATGCGAGACTGATCATTAACAACACGGCGACGAGCAGTTTGGGATAGTCCATTATTCGGAGAAACTCTACTTTGAGGGGTGGCCGCTATGGAAGAGTCCAAGTACTGTAACAGTGAGGGATGACAGGTTGGTGGGAGACAGCGGGCCGTAGTGAATGCAGTTGGTGAAGGTAGTCAAACGGGTACTGATGAGGGGTGCCGGTAAGTTGATGAAATGGCCATTTTAAACAAATTTAAAGGATTGTGAGGTATATAGTAATAAGAAAACGTAGTGACTGAGCCCGTACGGTGTCCGTTCTCGGTCATTTTATGAAAAAATACGGCCCTCCCGCCTGCGGCGTCGGGCCGTATTTTTTCATAAAATGAACTCGAA
Source organism: Alentia gelatinosa (assembly GCA_950022655.1). Lineage (NCBI taxonomy): Eukaryota > Metazoa > Annelida > Polychaeta > Phyllodocida > Polynoidae > Alentia > Alentia gelatinosa. The sequence goes on from OX465581.1 coordinate 124,712,413, forward strand.
CGGCCACCTGTACGGGCTCAGTAGCAACGTTTTCTCATAATAAGGAGTTTGAGCATTGTCACAAAATGGCGTTTCAAGGTAAGGCTTGGAAAAGTTACTGGCCAAGGCCTTGGCCGCGGGCAGTAATTACTGAGTAACTTGGATTTCCTCTCTCCGGAAACTTGGTTTCCTTATTCCTATGTACCTTCAAACGTAGTTTAATAACAATTAATAGCATTATTTGCTTGCCCGCCATCAAACACAAAGCCAGATCCAACCATATTGAGTAACCTGACTCTATGTTTTCTCCCCACTGCGCTTTTCATATGAATTTCGTAAGAGACGATCTGATTGGTTTGAACGTCAACTTTGGATGGTATACGTCAGCCTTGGGTAGTAAACATAAGTTATTCCACCCCCCCCCCCCCCCCCCCGCCCCGTAGTGTGCTGTAACCATTGAGTGTTCGGCCATAGTTATAGGAATATGAAAGACCCATTCACAGTAAAATGTTCTGCGTCATTTCAGAGGTTTATTAATGTCAAATAACGCCGAATCTATTCTAGCACGGATTAAATTAACGCGTAATCCGTGCACACACATTCCTAATGGCTATCCGTGATTCCCATTGGTCCAAATACGCACCACATTACCCAATAACAACAGCCGTTACAAAACACACACAAAACAACACCAGTTGTCTCATCGAAGTCAATTATGAATTATATCACATTCGATATTAATCAGAATTATAGTCTAGCTCCTGGAAGCATCCGGGTACTCCTCTGGGTGAGACTACAATTAGTTTTAGTCAGCTGCAGTCTTGGCTTTTGTTTGGTCATCAAATAGCTGAGCGATAATAAAGGGTTTCTGTGGTGGCGGGCAAACATGTCAGTCAGTGCTGGTGATTATTGGCACATCAGTGGAAGTTTTTATTTTTCCACACTAAGTGAAGATATTCCAATTACAAGGACGTTTGTGGTTGGAGAGTGACAATCACAAGGGAGAGTGTGGTTGGAGAGTGACAATTACAGAGACTGACTCACTCTCCTTCAGGATCTACAGCAAGCACTCACTCCTCACTCCTCACAGTGCTTTATTACGTCAGAGACTGTGCCAGGAGACAATTGCGTCATCCATGTAGAAAAGATGATTCATACGACGGGGAAATATTTGAAGAGATTTTGACGGATTCTGTGGAAACTGGAAACGTCGATCAGTGAATTGAAGCGACTGAGCGACCTTAGTGCACTGAGTGGAGGGCTGTCAAATACAAACAGCGCACGTCCTTCAAGTGTGTTATAATAACTAGAGTGAACATTCCGCTATCTAATGCCGGGCACCCACTGTTTCTGACATGACTATGAATCAAAATTCCTGCATTATAGCCTTGTCTAAATGTTGAAGAATTCAGTTTTTTGCCATATACCCATGCCATATTTAGTATTCCTATATACCCATTATTGAACTAACTAGAGTTACATACCGCTGCTGGGGGGTGCATTAAAAATAAGTTATGTGTTGAGGTTGACGTTTTCGTCCCGCTCTCATGCTTTCGTCCCGCTCTGACGTTTTCGTCCCGCTCTGATCACGTGATACAATATAGCAGCGGGACGAAACAATAGCTGTTGTGGTTACTCGATAAGGGTGACCATTTTCTTCGGAAGTGTTTCAGGTAAAGAATTGAGCATTTGTATCGATATTTAAAGGTATATAGGAATAGGGAAACCAAATACCAGTAAGCAAAAGTCAAAGTTACTCAGTAAGGCTTGGAAAAATTACTGCCCGTGGCTGACGCCTTGGGCAGTAATCTTTCCAAACCTTACCTCGTAACTTTGAACTTTTGCTCACCGGAACATAGTTTCCCTCTAGAAACCAAACGAGAGTTAGCCTTGTCAACGTTTATGCCACGATGGGCAGGTTGTGTATTACTATACGAGGCGTTAGCCGAGTGTAGTGAGTAGCAGACCTGACTAGAGTGGTATAAACATTGACAAGGCTAACTCGAGTTAGGTTTTCGTATTTATCCTACCCCATCTCACCGATATACAGGGAAAATTTTGTAATCATCCATGTTAGTAGTGTATTGACACTCATCGGAGGATGGCCGCGTTTGTCAATGCTGCCGGATCTACTTTCGTTATCTGGACCTTGATCTGTCCGGTTTTTTATTCACCTCGGTGCATAAATAACACTTTATTCAAACCCCCCCCCCCAAAAAAAAAGGGAATTGCTTATAAAATAGATCCCCAGAAATGTTACTGTTAAGAAGGAAGGAAATGAACAGAAATTGCTGAATAGTTTGCGTTACTATCTAGATTTAACTATTTGAGAAGAAACTGAATAAAATTCCCTTGATTAAAAAAAAAGAAAAGAAAAAATACACTGAGTCAATGTTAAACCTATGGTGTTTATTATTAGGGGTAGGATAAAGGCCCTTCTTACTCATGAGGAAAGTACGTAGGTAGTTATCAAGAGAACTCCATTCAGGTAAATCCCACAGAAAACAAGAGACGAACAACTCCAACTTATTACTCTCCATCTCTGCTGATTGCTGGCTCTTTCAAACTCTCCCGTCACGTTTTGTTGGACGTCAACAGGTAAAAACTCCCCCTGGTGGACGCATGGTTAGTGACTCTCGATCGTTGTTCGCCTAATCACTGTCAGATATTGAAACCGCGGGCTCCAAAAGTTACCAATCGCGCCGCCACTATGCTGCCTGTAATAAGAGCGATAATAGGGAACTTCACATACCTCCCACCTAGACTGGCCCCAGTCCCTGCATCCTATAGCTACCCATCCACCTACCTCACCTCTCATCGCTGGGATACAGGATTCAGTGAGTGTCTTGGGGGACCTTTACAGGAGGTTTTGTATCTAGAGAACAAGTCTTTGATTCATGGGCCAGTCAGGCAAGGATACATATCATAATAAACTTTATTCTGATTTTCTTCAATTATTTAAAGACTGTTCATAATTAAACACTTGAGCAAGTCTAAACCCCCAACCATACCCCGCCGCTCATACGCACAGTTCCCCGCCTACCAGTTCTGGTAATATCGCGAGAAATTCTCATCAAGCAAATTTCCTCCCTCCCCCCACCCCCCCTCTCCCTCACCACCACCACACACTGTGGCATAATATTCTCTCCGCGTACAATCCCCGCTAATGGACTGACAGCGCCACTAGCGGTGGAATATTTGGCCGGGGGAAGAATGGAAAGTTTCCGTTTCGCTGCCTTCAGCGCGCGATTACTTCTCGGCCGATGGACAGAGAAAATATGCCGCCACCACCGCCCATGCTGCCGTCTTTTGCACGGGTTCTCGCTATAATAGTCATTACACCCAGTGAGGCTTCTCAGGGATTGCTCCTGCCAATCAACCACTGCTAGCCACGCCCTATAAGGTCACGTGACGCACGTCCACCTGGCGGGGAAACAAAGAACTAGGCGGTGATATCACATGGGGGAGGTCATGTGACCCTGTCGCCGGAGGGGAGTGGATTCTGTCCGGGGAGGGGCAGGAGTTGAGGTGGCTTCCCTGAGGGCACTCTTGACATGTGTTCTTATCGTCAACAGGGCTGGGAGCGGCAGGCATGGCTTCCCTTAGGGCACCGCTGACATGTGTTCTCATCTTTAGCGGCTTCTCCATGATAGAGAGCGTGGATGGATGTCGCTTGTTGTGATGGTGACTCATATACTGTGCTACAGGTACTGCGGAATGTGGCAGGTCGTACTAATGAGACTTGTCTTCGTACAGGTACTATCCGGAAACATACTTACTGTGGGCGAATTGATGTCCATTCGACTTCTTTTGTCCTATATAACAACTGAAACTATTTTACGAGTTTTATTAAAAAATCCCGGTACACAAATTCATGGCTAGAAGGAGAGGCTTTTTTTACCCGGCCACTGGTTTAAAACAATTACGGCAATTCCTGTCCAGCAGCTTTTTACGGAATCAGCTAAAAAAGGTAGGTGTAAAACTACCCGATTGAGTACTATTAAAGAAATGAAGTCTTCTCAAAGAAAAAAATGGCAGCATGTTTTTATACCCGGTCACTGGTATGATACAATTGTATTAAATTGTGAATTTTATCGTAATTTGGAGGCAAGGTTCCGCATGTGCAAATACTAGGCAAGCACCTTATATATATATATATATATATATATATATATATATATATATATATATATATATATATATATATATATATACGAGGCGTTCCCGCCTCTCGTCACTTGAGACAAAGACACTACATGATGAGGAGATTGATTCTCCCACCCACCAACCCAAAGACAGTAAGATATAATACTGTTAGTTTTAAGGTATTATAAATTATTTGTATGAGGTATGTTCTTCACTTATCGTTGGCTGACCCTTGCCTACCTCTTCTAAATCTACCGACTGGGGCCGACTCCGTTAAGCGCCGGATCCACTAATGCGATTTTCCATGCGAATTTAGGTTCGCAGACGTTCGCAAACGTTTGCTCGGTCGCATAAAATTCGCATGAAAAACCGCCTTAGTGGATCAGGCCGTCGCATTGAATTTGCTTGGTGATCGCATGGCTCATGCATATTCGCATGGATATGCGAATGCCTTGTGACAATATTGAATATATTGAATATCATCGCATGGGATTTGCACAGTCGCACAGTCGTATGGATCACAGACGCATTCGTTTGAAAATTCCGTCGCCTTAGTAGATCTGGCGCTTTAGGATGCCTCTCCTGAGACAAAGTATCGTTCCTTTGCTGCCGACAAAGGTACAATGTTCCGAAATCGGTAGATGTGTATTGGTCTATACGGCAATTCCTGTCCAGCAGTCGAAAGCTATTTCTACAGTGAAGCGCCAAATCCACTACAGCGACAGAATTTTCAAGCAAATGCGTCTGCGATCCATGCGACTGTGCGACTGTGCGATTGTTGTGAACGCCGTGCAAAGACCAGATCCACTACTGCGACAGTACAGAATACATGCGACTGTGCGAATCACATGCGATAATATCAAATAAATTAGATATTGTTGCAAGGCATTCGCATGTCCATGCAAATTCGGATGAGCCATGCGATCATCATGCGAATTCCATGCGATGGCGTGATCCACTAAAGCGATTTTTCATGCGAATTTCATGCGACTGAGCGATGGTCTGCGATGGTCTGCGAACGTCTGCGAACGCAAATTCGCATGTAAAATCGCCTTAGTGGATTTGGCGCTTTAGCCTCTTTCTATCCGCTGCGTGGCTAATAGTAGACAGTCTCTTCTACGGTAGTATGTCTGGGCGGAACCCCACCCCCTTATCTGCAATTACCGAGCGACCAAATCTCATTTACTAGGCTCTATTTAGGGGCAGGCATCATCAATGCTGCAGGTCAGGACCAGGAGATCAGTGATAGACCCTCCTGACGAAGTCCCCTTTTAATTACACAGAAATGGACCCAAGTCCCTCCCTCATACATGAACCATACCAGCACCCACAAAACCACCCCAGCGAGAGAGAGAGAAAAAAAATCGTTACTTTCGAACGACTATTTATTGACCTAGAAAATAGAAATTGATTTTTGCGCGGTTTTCTTTTTCAGTGCGGGGAGGCGGGCAAACGTTTGCAGGAGGTTGGATCGATGTAGGTTCTGGCGCATGGACACCCTCTTAAACATATTACCCTCTTAATGGGGGATTCTCTGAGGAAGAAGTCAATAGGTGACCAGGTGTGAGGGGTGTTTGTAGAAGTGTGAAAAGCCGCTACTTGTGATGTTCCATGGTCATTGCCTATTTAGTTTTTTTTGTTCTCTATTAAAAAAGTCCATTTCCTTCTAACTTATTGCATGGATGAATCTCCATTTCCTCATAGCGCACTGCATGGACGGTTCCCTGCTATGGATATCAGATAAAGTACTATATCTACCTCCTTCATCTTTGGTTTCAGGTTATCAGGGTAATGGGATAGCATGCTGGCTCGCGGGGTATAGGATCCAGGGCCTTGTTTGATTTGGTTGGTAAAGGGAGGAGAGATAAAGGGAGGGTTGGTAGAGGGAGGGTGGGGTGAGGGAGGGTGGGAGGGAGGGAGGGAGGGAGGGTGGATAAGGGGAGGGTCGGGTGAGGGAGGGAAGGTGGGTGGAGGGAGGGAGGGTGTAGGGAGGGTGTGTAGAGCTAGGTAGGTGGAGGGATGGTTGGTAGAGGGAGGGTGGGTGGAGGGAGGGTGGGTAGAGGGAAGAAGGGAGGGTAGAGGGAAGAAGGGAGGGTAGAGGGAGGGTGGGTAGAGAGATTGTTGGTCTAGCGAGGGTGAGCAGAGGGAGGGGTGGTAAAAGGAGGGAGGTGGAAGGAAGGTGGATGGAGGGAGGGTTTGTGGTGGGAGGATTGGTAGAGGGAGGGTGGCTTGAGGGAGGGTGGTTTGAGGAAGGGTGAGTGGAGGGAAGGTGGATAGAGGGAGGGAGGATAGAGGTAGGGAGGATAGAGGGTGGGTGGGTAGAGAGGTGGTTGGAAGATGGAAGGTAGGTAGAGGGTGGGTGGGTAGAGAGATGGTTGGAAGAGGGAGGGTAGGTAGAGGGAGGGTGGTAGGAGGGAGGGTGGTAGGAGGGAGGGTGGGTGGAGGGAGGGTGGTAGGAGGGAGGGTGGTAGGAGGGAGGGTGGTAGGAGGGAGGGTGGTAGGAGGGAGGGTGGTAGGAGGGAGGGTGGTAGGAGGGAGGGTGGGTGGAGGGAGGGTAGGTAGAGGGAGGGTAGGTAGGAGGGAGGGTGGGTGGAGGGAAGGTGGGTGGAGGGAGGGTGGGTGGAGGGAGGGTGGGTGGAGGGAGGGTAGGTGGAGGGAGGGTGGTAGGAGGGAGGTCGGGTAGAGAGACGACGGGGTGAGGGAGGATTGGTAGAGGAAGGGTAGGTAGAGGGAGGGAGAATACGTTGAAGGGAGTTAAAGGCATAAAGGGGAGAGTCTAGATTGAAGGCGTCATACAGAGAGCTGAGAGTCGGGATATTGGCACAAACACCACACAGGGGGCAGGCTAGATTGGCCACCACCTCCGTCTCCAACTTACAGGGTGGTCAGACCCAATCGCCTTCTAGACCAAGAGCTCGATACAAATATCTCAAAACAGAGTACAATTTGTTGATACTCACTATAAGACGTCAATAGCTTAGATAATTGATAGCATAGTCTCACTTCCTGGACTCTTCATCAGATGACTCTAAAAAGAAAATGATAACATGGATAATTTGCTGATGCCCGCCTGTGTATGTGGCTGTACTGCCATACCTCCAAACGTACATGAGGGGCTTCAATAGTACTGAAATCTCCAACCACAATAGCCTGTACTGCGAGAGTATAACCATGACAAAAGATCTGCTGGTAAAGTGATTCACTCTTCCTGCAGGGATTCTGACTCGGGTAGTAAGAAGATCAGCTCAGAGAGTGTCAGTCAAGATGGTGCAGAACGGACTCCACCTGAGTTGACGTCAGTGTGCTCTGGTGTCCAGTGTAGGGTCAGACAGGCATGAAGGTGGATACAGACTGTGACTATTCCCAGGATAAGCCACCTCTTCACCACAGGCCAAGGACCTGGTGACAAAGGCCGAGATGTGTCAGACTTTCACACCCAACCCCCCCTGCCCTCCTTCCAACTCCCCCACCCACTCCCAGCCCGCCTTCCCTCTCCCCTCCTCTCCGCCCTCTTCCTCTGAAGGAAGGGAGGGTAAAGGGAGTGTGGGTGGAGGGAGGGTGGGTAGAGGGAAGAAAATAGGGTAGAGGGAGTGTGGGTGGAGGGAGGGTGGGTAGAGGGAAGAAAATAGGGTAGAGGGAGGGTGGGTGGAGTGAGGGAGGGTGGGTAGAGGGAAGAAGGGAGGGTAGAGGGAGGGTGGCTAGAGAGATTGTTGGTCTAGCGACGGTGAGTAGAGGGAGGGGTGGCAAAAGGAGGGAAGGTGGAAGGAGGGTGGATGGAGGGAGGGTTGGTCGTGGGAGGATTGGTAGAGGGAGGGTAGGTAGAGGGAGGGTTGCTGGAGGGAGGGTTGGTAGAGGGAGGGTGAGTGGAGGGAAGGTGGATAGAGGGAGGGAGGAAAGAGGTAGGGTAGGTAGAGGGTTGGTGGGTGGGTAGAGAGTTGATTGGAAGAGGGAGGGTAGGTAGAGGGAGGGTGGGTGGAGGGAGGGTAGGTAGAGGGAGGGAGAATGTGTTGAAGGGAGTTCAAGGCATAAAAGTCTCGATTGAAGGCGTCATACAGAGAGCTGACAGTTGGATCTTGGCCTTAAGACCACACTCTTCTTGCAGGGATTCTGATTCTGGTAGTAAGAAGATCAGCTTTGAGAGTGTCAGTGAAGGTGGCGCAGATCAGACTCCACCTGAGCTGACGTCAGTGTGCTCTGGTGTCCAGGGTAGGGTCAGACAGGCATGAAGGTGGATACAGACTGTGAATATTTCCAGGATAAGGCTAGGGACCTGGGACCTGTTTCAGTAGTCTCGTGACATTAGGCCTAGACAGACATCAACAGCGGCACCAACAGTGCAAACAACAGCAGAAAAAGACTAGCAAATTTCAGAAGATCGAAGTGGCCAATCTTCTTCATATTTGGAACGATTATAGGTTAATATGTATCCCCTACTCGTGTTAAAGTGTCATTGCTTGATTCCTACGAGAAGTGAGTGAAACTCAGCGTGTCATCGACTGCAATCTTGTGATCTGTCCGTATGGTGTCACAGACGCCATCTAGACATGTGACGTAATTACTGAAACAGGTCCCCGGTGACAAAAGCCAGATGTGTCCCCACCCTCCCCACCCTCTCCCCTCCTCCCCTTCCCTCTCCCCACCTTCCCCCGCCCTCTCCCCGCCTCTCTTGCCCTCCCAACCTCCCCTGCCTACTCCCCGCCTCCCCTGCCCCCTCTCCGCCTCCCCTATACCTGCCCCGTCCTTTCCCCACCTCCCCCGCCCTCTCCCCTTCCCCCTCCCTCACCCTCCCTCTTCCCCCCCCTCTCCTCTTCCCCCTCCCTCTCCCCACCCCCCCCCCCCCCCGCCCCACATGACCGTGAGATATACGAGTCGACGTCCATGATGACCGCCCTGCTGCCCGCTAATCGACGCCTAATTGTGCGGAAGGTGCCCCTATTGTCGCCCACTGTGGCCGGGCCCGGACCCGCGCGTCCCCGGCCCGGGCGTCCCGGTCGTCCGGGCCGCGGTGCCGAACGCCCGGAGCATGCGGGGCCCTGACCGACCGAGCGCCACAGCGTATATACCTGGACAATTGACTGCGCCAAAAACATGAAATTGCAATTTCTGGTGGCGAAAAAGAGGCATTCAGGGACGCGCACGTTCCATTCCGCTGTGCCCCGGCGCGCGCTACCTTGGCGCAAATAGCATTCCCGGCCCGTCGAAATTGGCCCAATATCAGCCAATCAGATGGCAGCGAGCAATTTCCTGCTGTCCCGCGATCATCTGCGGCCCACCGGAAGTGGCTGCCATGGGTGACAAAGATTCAGCGTCGTGGTCACGTGGTCAGTTGTGACGTCACGTGGTGGACGTCGCACAGTGAGGGGTGTTTTCTGGTCTCCCGTTTTAGAGAGGTATATATGAAGGTTTCAAGAAGGCTGGGTGCTGTGTGAGCACAATAACATGAAATGATGCTTTATTATATACCCATGCTGTATATTTGATAATTACGTACTGCTGCTTCCTATGCAGTATAAATTGTGTACTGAACCCTGTGCAGTACTATCGTAAAACTGGATGAGGTTTAATCTTGGCCACCGTATTCCATGACTGGAGTTTGGCAAAGTGACTTCATGAGGCGAAGCCGAGTGAAGTCCGGAGCCAAAACTTCAGGAGTGGAATGCGGTGGCCAAGATTAAAACGAATCAGGTTTTGATTTTATCCTACCCTATCTCCTCGATTTTGGAATATTATGTGATAACAATGCTGTATGCCACTAGTGGTATATAAAACTCTGTATGCCAGTCAGCGTGGCATACGGAAACTCAATGTTAAGCTCGATGGGAATTGTCTTTATTTACGGAACGAGGCCTGGGGCCTCGTTCCGTAAAAAAAGACAATTCCCCTTCTCGTTTTGTAGCATGTACAGCGTGGTGGGTCGTTATATATTTATTTCATGTTATATACTGTTATGTTTTTACACCTTACACATGGAATATATATCGTGGAACTACAGGGATTGCAAGCTTTTGAGACTTTTTTGTTGTTCAGTATTTTGAGGCTTACACATCCCACTTTTAGTAAATTTCTATAACGTTATTCACAATAATAACAACATTAATTTGTTTTTAGAGTTCTATATATGTCTAAAGATTTATTTGAACACTTATTTGTACATTTAGTAACTTAAATGACACTACGACGTATAGATAGCCTTCATCAGGTGTATCCGTTACAATCTTCATCTCATCTAGGAATTGATAGTTGTGAATGTATACAACATGAATTAAGAAAGGAAAGTTAAACTTAGAGCTGGGAAAACATAAACACGGGTCATTGTAGATAAAATAAAAAAAAGAGCAATAGTATGACCACATCATTACGAATTGTTGTTTGGAATTGTTTACTGTGGTTTTTTTTAAACGTTGAAAAGATTTCAAATTGTATAAGGGCCAAAAACTGGAATGAATGATGTAAACAAAAGAAAAAGAAAAACTGATAAAAAAAAAGAGAAAGTTAAGTTAAAAAAACAGAGGAATATATGATAATTAACTGGAAGAAGTGTGGAGGTTCTTGACATCCTCCTCTGTGTTATTGTCCATGTACCTTCTCATGGATCAGACAAAGATGGCTGAGGTTATACAAACACTGTTCCCGGTAAGAAGAAGCGGCCTGGCCCTATCACGTGACCCGGATAAGGTCACGTGACCTCCGTGTGTCGGTGTGATACTGACGGGGCTGTGTGTGAGGTCAGGTCGCCTTGTAGAACACAATATCTTAGAAAAACAGCTGCCCAGTGCGATACAAACCGCACAGTTACACCTTCACCTTCACTTTGTCCTTATACTTCTCCTTTCTCATAAATACACAATTTTTTTTTTTTTTTTTTATTCAGTAGAAAATACAGACATCAACTGTCGTCCAAGGGCGTTCTTCCCAGTTTTAGCCAAAACATACAAAACATATTGACTGGTGTCTGATACAAGCTGTCATATGCTCAGAGTGTAGTAATATCCGAGCGCATGGGAGGATATTGCGCAGAGTCGATTCTGAGGGGTATACAACCACTTTTATGTTTTTGTATTTATCATCCACCTTTTCCTGACAAGTGGCGTACCGATATTAGTTCATTAAGGTACACGCACTATTTTTTCATATGCGCTGGTTTTTGCTCCAGCTATTGCGAGGTCCTCATTCATTATTTTCTTATTCATAATATTGTCCATATACATACACAAAATTACCATGATTTTGATCTGAGTGGCCGTATTCTCCGCGTAGTTGACGCGTAGTAAAACTCCGAGCGATAGGGAGGAGTATTACGTAGTGTCAACTACAAGGAGAATACGGCCACACAGATCAAAATCATGGTAATGTTGTATTTATTACTCACCTTTCGAGTAATTATTAGGAAAACTATCTTGTAAATTTGATGCAAGCCCCGTGCATTGTTTATATAAATTAGTTCCTATAATGCCCGTCAGGTGGCAAAAAAGCCGTATTCTCCTAGGAGAGTCCGGAGGTCCGTATTCCACTCAGTAGCGATCTGGAGGCTTCATAGGCTTAGTATTGAGACTCCGTATTCGGTGGGTAATAAATATACATATACATATACACAGACCATATATACATTTTATTACTACAAAATATGACCATTGTTACCAAATATAGTAGAAATGTGAAGAAGACAATAATAAAGAGAAAAATGTATTTGGGAAAAGCGAGCTGTCACAGGGATGATGGAAGATTGAAGTCTTTTTGTACTGTCGAATCAAACCCAATAAAAAAAAATTATTAAAAAAAATAAAAAATTAATAGTTAAGACACGGTCGGATCTTAACCCTCCTCCTGTACCCGTCCACCTTGCCATGTCTCTCCTCCTGCTGTCCCACTTGGTACCCTGGAGTATTGGCGGAATGCGGGGAGTGCCGAGAAGATCCTGTTGTCAGACTGAGTGGATACGTGCTCCACGGTCCAGCTGTCACCTCTCAGGTGTCCTGTATATCAGACACCGCCCCATAACCACATAGCCCCCCCCCTCCCCCCCCCGCCGCTACATACAAGCACATAGCCCCTCCCCATAACCACATAGCCCCCCCTCCCCCGCTACATACAAGCACATAGCCCCTCCCCATAACCACATAGCCCCCCCCCTCCCCTGCCGCTACATACAAGCACATAGCCCCTCCCCATAACCACATAGCCCCCCCCCCCCCGCCGCTACATACAAGTACATAGCCCCTCCCCATAACCACATAGCCCCCCCCCTCCCCTGCCGCTACATACAAGTACATAGCCCCTCCCCATAACCACATAGCCCCCCCCCCTCCCCTGCCGCTACATACAAGCACATAGCCCCTCCCCATAACCACATAGCCCCCCCTCCCCCGCCGCTACATACAAGCACATAGCCCCTCCCCATAACCACATAGCCCCCCCCCCCCTCCCCCGCCGCTACATACAAGCACATAGCCCCTCCCCATAACCACATAGCCCCCACCCCTCCCCCGCCGCTACATACAAGCACATAGCCCCTCCCCATAACCACATAGCCCCCCCCCCGCCGCTACATACAAGCACATAGCCCCTCCCCATAACCACATAGCCCCCACCCCTCCCCCGCCGCTACAAACAAGCACATAGCCCCCCCCTCCCCTGCCGCTACATACAAGCACATAGCCCCTCCCCATAACCACATAGCCCCCACCCCTCCCCCGCCGCTACATACAAGCACATAGCCCCTCCCCATAACCACATAGCCCCCACCCCTCCCCCACCGCTACATACAAGCACATAGCCCCCCCCCCCCTCCCCCGCCGCTACATACAAGCACATAGCCCCTCCCCATAACCACATAGCGCCCACCCCTCCCCCGCCGCTACATACAAGCACGTAGCCCCTCCCCATAACCACATAGCGCCCCCTCCCCCGCCGCTACATACAAGTACATAGCCCCTCCCCATAACCACATAGCGCCCCCTCCCCCGCCGCTACATACAAGCACGTAGCCCCTCCCCATAACCACATAGCGCCCCCTCCCCCGCCGCTACATACAAGCACGTAGCCCCTCCCCATAACCACATAGCGCCCCCTCCCCCGCCGCTACATACAAGCACGTAGCCCCTCCCCATAACCACATAGCCCCCCCCCCCTCCCCCGCCGCTACATAGAAGCACATAGCTCCTCCCCATATACAGCCAAATACATGTCTACATACATTTACTAACACATACCTTTTTTTATCCCACCCCGATATCATTTACATAGGTTTAACATTAGGTACTCATACTCCACGGTTGTGAAGGTAGTGTACCTTGTACAGAATGGCTGATTGGGTGATTTATTTAGTTAATTGATAATGTCTGGCTGACTGTCGCCATACCTAACATGAATAATGGTCCGAGATCAACATTTAGCCGACTATCTCCATACGTAACTTAAATGATGGTCAGAGATAAACATTTAGCTGACTCCATACGTAACATAAATAATTAATAGAGATCAACATTTAGCTGACTTTCTCCATACGTAACATAAATAATGGTCAGAGATTAACATTTAGTTGACTTCCTCCATACTAACGTAAATAAAGGTAAGTTATCAACATTTAGCGAACTTTCTCCATATTTACCATAAATAATGGTCAGAGATCAACATTTAGCGAACTTTCTCCATATTTACCGTAAATAATGGTCAGAGATCAACATTTAGCAAACTTTCTCCGTACGTAACGTAAATAATGGTTAGAGATAAATATTTAGCTTTCTCCATACATAACATAAATAAAGATTAGCGATCAACATTTAGCTGACTATCTCCATACATAACATAAATAATGGTCAGAGATCAACATTTAGCTGACTATCTCCATACATAACATAAATAATGGTCAGAGAGCAGCATTTAGCGGACTTTCTCCATACGTAACTTAAATGATGGTCAGAGATAAACATTTAGCTGACTCCATTCGTAACGTAAATAATTAATAGAGAGCAGCATTTAGCTGAATCTCTCCATACGTAACATGAATAATGGTCCGAGACCAACATTTAGCCGACTATCTCCATACGTAACTTAAATGATGGTCAGAGATAAACATTTAGCTGACTCCATACGTAACATAAATAATTAATAGAGATCAACATTTAGCTGACAATCTCCATACGTAACATAAATAATGGTCAGAGATTAACATTTAGCTGACTTCCTCCATACTAACGTAAATAACGGTTAGTTATCAACATTTAGCGAACTTTCTCCATATTTACCGTAAATAATGGTCAGAGATCAACATTTAGCGAACTTTCTCCATACGTAACGTAAATAATGGTTAGAGATAAATATTTAGCTTTCTCCATACATAACATAAATGAAGGTTAGCAATCAACATTTAGCCGACTATCTCCATACATAACATAAATAATGGTCAGAGAGCAGCATTTAGCGGACTTTCTCCATATGTAACGTAAATAATGGTCACAGATCAACATTTAGCTGACTCCATACGTAACGTAAATAACTAATAGAGAGCAACATTTAGCTGAATCTCTCCTTGCGTAATGTAAATAATGTAAACTTAGAGATAAACATTTAGCTGACTCCATATGTAACATAAATAATGGTCATAGATCAGCATTTAGCTGACTTTCTCCATACATAAAATAAATAATGCTCAGAGGTCAACATTTAGGTATCTCCATACACAACATAAATAATGGTCAGAGATTAACATTTAGCGGACTGTCTCCATACGTAACATAAATAATATGTCTCCATACGTAACGTAAATAATGGTCCGAGATCAACATTTAGCGGACTGTCTCCATACGTAACATAAATAATATGTCTCCATACGTAACGTAAATAATGGTCCGAGATCAACATTTAGCGGACTATCTCCATACGTAACATAAATAATATGTCTCCATACGTAACGTAAATAATGGTCCGAGATCAACATTTAGCGGACTATCTCCATACGTAACGTAAATAATATGTCTCCATACGTAACGTAAATAATGGTCCGAGATCAACATTTAGCGGACTGTCTCCATACGTAACGTAAATAATGGTCCGAGATCAACATTTAGCGAACTATCTCCATACGTAACGTACATATATTGACCCTGAGTGAGGAGAGTGTAATATGAGGCGGATAGATCAGGATAAACGAGACACGGAACGACCTTTTTACTGTACCCCTCCGCGGTCAGATCAATACGCCTCTATCGTGTTATGTGTGTTAATGTGTTGTATTCCCTGCGTGGTGGAATAATGTCACACATACACCACGCCCTGAAGTCTACAGGCTCTGTACCGGGATGTCACATCTGACATTCTCCGCTGGAGAGTGGGTGAGATCACGTGATAAAGATGGCGGATATATAAGACCCCCGCCTACACTCTCCCCCCACTACCTTCGTGTTTTATAAGTATAGAATCTAAATGTCAACTGATAACTGATATAAGGTCATATGTTTGGCAGGACTGGAACCGCCGACCCATATAATTCACATATATCATTATATATCATATCTATACTACCCCTCATATAAATCTCCATAAACTTAGGATGGTGTAACTATATGCCACGTATTGCCATAAAATAGGTATATCCCACAGGTGACATATGAAGTTAAAAACATGTGACAGGATAGGATAAAATCTAAACATCACTTAATTTCATAAAATTGTTTATATGGCGTTAGTTGTCCTCCGATACAGATATCACTCAGCTCTGCTTCGTGAATTCACTCCTCAAAGACAACTCACAGTATATAAACAATCGTATGAAATATTCTGTCGTTTCTCGATAATACCTATAAACGAACAATCTATAGATATTGCTACGAGGGGTTTAGCAACTGCAGTTAAAGTCCAATGCCCATCCACCGATTTCGGTTTATGAACGTTTGTCGGCGACAAACGGAGGGTGTCTCAGCAAAGCCATCCTAACGGAGTCGGTAGATGTAGGACAGCTAGGCCAAGCTACCCAAAGATTAGTGAACACTCGTTTTCTTTGTTTTTGCCCTCCCCCAGCGATTAGTGGACCATACACCGATTTTATCAGTGTGCAGGTCGAGCAAGGGGTTATGTAATTTGCCTGCGACAAAGTGACCGACTCCTATACGATTTGGGAACTAATCGTTCAACCCTAAATCGGTAGATGGGCATCCGGCTTAATACTTTACTTAACTCGGTTAAGGCTTCGTTGAGTAGATTTTTAGATCCTTACATAATTTTGATATTCTTTCACCCAGGGCCAGTTTCCCTATATTATTATATACCTGTAGCGGAACAGTCCATGTTTATTAATTAAGGGGACAGAGAGTGAGAGAGGATGCGATATAGGGAGGGATGGACAGAGAGGGAGAGTGTATGAGACAGAGAGAGGGACAGATAGAAATAGGGAGAGGGAGAGAGATTGAAACAGAGACATGGACAGAGACAGGGACAGAGAGGGAGAGTGGCTGAGACAGAGAGAGGAACAGATAGAAATAAGGAGAGGGAGAGAGGGAGAGAGATTGAAACAGAGACATGGACAGATAGACACAGGGACAGAGAGGGTCAGAGACGGAGACAGAGAGAGGGATGGACAGAGACAGGGAGAAAAAGAGAGACGGATAGAGACAAGGACAGAGAAGGAGAGGAGGTGATACAGACAGAGAGAGGGACAGAGGCTACAATGACTAGGAATAATGAGAGAGACTACGATAGACATAGCCACATAGACACAAGGAGAAAGAGAGGGACACAGAGAAAGGGAGAAAGTTGTGCGAGAAAGAAGAGTAGATAGAAACATACAGAGGCAGAAATAAGATGGGACTGAGACAGAGAGATACACATATAGGCTGAGAGATAGAGACAGGGAGAGACGCATAGAGGCATACATAGACGGAAAAAAGAGAGGGAGACACAGGGAGAGGCAGATAGAGAAACAGAGACATACATACGAAGACAAAGGGACAGATATGGAGACATATTGAGACACACACGAACAGACAGAGAGATATAGACAGAGATACATAGAAACAGAGGTAAGAGAGTGAGACAGAGGGATACACAGGGAGATGGAGAGAGGGAGGGACACATAGAAACAGAGATAAGAGTGTGGGAGACAGGTGTAGAGACAGAGAGAGACAGAGGGACAAGGACAGGGACAGGGAGAGAGACAGACAGAGAGAGAGAGACGGAGACAGGGAGAGAGACAGAGAGATAGAGACAGAGAGAGGGACAGGGAGAGAGATAGAGACAGGGAGGGACACATATAAACAGAGATAAGAATGTGAGAGACAGAGATAGAGACAGATAGAGACAGAGGGAGATGGACAGGGACAGGGAGAGAGACAGAGAGAGAGAGACAGAGACAGGGAGAGAGACAGAGAGAGAGAGACAGAGAGAGGGACAGGGAGAGAGATAGAGACAGGGAGGGACACATATAAACAGAGATAAGAGTGTGGGAGACAGGGAGAGAGACAGAGAGAGACAGAGGGAGAGGGACAGGGACAGGGAGAGAGACAGAGAGAGAGACAGAGACAGGGAGAGAGACAAATAGATAGAGACAGAGAGAGGGACAGGGAGAGAGATAGAGACAGGGAGGGACACATATAAACAGAGATAAGAATGTGAGAGACAGAGATAGAGACAGATAGAGACAGAGGGAGAGGGACAGGGAGAGAGACAGAGACAGAGAGAGAGTCAGAAGGACAGGGACACGGAGAGAGACAGAGAGAGAGAGGGACAGAGAGAGAGACAGAGAGATACACTGGGAGATAGAGACAGGGAGGGACACATAGGAGGGGCAGCATGAAGGTTGTCATTCTCGCCGACTCGCGCGGTGCCAAGCTTGAAGCCGTACTTCGTATGAATCAGCCTGCGCTGATGTTGGATCATGACATTAGCGTGGTTTTTGTACCGGGTGCTACGGTCAGCCGTGCGGTCAACTCATATATAAACAAGCGAGGTAGGTCATCGGTCACACCTGATCTAACCATACTATGTCTTGGCGTAAACAACTTGACTTACCGGGATATTAACAGAACCATCAAGCCACTTTTTGACGAAACCGGGGTCGCCGTGGACTCTCTCACAGACGAGTTCGTAGCTGCCCGCGATGTTCTACTGTGCTATAGTCGGTTTGTTGTGGTGTCGCATTTAGTTGGCATCGAATTGTCAACTTACAATAAGCACATAGGGGCCCCACTATACGAGAATATCCAACTGGATCAACTGCTGATTAACCAAATAGTCAAGTCTGTGAACCAAGTCATCGCAAGCCTAAATAGTGACTTCCAACTAGCTACGCCCCGACTACGTGGTTCGATACATTTTTCCAAAGGAAATACAGACTATAACCTATATGGGAAACTATATGATGGATTACACCCCTCACACACGACGCTGGTAAAATGGGCTCACTACATTAAAATCGCCGTTACAGACATTGATTCTCACATTAATTGTTAATAATTTTGTTGATCTTGTCCTGCTGTATTGAGCTACTTACAGCTTTTGTCACTGCGTTAACAATCGTGATTTTGTTGCCAAGGATGCTTGGTATGCACTAGATAAACCAACCTAAATCGAGCAGTGTCATTTTATTACCCCATACGGTGGTTACTGTTAGCCCACAGGGTAAATTGTAAATTTTTCTTTGGTAACTTAATTGATGAATTGTTGGGTACCCCCATGGCAAGTCTATGGCTGGGAGTGGTGTTCGAGGCCCGTCCCATAGGGGAGACCAAAGGCATCGCTCTGAGTCACTGACCCCATGGAGTGTACATACTCTAATATCTTTAATCTTATTAAGAAAGATCTGGAGAAATTTTGTGTATAAAGGTAACTGAGTAGCTGCTTAAGCTCACGCACACGAAATGACGTACCTGCGGCCAAGGATGCTGAGGCAGGATACACTCGTCATATTTATACCTATAGGTTTAAGATTTGTTTACTTGTTTATTGTGGTGGTTCTACTTGTGTACTTCAGTGATGGTGGTTCTGGCTGTCCTGGGATTGGGCTGGGGAGTGTTCTGCCAGTATCTGGTACTAGCTTTGTGATGGATTATGGATAACAAAATCCTGACTGGAGGTGGGCTTAAAATTTTCCATTACAGTACTCGCAGCTTATGGTCCAAAATTGACATTATTCACCAGATTTTGGTTGACTCCGATATCGACGTCTGTTGTATTACAGAAACATGGCTTACGCACTTAATGCCAACTTTTTTAGTTGATATACCGGGATACAAATTCATTAGGTGTGACCGGTCCTGGAAGGAAGAAGGCTCGGATGACATAAAAATAGGGGGGGTGGGTATTTATATTTGAAGTGAGTTAAAATTTGATACTTTTGAATTAGACAAATATTGTTGGAGCAATGCAGATCTAGAAACCATCTGGGTCAAAATGATGCTACCTCATATTAGACCTATTTATATTGCATGTATATATAGACCAATTGGAAGTAACTGTTATAACTTTGCTAATCAAATCAAGGAGGATGTTTTTGATTTTTCACCACCTAGGAACTTTGATCTCTTCCTTCTGGGAGATTTCAATATTGATTACCTCACGCCTAATACACCGGAGCATAAGGAGCTCAAACTCCTGGAAAGTGCTCTAGGACTACATCAGTTAATACATAAAATAACTAGGTACAGTGATACTAGAGACAGTTGCCTCGATTTAATTCTAGTCAATAATTTCAACTATATTGACCATGGACTTATGTGTAACCATGTTAGTGACCATTTGGGTATTTTTGTAATAAGGAAAAAACCTAAGACGGCTAAAACAAAAGTCACCTTCAATGGTCGCTCGCCAAGAAATTATAACAAGGATGTATTTACTGACAGGCTAACGCATAGAAACTGGGAGAATTGGTATACACTAGAGGACCCAAATAACCTCTGGGATCTTCTGCTAGCTGCAATTATTGAGGAGCTAGACGTGATGTGTCCTGTAAAATCATTTAAGGTGTCGGAAGTCAGAGAGATGTGGGTGACAGACGAGCTTCTAGAAATAATTAAACACAAAGACAGACTTATGTCCACTGCTAAAAGGAAGAACACACCTGAAACCTGGAAAGCAGCCAGAACCTCAAGAAACGAGGTCACCAAGTTGCTAAGAAAGGCTAAAGGGGATTTTATCAGGGAGATGCTGGACGAGCAAAAAGATAATAATAAACATTTTTGGAAAGTAATTTCGAAGTTTACAAAAGATGGTTCAGACAAGAGAGAGTCTATCAAACTAAAGAATCTCAATGAGAGCATCCCGCCATGTGATACGGCCGAGTTTATAAACAATTTCTTTGTAGACATTGGGGCAAATCTCGCTGCTTTAGGAGACGAGCCTTGGCTAAATCAGGTAGTACCGAATGTGAATGAAATTCATAACATATCCACCACGAGGGAAGAGGTGCTCTCTTTGTTAAACCAGGTTAATATTACTAAATCATCAGCTATCAACCTTATCTCCACTAGATATTTAAAAGATGGCCTACTGGCTCTTGTGGATCAATTTGTGCATTTACTTAATGTCTCCCTGAGGTCAGGTGTTTTTCCTAGTAAGTGGAAAGAAGCTATAGTAATTCCGATCAAGAAAGAAGCTAATAGTCAAGACGTCAACAATCTGAGGCCAATCTCTCTTCTTCCGCTACCCAGTAAAATCGCTGAAAAAATAGTCCATAAACAATTATATTCGTTCCTTCAAAACTGCGATATCCTGTCAAGAAAGCAACATGGTTTTAGGCCAGGTCATTCAACAATAGGAGCTGTTTCCAATTTAACTAGATCAATCTATGAAGAAATTAACCAAGGAAATATAACAGTCTGTACCTACATCGATTTTAAGAAGGCATTTGACACTTTTAATCACAAAATTCTTCTCGCAAAATTATATACAATAGGCCTCTGCAGCAGCATTTATAATTGGTTTACCAGTTACTTGCACGACCGTGTCCAAGTAACACTTGCTAATAATGTGAAGTCGTGTCCTCGTGTCATAAGTTACGGAGTCCCACAAGGCTCCATTTTAGGCCCGCTTTTATTTATAGTTTATATTAACGATTTAATTACGGTTGTATCAAATTGTGGATGTCTGCACTATGCTGACGATACGGTTTTATTTTCTTCTGTAAAGACGCTAGAGGATGCGACTCAAAACATTCAACTTGATCTGAACAACCTGTCCCTTTGGTGTGATAGAAACTCATTGACCATCAATGCTAAGAAGACCAAGGTAGTTATATTTGGTTCTAACAGGAAAGTTAATAACAACTATAACAATGAATGTACTCTAAAAATTGGTGGCAGTACTCTGCAGAATGTTGCTTCATACAAATATTTGGGAGTTACCATGGATAGGAACTTAACATACAAACCTCATATAAATAACATACGAAGACTTGTGTCGCACAAATTGTATTTATTAAACAAAGTAAGACCATATCTTACTCCTGAAGTCTGTTTAACCATTTACAAATCCATGGTGCTCCCATACTTGGACTATGGAGATATTTTGTTTGACTCTGCCTCTGATAATGACCTTGGTCATCTACAAAAACTCCAGAATCATGCTATTAGAATCATCTACAAACTTCACCCCAGAACCCCCCGCATCATTCTCCATCGAACTGCTCAAATGGAGTACCTGGAATCACGAAGGGTAATGCATATAATGGATTATATGTACAAGCAACTACATGATAATGACATTAGAGCGTTCCCGACCACGCACACGCGCGCAAACCAAGGACCAATTTTCAAGAAAAATCTACCAAAATTAACCATGTATATGAATTCTCTTAACTACAAAGGCCCACAAATCTGGAACTCACAGGCCGCTGAACTGCGCTCTATTCCAGAGTACAAAGACTTTAAAAAGTTATTGAAAATACGGTTAAAGAACAGTGTGCCTTGATAGTACAGTGACAAACCTCCTATTGAGATGTGGTATTGTTAAGTTATAGGATAATAACTGTATAATTTCATCGTGTCAGTGTGACAGAATAACTGCTAGCTAGTCCTTGGATGAAGGACCCACAAGCTGATTTAGTATGCCTGTTAAGTTACCACCTGATTGTTTAATACGGCACTGGCCGTGCATTGAAACCAGCGCCTACTTGTGCTGAGCATTGAACAGTCAAAATAAAAGACTAAAAAAAAAACAAAAAAACATACTACCGTAAAACTAGATGAGGTTTAATCTTGTCCACCGTATTCCACGACTGGAGTTTGGCAAAGTGACTTCATGAGGCGAAGCCGAGTGAAGTCCGGAGCCAAAACTTCAGGAGTGGAATGCGGTGGCTAAGATTAAAACGAATCAGGTTTTGCTTTTATCCTACCCTATCTCCTCGATTTTGGATTATTACATGATAACAATGCCGTATGCCACTAGTGGCATATAAAACTCCGTATGCCAGTCAGCGTGGCATACGGAAACCCAATGTTAAGCCTATGGGATTTTATATTAGGGGTAGGATAAAAACAGAGATAAGAGTGTGGGATACATGGAGAGAGGCAGAGGGAGAAGGACAGGGACAGGTAGAGAGACAGAGAGATAGAGACAGAGAGAGGGACAGGGAGAGAGATAGAGACAGGGAGAGGGACAGGGAGAGAGATAGAGACAGAGAGACAGATATTAAGAGAAGGAGACAGAGAGAGAGAGGGACAGAGAGAAAGAGACAAAGACAGAGAGACAGAGACAGAGAGACAGACAGAGAGACAGAGGGGGAGACAGACAGAGAGACAGACAGAGAGACAGAGGGGGAGACAGACAGAGAGGGGTCAGATATGGGGAAGGAGGAAGAGGCCTGCAGAGATGAAGATTCCAACATGCTTTTGTGTTTTGTATCATTTATCACAAGGTGTCCGGCCCGCTAACTCACCCTGGCTTAACCTTCATTTGCCACATGTGTGTAGAACCTGAAGGTGTGGTTAAAATCTTTTCCTGTTCACTGTTTTCCCCGGTCCCTGTGGAGGGTGTGGGGCATGCTCTAGAAAAAATGAAGGTGGCCTTTGGTGATCCATCACAATGCAGCTGTCCCCTTCCAGTGTGCAGGATCCTGAGAACAGGCATGACAAGCCCCACCACACAGTCTGAGTAGGCTCGACAGAGTGGTAGACTGAGCAGACCATTGAATTCTGACATTTTGCACTGCGCACAGCGAGATAGTTCACTAAATACCTTTGGCGGTAGCGGTAAGCCACATAGATATCAACCTTTGCTGTGGTTTTGGTATGTGGTTTTTTTATCCATCCCAGCATACTGTGCAGGTATGAAAAAATCTCAATACTCAATTTACCAAAGTGATTAGAGCAGTGTATTGAACGATTGATAAAAGAGAAAAACAGGAAATATCACCGTAATAAATTAACATACAATTCTGATACAATATTATCACGACATATGTGACGGAAATATAATAAATAGATACATTTTAACTTTATGTATGGAACGTAATGTAATACTGTAAGGCTATGGAATTGTGAGCTCTGACAGACCAACTCACTCACATAACTAATTGTGTAGATTAGTGACTCTTGCTGAGAGAGAGGGGGGAGAAGAGAGAGGAAGAGAGACAGACAGAGAGAGAGAGAGAGAGAGAGCCAGAGAGAGAGGGCGAGAGAGGGAGAGAGAGAGAGAGGAAGGGAAACATACCAAGACGGAGAGAGAGAAAGAGAGGGAGAGAGAGAGGGAGAGAGAGAAAGAGAAAGAAAAAGATAGATAGACAGACAAGGAGACAGAGAGAGATAGAGAGAAAGGGCGAGACAGAGAGGGAGAAAGAGAGACAGACATCGAGACAGAGAGAGGGAAGGACAGGGAGAGATCAAGAAAAACAGACCGACCAAGAGAGACAGAGAGAGGAAGAGAGGAGAGAGACAAATAGGAGAGAAAGAGACAGATACGTGAGTTTTTCACATTGAATGCACCGCTTTCACAACTTTCACAAAATGGTGGCTAAGGCAAGCAATAAAGTGAGGTGCTGATGTATAATTTGGCCTAGTTTATACCTACCGATTTGAACTACCGATTATAGAATCTGGCACCTCCGACCGATTTTTACACGTTCCCGATAAAATATCGGTATGTGTAAATAACAAAATAAAAGACCCGCTGAATGATTTCTTAACCCTAAATTGAACGATCTGCTACCGACTGCCGAGCTCGCCAATAGATTATTTGGGAATACCATCGCAAGATCAGTGAATGCACACAGCCTGGTATTTAAAATTGGCACCGAATATTTAGGTCCAGATAACGCAAAAGGACCACCACCGACCGAATTAGTAAACGACTGACGGAATCAAAACGTTTTGATTTCATCTATGAAGCTCCAAAGTTTAGCCTGAGAATTCAATTATTATGTCAAGTAGATGTTAGGTTGGTGATACTAGGTCCTAATAGACTTATAGTTACTTCTATTAGGACCTAACAATTATGGACATGCGAAATTCAGTGAAAGCAAGGCATTCACTGCATGCTCACTGTTTATATGATATTGATATGAAGTCAGTGGCTACCACCGACAGACCTTTAAGGTAAAGAGTAGGTTCAGCTGTCATCAGTCAATGGAAACTGGCGTGACGGTAAGACCATTTTTCATCGTCTGGGGAAAATGACACTAATTAAGAGGGTTCCCCTCAAAGTGTGTCGGTGGTGCCACCAACTGTATGTCGGTATCAAGTAATCGGAGTAAACTGGGTCATAGAATCAATTTGCTTTGATTTCATCAATGAAGCTCAAGGAAACTTCCATCGTAATGGACAAGTGAAATAGAGGGAAAAGCATCCACTGTGCCATCAACGATTGTTTGTTACCAACCACCAACGACAGACTTTCGAGTAACTAAAACAAGTTTTGGTAAAACTCGCCGTTCTCCACGATTTTGATGCAGAGTTAGTAGACACCGAGCGAGAGTTAGACTTGACAATGTTTATGCCACGACGGGAAGGTCGCGTATTACTACACAAGGCGTAGCCGAGTGTAGTGAGGAGCAGACCTGACCAGAGTCTAACTCGAGTTTCGTTTCGTATTTATCCTATCTCGTCTATGCTTTTGTATTACTAAAAGATAAATATTGAGTCAATGGCCAACAGAACTTTTTTCATAGTAGCTGACATCCTGCTCTCTGATTGGTCAATATTGTTGTTACTCTAGTGGCATAAAAAACACTTTATGTCACGGCCTGCCACATAAAATTTCCCTATGTTAAGTCTATGGCGGTTTTTTATTAGGGGTAGGATAATGATATGAACGAGGCAACAGCCAAGTGAATATCACGTATAGCATTCAACCGAGTTGGAGAACAACGACTTAGAACAAAACGAGTTACTATCTGTATTTATCTCACCCTAGACTGGCTCCAGTCCCTGCATCTTATGGCTACCCTTCTCTCTGGGATACAGGTTTGATTCATGGGCCAGTAAGAAAAGGATAATACTATAATGAACTTCATTCTCATTGTGTTTAAATCATTTAATGAATGTTTATATCAAAGACTTGAGTCTAATATCACCCCTGTACAAACTAAAAGAATAGATGACAAAGTGGATATAGATCATGGAGAATGGATTGCTATACTCGTAGGGGCATGGAGAACGAGTTCCCAATGTTAGGCCTATGGCAATACATACCAGCAGTGAGATAAATATGTATTCCCCAAGCTACACAAACACTCACACACCTACACACTCACACATGCACACATTTATCTGAAAAATATCTCCGCGAAGCTGTGAATAAAAAAAGATGGCGGTTTATCAGGGACGTCAATCCAAACACGTTACTCCTATTGCAATATGGCCGTTTAATCAGCAACAAAAACAAGACAGCTAGACACTTATTTCAATTAGAAATGCAAATGATTTCCCATCTATTTGCATTATTGCTTCCATAATTCTGTCAGAAGCGAGTGTCACCTCATCACGTGACTAACACGACCAATTCTCCCAGAATTCACTCTGACTGCCAAGTCTCGCTCACGAGAATCCGCGAGACAACGCGAGAAAAAAGAACAAGATCATTGATTCGCCGTAAAACGCGGCATTTTATCTTCATTATACGGAAAGGGTAGCGCGAGGGAAGTCGGTAATTCCTAGCAGTAACCGGAGAGGGCGGCTGTCTGAATCGCGCGGGAGTTGCTAGGCAACATTAGCCGAGCAGACGACATTTCGTCACTCTCCTCCCAGATCTTTCGCGGTGCTAGCGCTTGCGTAATCTCTGCCCCAACCCAATGCTGGTTCCCAGGGTATCCACTGAAGACATGGGGAACCAGCCAATATTTCGGATTCAAAACAAAGCATCTGTCCAAAGTTATGAAACTCAAACAACTCATATGCTATAAGCTGGAAAATATAGGAATTGTTAAATGAGCTCCAGAGACAATCCAGTTGTTTCTTTTTCAACTTTAAAACCACTGTATAATGTGAATCCACAGTTGATTAGACTGTCCATTCAAGCGGGCACATGTGACATGTTGACAAACAAAACCCTGCAAACCCTTTCCACTGAACTAGGCAATCCCTATGAATATCTCTAATTTGACAGAACAAATAATAGAAATGAATGTATATTTAATAGAAATGAATCTCTATTTACAAGTAAACCATAAAATAATCCCAGAGCGCTAACAATTTAGGATATTAAAAAAAAACTGGTGTATGGGCCAGATTTGAACCCTAACCGGCAGGTTGGGACAGGGAAAGACTGACTCCAATCCCTGCACCATATGGCTACCCTCTTCGCTCGGGCAGGTTAGAAGAGGATATATACACAATATTGACTAATTTCAGTTACAAGCGGCTGTATGCTCCGAGGAGTTGACGCGCAGTAATATCCGAGCGTATGTGAGGATATTACGTAGAGTCAACTCCGAGGAGCATACAACCGCTTTTATCTGCAACCAGTCTATATTGTATTTATCATCCACCTTTTCTGGCCAAGTGGCATGTCGATATGAGGTCATTTTAATTATGCACTATTTTTCCATACGCACTATTTTTTCGTATGCGCCACCCGGAGCATACAACATATCCGTATGCGCCGGGTATGTCCATACAAACTCCCTACGTGTTTTCTCTGGGCACTTTGTATTAGGTGGATAATAAACACTGAAATGAACATTATTCTTATTGTGTTTAGTCATTTAGTAAATGTTCATAATCAAAGACTTGCGCAAGTCTAGGGCAGAGATATAAGCGACCACAGAAAGTAGAACGCAAGATCTCTGCTGGGAGAGTAACATTGACTGAGCAGGCGACATTTCGTATTACCCAAATGCGCGCGTCTCGTGTTGCGTGCGCACCCTGGTGGCGCGCCCTGGTGGCGTCTCCAGATAGCATTGACATGGCCGGAAGTAAGCCCGAGGCGCTAATACCCGATACAACGAGCGCGGCTACAACGGGCAATACCAGTTACAACGAAGGAATGTTCCCCGCCAACGAGCGAGTGATTGCAGGGAAGTCGTCGGGGCTTTTTTGTGGAACATTTGCTTTATTACAATCAATCATTTTAGAGTCTTCCATTCACAGTGCTCAGATTCAGTTGTTATATTACAATTTGCTTCATCATTTTGACATTTGATACGTACTTATATAGAACTGCATCGAGAATCGTATAAACAGACAATACTCCACAAGTTTGGATGAGCCGCAATCGTCATCGAGCTGAAGCCGAGTGAGGATTATGGTACATCCAAACGAGTGGAGTAGTGTTTATTTTACGATTCAAGTGCGGTTCTGGATTTATCTCACCCCTTTCATGGACATTAGAATAGAATCGCAATATCAGAAGAATTCTGATTACTTCACAAATCCACTGCATGAAAACCACCAGTTTATTCATATATACGCCAGCGCGTAAGTGCATGTATCGGCTGTATATTGACATGTTTCCTCTTCTATACGCCAGCGTAATGGCTGTATTTACCGCAAAGCATACAAAGAGAAATATCGTGTGCGGGAAAGGTGAATAATAAATACAATATAGTCTGGTTTCAGGTAAAAGCAGTTGCATGCTCCTCAGAGTTGCCTCTGCGCAATATCCTCGCATGCATACGCTCGAATATTACTACGTGTCAACTCCTCGCAGCATACGGCCGCTTCTATCTGAAGCCAGTCAATATTGCGTATGTATAGAGACCCAGGGACGATGTGGGTTAACCTTATTCAACACTTATGGAGAACCTTATAGGCGGCTAATACTGTCTTAAAGAACAGACTTTTAAAAAACAACATTTATTTATAAAGGAAGGCGTACTCATTTAACTGTGTCTGAATGTCTTTCAAATACTGCTCGCTGCTAGGGGTGCAGTAATAATAATGTTCGTGCCCACTGTGACTGCGACTTTGTAAGTCATTAAAATGGTGTCTTAAATTTGTAAAGGTATATATACTAATAAGCAAACGTCCTGACTATGGACAAAACGGTTCTCATTCTCGGTCAGTCATCGATTATATACTGCCTTCCGCCTACGGCATTAGGCCATATGAAATTGACAACTGACCTCGAACGAGAAACTTTTCGCCTAAACTAAGGACGTTTCCTCATATTATTGAATGATAACTCTTGTGCCCTAGGTCTTCATGTACGATCCTAGTTTATTAAACGGCCCCCAGAGCCCTACCCACCGCTCAGCTCCGGGTTACCCACAGAACGAGGAGGAGTGAGAGGTGGCAGAACAGGTGCAGGAACTTACTCACATAGAACTGCAAAATAGATGAGATGGATTTATCGACAGGTTCAACGATAATGAGATCTGGTTATAGACATGGCACCCGTCCCTATCTTGTAACCCCCTCCTCCTTCTTGCTAACCCTGCTAACAAGGTGACGGAAGAATCGACCCAGAAGGGAAGGCATCATACAGCCTATAAGGTGAAACCTCGTGATCCTTTTAAGATAATATGGGAGATAAGACAAAATTGCTCTTTATATGTGCTTCCTCGGTCGTTAGACCTGAAACCCCCTTTCCCTAAACATTCTCGTTCATTCTTGCGCAGTTCTCGCGGATTCTCGCCGACTCTCACCGATTCTCGCCGTTCCTCGCCGTTCCTCGCCGATTCTCGTTGGCTCTCGCTGCTTGTCGCCGGTCTTCGCCGGCTCTCGCCGATTCCCGCGGACTCTCGCTGATTCCCGCCGACTCTCGCTGTTTCCCGCCGACTCTCGCTGTTTCTCGCCGACTCTCGCTGATTCTCGCCGACTCTTGCGCCCTTCTCGCCGACTCTCGTACACTTCTCGCCCACTCTCGCGCATACTTCTCACCAATTCTTATTCTTTCTCGCGGACCCTCACACACATGTCTCTATTGCCTTTCAAATAGCATGCATTTCTCATCTCAGTAAATTTCGTGTACTTCACACTGATCCTCACCGATTGTGTCCCGCACACAAGGCAGTCTAAGCATAAACGTGCGCATTTGGGTAATACGAAATGTCGCCTGCTCAGTCAATGTCACTCTCCCAGCAGAGATCTTGCACTCTTCTGTCTGTGGCCGCTTACACCTCTGCCCTAGACTTGCTCAAGTCTTTGATTATGAACATTTACTAAATGACTAAACACAATAGGAATAATGTTCATTTCAGTCTTTATTATCCACCTAATACAAAGTGCCCATAGACATCTCTGTGTATATATTTCTCACTGACTTTCTCCCACTTATCACCTATTCTCATTATTTCTCGCCGACTCTCACTGACTTGTCGTGCCATGTGACAGTGTCCCGCACACAAGGCGTACTGAACATGCACACTGCCTTCTCTATGGCCGTGTGTATATTTCTCACATACTCTATTACCCGAATCTCCCACACTTATCACCGATTCTCGTCGTTTCTCTCCAACTCTCGCCGACTCTCATACACATGTCCCGCACATAAGGTGTACTGAGCATGCACACTGCCTTCTCTATGGCCGTGTGTATATTTCTCACATACTCTCTTACCCGAATCTCTCACACTTATCACCGATTCTCATCGTTTCTCGCCGACACTCGCGCCATGTCCCACGTGTCCCGCACACGAGGCTGACCGAACATGTACTCTGCCTTCTCTATGGCCGTGTGTATATTTCTCACATACTCTCTTACCCGAATCTCTCACACTTATCACTGATTCTCGTCGTTTCTCGCCGACTCTCGCCGACTCTCACGCACGTGTCCCGCACACAAGGCATACTGAGCATGTACGTCGCCTTCTCTCTCTCCGTGTGTATATTTCATGACGTGCCGACTCGGCCGTAACGCACTTGGTCCGATTCTCACACATACTTATCACCAATTCTCGTCGTTTCTCGCCGACTCTCGCGCCATGTCTCATGTGTCCCGCACACAAGGCGTACTGAACATGCACACTGCCTTCTCTATGGCCATGTGTATATTTCTCACATACTCTCTTACCCGAATCTCTCACACTTATCACCGATTCTCGTCGTTTCTCGCCGACTCTCGCGCCATCTCCCACATGTCCCGCACACAAGGCAGGCAGAACATGCACACTGCCTTCTCTATGGCCATGTGTTATCATGACGTGCCGACGCACACCTGAACGCGATAGCTGGTCGCACTTGTTCCGATTCTCACACATACTTATCACCAATTCTCATCGTTTCTCGCTGACTCTCGCGCTATGTCCCACATGTACCGCACACAAGGGAGACCGAACATGCACGTCGCCTTCTCTATCTTTATTTCTCACCGACCCTGTCGACTGACTCTCTCTCACTTATCACCGATTCTCGTCATTTCTCGCCGACTCTCGCGCCATGTCCCACGTGTCCCACACACGAGGCAGACCGAACATGCACACGGCCTTCTCTATCGTCGTGTGTATTTTTCTCACAGATTCTAGCTCTCGCCTGACTCTCACATACTTATCCACGATTCTCGTGGTTTCTCATTGACTCTCGCGCCATGTCCCACACACGAGGCAGACCGAACATGCACACTGCCTTCTCTATCGTCGTGTGTATTTTTCTCACAGAATCTAGCACTCGCCTGACTCACATACTTATACACGATTCTCGTGGTTTCTCGCTGACTCTCGCGCCATGTCTCACGTGTCCTGCACACGAGGCAGACTGAACATGCACACTGCCTTCTCTATGGCCATGTGTATATTTCATGACGTGCCGACTCGGCCGTAACGCGATACCTGGTCGCACTTGTTCCGTAATGAGTCGTCTCTGGATCCACGGCTCGAGTTTCCACGACCGAGTTCACGTCGCTACCAATCACCTCATTCTCCGAGCACAGTCTGGTGTGCCTAGCATGCAGCTGACGTGCGGAATGCAGGCTGGGAGAGTGAAGGACTGTCATGTGAAGGCATGGGAAGTGAAGGAGTGTCATGTGAAGGCATGAAAGTGAAGGACTGTTATATGAAGGCATGAGAAGTGAAGGTTTGTCATGTGAGGGCATGAGAAGTGAAGGTTTGTCATGTGAATGAATGAGAAGCGAAGGTTTGTCAAGTGAAGGCATGAGAAGTAAAGGTTTGTCAAGTGAAGGCATGATAAGTGAAGGATTGTCATGTGAAGGCATGAGAAGTGAAGGATTGTCATGTGAAGGCATGAGAAGTGACTGACATGTGAATGAACGAGAATTCAAGTACTGTCTTTTCAAGTCAGGAGAAGTGAAGGACTATTATCTGAAGGCATGAAGAGTGAAGATTTGTCATCTAAAGGCACACTAGGAGAAGGACATGTCATGTGAAGGCTGAAGAAGTGCTGGGGCCCGTTTAATAATTTAGGATCTTCAATGTAGATCCTTTTCTGTATACCATAGAGACCCAGGGACGATGTGGGTCAATTTTATTCAACACTTATGGACGAGATTATGGACGACTAATACTGTCTTAGCGAACTGACTTAGATAATATTAAACGGTAACCCTTGCATGAGGAACAGAAAAGGGTCTTCACATACGATCCTAGATTATTAAACGGGCCCCAGGACTGTCATCCAAGGAAGGACTGTCATCTGACAGCAGGTGAAGTAAAGGAGTGCCATCTGAAAGCATGAGAAGCAATGGACTGTCATGTGAAGGCACGTCAATTGAAGGAATGTCAACTGAAGGCACACTAAATGAGGAACTTTCAATTGAAGGCACACGGGACACGCAAATATTGCAACTACGGTACAAGTACTACGAGGCTGTTTACAGGTTGTAAACAGGCAATCATGCCTTACCTTATCCAGGGTAAATAAACAATTTTTTTAAAACCCAAAAAAAACACTAGAGGCTTGAGAAGGCTCTCATAGCTTTACCTCACCCCAGATATTTTTTCTCCATAGACTTAACATTGGGAACTCGTATCTAACGGCCATAAGATATTTAGGAAAAATATCCAATGGGGGATAATGTCACAAATATTAGCCTATCAGTCAATATTAAGGGTGAGATAGATTCAGAAACCCATTCAAGTTTAGGGGCAGAGCTCGATCCCATCTCGTTTGAATCACAACATAATTCACGCGGCTTCGCCTTGTGAATTACTACGCGATTCAAACTCGATGGGATACAAGCTCTGACCCTAAACTTTCATGGGTTTCCTCTATAGTATACAGCGACCATATCCCTCTAGCCGTAGCAATTAGTACTCACCGTTACACATTCGCGATAGATGTAGCGTGTATGGATGTAAACGAAATAAATAAAAGACCTTTATTTGCCAATATTTGCATGTGAAATTATCATATAAATGTCTGCAATTATGGTATATGGTACTCGATAGCAAACTCGCCCTGACTGAACATGTAGGTTGTGTTATAAGTTTATTCATCAACCTTCGCTTGATATTTCATCGTCAGTGTCTGCAGTTTGAGGACATGAAATATCAATAGGTTCACTGTTATTAGACAATAAATCTGGTGGTATCTGTGGGGAAATGCTCAGAGTTCCCGAATGGTAGTATTCATGAGAGGGTAGGAAGGTTTGAGTAAGGATCAGGTTGTGTTTGGAGAGTGTACGCTGTAGGGATGGAGCCTAGTTGTGCATGGAGAGTGTGTGTAGTTGATCAGGAGGCTGACTATGAATACCTCAACTCATAACCAAGCAAGTGGACAGAATCCATGTTAAACCTCTTCTTATATGGTGCAGAGTGATTGCTAGTTCTGCCATAATCCTCCAGGAAATTGTAAGATAGCGCCACTGTAGTCGGAGGGGCAACCACTGTTATCAGTTGTTAAAATCTATGGATGGTATTGAGATGAGGATTAGAAATCCTCCATGGCAAGCCCAACAAAATATATTTTTTTATAAAATCCATAGATAAATGGTCCCACTACCTGCTGTTTTGGATGGCGTCGGGGGGCAAGATGGCTGCTTCCATATCACAATAGCTATGTGCCCTATACAACCACAACCCTATAGCCTGCCTTCCAGCATTCCCTTCTTGAATAGTCTTCAAAGATGCAAACCCATAGAGTAACATTGTTCTGAATCAGTCTATAATCCCAAAGGAAATATAAGGGCACCAGACAATATCCTGGTGCAGTATTGGAGTTTGTGATACATCGATTCCTTTTTCCGGTTTTCTGATTTCACCTCCTCTTTTTCCTGTTGTTTCTACAGTCTTTTCCCTCTCATTGATTGTTTCTGGCATCCTGCTACAAGATATCCTCATTCAAACCTTTAAAATGATATGACTCCTTTCTGTTAAACCCTTTCCTTTAGATCCCCTCTTGATTTAGGTTGTGATTCGTGCACCTTCCCCATGCTCACAGAGCAGCTCACAGTACAAAGCGCAGAGCAGCACACAGTGCAGCTCACAGTACAACTCCCAGTACAGTTAACAGTTCAGCCCACAGAGCAGCTGACAGTACAGCTCACAGGGCAGCTCACAGTACAGCTCACAATACAGCTCACAGTACAGCTCACAGTACAACTCACAGTACAGCTCACAGTACAGCTCACAGTACAGCTCACAATACAGCTCACAGTACAGCTCACAGTACAGCTCACAGAGCAGCTCACAATACAGCTCACAGTACAGCTCACAGTACAGCTCACAGTACAGCTCACAATACAGCTCACAGTACAGCTCACAGTACAACTCACAGTACAGCTCACAGTACAGCTCACAGTACAGCTCACAATACAGCTCACAGTACAGCTCACAGTACAGCTCACAGAGCAGCTCACAGTACAGCTCACAGGGCAGCTCACAGTACGTCTCACAGTACAGCTCACAGTACAGCTCACTGTACAGCTCACAGTACAGCTCACAGTACAGCTCACTGCACAGCTCACAGTACAGCTCACAGTACAGCTCACAGTACAGTTCATAGTACATCACACAGTACAGCTCACAGTACAGCTCACTGCACAGCTCACAGTACAGCTCACAGTACAGCTCACAGTACAGCTCACAGTACAGCTCACAGCACAGCTCACAGTACAGCTCACAGTACAGCTCACAGTATAGCTCACAATACAGCTCACAGTACAGCTCACGGTACAGCTCACAGTACAGCTCACAGTACAGCTCACAGTACAGCTCACAGCACAGCTCACAGTACAGCTCACAGTATAGCTCACAATACAGCTCACAGTACAGCTCACGGTACAGCTCACAGTACAGCTCACAATACAGCTCACAGTACAGCTCACGTTACAGCTCACGGTACAGCTCACAGTACAGCTCACAGTACAGCTCACAGTACAGCTCACAGTACAGCTCACGGTACAGCTCACGGTACAGCTCACAGTATAGCTCACAATACAGCTCACAGTACCGCTCACAGTACACCTCACAGTACAGCTCACAGTACAGCTCACAGTACAGCTCACAGTACAGCCTATAGAGCAGCTCACAGTACAGCTCACAGCACAGCTCACAGTACAGCTCACAGTACAGCTCACAGTATAGCTCACAATACAGCTCACAGTACAGCTCACGGTACAGCTCACAGTACAGCTCACAGTACAGCTCACAGTACAGCTCACAGCACAGCTCACAGTACAGCTCACAGTATAGCTCACAATACAGCTCACAGTACAGCTCACGGTACAGCTCACAGTATAGCTCACAATACAGCTCACAATACAGCTCACAGTACACCTCACAGTACACCTCACAGTACACCTCACAGTACAGCTCACAGTACAGCTCACAGTACAGCCTATAGAGCAGCTCACAGTACAGCTCACAGTATAGCTCACAGAGCACCTCACAGTACAGCCCACAATACAGCCTATAGAGCTGCTCCCAATACAGCTCACAGTGCAGCTCACAATACAGCTCACAGTAAGTATTTCATAGTGCATCTCACAGCACAGCTTCCAATCACACACAACCACATTGGGTGGCGGTCACTTTTAACACCAGAAGCCACCGCAGACATCCATTACTACCCCCCCCCCCCCCCGAAGCACAACTCCTGAGGTCGACCAGAAATGTCTCCCCACTTCAACAACCACAGTATTCTCATCGACGTCCATGAACACCATGTCGACGTCTCCACACCACGACGAGGAGGTGAGGCCTCCAGCTCTGTGCCTACTGGAGGATCCTCACCGTGTGGCGGTTTGCCTGACCTTCTGAGGAGTACTCTGTACAGTAACAGAGACCCGGGAGAGTGGAGCCAGAACACAGGCTGCAGCCATATACTTGAATCTGAACCACACTAAGGCACAGGCTGGAGTCATATATACCTCCACTTGAATCTGAACCACACTCAGGCACAGGCTGGAGTCATATATACCTCCACTTGAATCTGAAACACACTCAGCCACAGACAGTAGCAGAAGTCATACAACCCCACTTCAACCTTAACCACACTCAGAAACAGGCTGCAGTCAACACTGTGCAAAAACCAACACTTTATTCATATATATATGCCATCGTGTAGGTGCATGTGTCGGCTGTATATTGACACGTTTCCTCTTCTATATGTCAGCGTAATGGCTGTATTTGCTGCAAAGCATATATGAAGAAAAATATTGTGTGCGGGATATGTATACATGGGTCATATCCATTTTGCATGTCTATAGATGAGGCGTATACACAACGGAAAATAGGACTACCTTGTATACGCAAAATCATACCTATATACGCCAGGCGTTTACATATATAAACTGGTGGTTTTTTAGTGTATATACATCCAGTTAAATCTGAACCATCCTCAGACACAGGCTGCAGTCATATACCTCCACTTGAATCTGAACCACACTAAGGCACAGACTGGAGTTATATATACGTCAACTTGAATCTGAACCACACTAAGGCCAGGCTGGAGTCATATACACCTCCACTTGAATCTGAAACACACTCAGGCACAGACAGTAGCAGAAGTCATACACCCCCACTTCAACCTTAACCATGCTCAGAAACAGGCTGCAGTCAACACTGCGCAAAAACAACCACTTTATTCATATATCATCGCGTAAGTGCATGTATCGGCTGTATATTGACACGTTTCCTCTTCTCTACGTCAGCGTAATGGCTGTATTTCCTGCAAAGCGTATATGAAGAAAAATATTGTGTGCAGGACAGGTCGTATATATTTCATATGTCTATAGATGAGGCGTATACACAACGTAAAATAGGACTACCATGTACATATGCAAAATCATACCTATAAATGCCAGACATCTACATAAATAAACTGGTGGTTTTTGTGCAGTTCATATAGTCCACTTGAATCTGAACCATTCTCAGCCATAGACAGTAGCAGAAGTCATACACCCCCACTTCAACCTTTACCATGCTCAGAAACAGGCTGCAGTCAACACTGCGCGAAAACCACCACTTTATTCATATATACGCCAGTGCGCAAGTGCATGTATCGCTGTATATTGACATGTTTCCTCTTCTTTACATCAGCGTAATGGCTGTATTTACCGCAAAGCGTGTATGAAGAGAAATATTGTGTGCGGGACATGTATATGTGGGTCATACCTATATATACGCCTGGCGTCAACATATATAAACTGGTGGTTTTCGTGCAGTGCATATACATCCACTTGAATCTGAACCACACTCAGGCACAGGCTGGAGTCATATATACCTCCACTTGAATCTGAAACACACTCAGGCACAGACAGTAGCAGAAGTCATACAACCCCACTTCAACCTTTACCACACTCAGAAACAGGCTGCAGTAGTACTCCAGCACTTCAATATGAACCAGAATCTATTGGGGGGGGGGGGATTCCACTGGCTGACAAAAATCTCATGGATTATTTGAGAGACAAAAATATGTCAGTTGTTAGTGACTGCGTTTCAGTAATAAATATTGAGTGTGCTTCCTAAAAATCTGAGATTATTCTACCCGCAGGTCAAGATAGTAGCTACAGTTTAAACTGAACTAGTCATCACATATCACCACTTTCACCTGAACCTGTTTTCATGATCCACAACTTTAACCTCACAGGGAGACAGAAGGGTAAGACACAGGGACTGAGGCCAGTCTAGGGGAGAGTAGGGGAGGTGGACAGGGAGGTAGAGGTGGAGGGGTAGGACACAGGGACTGAACCCATTCTAGTTACAGGGAGCGGCTGGGGTCGCAATCTACAGGAGGTTTCGTTCTCTTTGGACAAGTCTTTGATTCCTGGACAAGTCACACTGCAACATACCTTATCGTAATTTTGTTTAATAATGAATGTCCGTAATCAAAGCCTTGAGCAAATCTAGCACTGAGGCCAGTCTAGTGGGGGTTTGGTGAGTGTAGAGGGGGGTGTTAGGTGTTAGGACACGGGGACTGAGACCAGTCTAGTGGGGTTCCCTGGGTGTAGAGGGGGTACGTGGCTATCGCTGGTCGAGCTATTGTAACTTGATCCTTCATTGAAGCACGGCTCCTCGCCCTCCCTCACACCGTGTGAAGTGTGCGCCGCACGTGTAGGGTCCGTGCACTCTCAACATGCAGCCACCGCTTCGGTCCCTGTCCACACAAACTCCCTCCACCACCACCACAACCATCCACACTAACCTTACCCCAACCCCTCCCCTCCATACACACTCCCACCCACCCACACACACTCCCCAAACCCCTACCACACTGGGTTCCCGGATATCTCGGCCCCTTTGGCATCTCGGACCCCCTCTGGCACCTCGGACCCATCGGCACCTCGGCCCCCCGCTTTCACAGCTTTCACGCCTTCATGCGCGAAAACGGTGAATGTCTTCCCATGTGATTACTTACCCAAGATACGGATTCTCATCTTTGCTGTCTTATAATATTTGTCAATTATCCACAATAAAGAATCTTACAGAACAAAAATATATCTTACAAAACATGTGTGATAACCCTATCCCAAACCTAAACCCTATTAGACCATTTCCCTAACCCTAACCCAATCCCTAACCCTATCCCAAACCTTAACCCTATCCCTATCCCTAACCCTAACCCTAACGCTATCCCTAGCCCTATCCCAAACCTTAACGCTAACCCTAACCCTATCCCTAACCCTATCTCTAACCCTAACCCTTTCCCTAACATTAACCCTATCCTTAACCCGCAAAAGCGGGAGTGTGAAACGCGGACGCGAGGGGGCCGAGATGACCGCACAAAAAGGGGGCCGAGATGACCGTGTACCCCACACTGCCACCACCACCGCCACCCACACACACACTCACCACCCTCCCACCAACCCCCCCCCCCACCCCCACCCACACACACACGCTCCCCAACCCCTACCACACTGCCACCACCACCGCCACCCCACCCTACACACACACACACCACGAGTCAGCAGTGTGGCTCACATGGTCGGTGTGAATTTCGAGGAAAAGTGGGGACATTTTCAGGCTATTCGTGGACCGAGAACTAGGAAAAGTGGATACTATGTAAAAAATAGAAATTTTCCGACCGAAAGCGTTCACAGATCCCACCAGATCAAGTAACGCACACGAGGTAGAAACAATTTTACCTAATGGATACTATATAAGGTTAGGTTTATATTTTTTCTAAAAAGAGGAAAAAGGTAAGCTAATCAGACCAAAAACGGAAGAGAATAACAAAATTTACATAAATAATTCTCCGGGAAAATCGGTGAAATCCAAGTCTTTTCCCCACACATCTGTAAAACGAGTCGCTTTCAAATGACTATCTATCTGATCTGAGAAATAAAAGATTTGGTAAAAGAGAAAAAAAATAACGATGGATTTTGCCATGGATAGACCCAACGGAATTTTAAAGAAATTGGTGTTATTTTGCATGAGGTATTATCGTAAAACAGGATGAGTTTTAGTCTTGGCCAACGTATGCCACGACTGGAGTTTGGCATAGTGATTTCACGAGGCGAAGCAGAGTGAAGTCCAGAGCCAAAACTTCAGGAGTGGCATACGGTGGCCAACATTAAAACGAATCAGATTTTGATTTTATCCTACCCCGTCTCCTCGATTATGGAATATTACGTGATAATAATTCTGTATGCCACTAGTGGCATAAAAAAAACTCCGTATGGCAGGCAGCGTGGCATATGGAAACTCAATGTTATGCCTATGGGATTTTATATTAGGGGTAGAGAAATGATGAAAACCAAGTAATATTAAATTAAAATAATAGTTTGACAAACAGCCTGCCTTTTTCTAATCGATATTTGATGGTATATCTCTTTTTATGATGATTAGATTGGGTAAAAGGGAAGGAATTCAAACTAACCGGTAACATTTTAAAACAAAATAGGCTCCTGATGACGTGAACTAGCTAATAACTAAGAGGATTTTCTGAACCTAGATTTCTGCGTGTTTTTAGGGGCAAAAAAAAGGGTGTTATTACACATGATAAAATCATTAAAAATTGTGGGGTTTTTTTTAAATTGTAGAAAGATGTACCCCAATTGGGGCCATCCATAAAGTACGTAATCAAAATGTGTGTAGATCCTATTCACCTGTCCCCGCTCACTTATTTTTCGTGACAGTGGGGGCCCTCCCCCCTGCCCCCCCCCTCCCTACACACACAGTAGCCGGGAATGATTGGCTGGCGGTGGCCGCATGGTGAATGTAAATACAGAGAAATGCGCACCTTGGAGTAGGGGACATGAGGTGACGTTCTCCAAACACCCAGTGTCACGTAGAGAAAACACCATGATAACAACCTGCCCTCATCCCTGTTACCCTCCCCCCACATACACAGACACCCAGTGTCACGTAGAGAACACACCATGATAACAACCTGCCCTCATCCCTGTTACCCTCCCCCCACATACACACACACCCAGTGTCACGTAGAGAAAACACCATGATAACAACCTGCCCTCATCCCTGTTACCCTCCCCCCAACACACACACACCCAGTGTCACGTAGAGAAAACACCATGATAACAACCTGCCCTCATCCCTGTTACCCTCCCCCCAACACACACACACCCAGTGTCACGTAGAGAAAACACCATGATAACAACCTGCCCTCATCCCTGTTACCCTCCCCCCAACACACACACACCCAGTGTCACGTAGAGAAAACACCATGATAACAACCTGCCCTCATCCCTGTTACCCTCCCCCCAACACACACACACCCAGTGTCACGTAGAGAAAACACCATGATAACAACCTGCCCTCATCCCTGTTACCCTCCCCCCAACACACACACACCCAGTGTCACGTAGAGAAAACACCATGATAACAACCTGCCCTCATCCCTGTCACCCTCCCCCCAACACACACACACACACACCCAGTGTCACGTAGAGAAAACACCATGATAACAACCTGCCCTCATCCCTGTAACCCCCCCCCCCCCAACACACACACACACACCCAGTGTCACGTAGAGAAAACACCATGATAACAACCTGCCCTCATCCCTGTTACCCTCCCCCAACACACACACACCCAGTGTCACGTAGAGAAAACACCATGATAACAACCTGCCCTCATCCCTGTTACCCCCCCCCCCCCCCCCCACACACACACACACCCAGTGTCACGTAGAAAAAACACCATGATAACAACCTGCCCTCATCCCTGTTACCCCCCCCCCCCAACACACACACACACCCGGTGTCACGTAGAAAAAACACCATGATAACAACCTGCCCTCATCCCTGTTACCCTCCCCCCAACACACACACACACACCCAGTGTCACGTAGAGAAAACACCATGATAACAACCTGCCCTCATCCCTGTCACCCTCCCCCCAACACACAAACACCCAGTGTCACGTAGAGAAAACACCATGATAACAACCTGCCTTCATCCCTGTTACCCTCCCCCCACACACACACACCCAGTGTCACGTAGAGAAAACACCATGATAACAACCTGCCCTCATCCCTGTCACCCCCCCCCCCCCCCACACACACACACACCCAGTGTCACGTAGAGAAACACCATGATAACAACCTGCCCTCATCCCTGTCACCCCCCCCCCCCACACACACACACACCCAGTGTCACGTAGAGAAACACCATGATAACAACCTGCCCTCATCCCTGTCACCCCCCCCCCCCCCACACACACACACACCCAGTGTCACGTAGAGAAAACACCATGATAACAACCTGCCCTCATCCCTGTCACCCTCCCCCCCCCAACACACACACACCCAGTGTCACGTAGAGAAAACACCATGATAACAACCTGCCCTCATCCCTGTTACCCTCCCCCCAACACACACACACACACCCACACCCAGTGTCACGTAGAGAAAACACCATGATAACAACCTGCCCTCATCCCTGTCACCCTCCCCCCCCCAACACACACACACCCAGTGTCACGTAGAGAAAACACCATGATAACAACCTGCCCTCATCCCTGTTACCCTCCCCCCAACACACACACACACACCCACACCCAGTGTCACGTAGAGAAAACAC
This sequence comes from Alentia gelatinosa, assembly GCA_950022655.1. Lineage (NCBI taxonomy): Eukaryota > Metazoa > Annelida > Polychaeta > Phyllodocida > Polynoidae > Alentia > Alentia gelatinosa. The sequence continues at coordinate 124,754,271 of OX465581.1, forward strand.
CATGATAACAACCTGCCCTCATCCCTGTTACCCCCCCCCCCCCCAACACACACACACACCCAGTGTCACGTAGAGAAAACACCATGATAACAACCTGCCCTCATCCCTGTTACCCCTCCCCCCCCCCCCCCACACACACACTGCCAGTGTCACGTAGAGAAAACACCATGATAACAACCTGCCCTCATCCCTGTTACCCCCCCCCCCCCCCACACACACACACCCAGTGTCACGTAGAGAAACACCATGATAACAACCTGCCCTCATCCCTGTCACCCCCCCCCCACACACACACACACCCAGTGTCACGTAGAGAAAACACCATGATAACAACCTGCCCTCATCCCTGTCACCCCCCCCCCCCAACACACACACACACACACACCCCGTGTCACGTAGAGAAAACACCATAATAACAACCTGCCCTCATCCCTGTTACCCCCCCCCCCCAACACACACACACACCCAGTGTCACATAGAAAAAAAACACCATCATAACAACCTGCCCTCATCCCTGTCACCCCCCCCCCAACACACACACACACACACCCAGTGTCACGTAGAAAAAAACACCATGATAACAACCTGCCCTCATCCCTGTTACCCCCCCCCCCCCTCACACACACACACACACCCAGTGTCACGTAGAGAAAACACCATGATAACAACCTGCCCTCATCCCTGTTACCCTCCCCCCAACACACACACAGCCAGTGTCACGTAGAGAAAACACCATGATAACAACCTGCCCTCATCCCTGTTACCCTCCCCCCAACACACACACACACACACCCAGTGTCACGTAGAGAAAACACCATGATAACAACCTGCCCTCATCCCTGTTACCCTCCCCCCCCCCCACACACACACACACCCAGTGTCACGTAGAGAAAACACCATGATAACAACCTGCCCTCATCCCTGTTACCCTCCCCCCACACACACACACACCCAGTGTCACGTAGAGAAAACACCATGATAACAACCTGCCCTCATCCCTGTTACCCTCCCCCCAACACACACACACACACCCAGTGTCACGCAGAGAAAACACCATGATAACAACCTGCCCCCATCCCTGTTACCCTCCCCCCAACACACACACACACCCAGTGTCACGTAGAAAAAACACCATGATGACAACCTGCCCTCATCCCTGTTACCCCTCCCCTCCCCTCAGCTTGTCACTTAGTCACTCAGTGAGCTAGGAGCTTGTCTCTCAGTCACTCAGGGAGCTAAGAGCTTGTCTCTTAGTCACTCAGGGAGCTAGGAGCTTCTCTTTTAGTCACTCAGGGAGCTAGGAGATTGTCACTTAGTCACTCAGTGAGCTAGGAGCTTGTCACTTAGTCACTCAGGGAGCTAGGAGATTGTCACTTAGTCACTCAGTGAGCTAGGAGCTTGTCACTTAGTCACTCAGGGAGCTAGGAGCTTGTCACTTAGTCACTCAGTGAGCTAGGAGCTTGTCACTTAGTCACTCAGGGAGCTAGGAGCTTGTCACTTAGTCACTCAGTCAGCTAGGAGCTTGTCACTTAGTCACTCAGGGAGCTAGGAGCTTGTCACTTAGTCACTCAGGGAGCTAGGAGCTTGTCATCCAAGTCTCTTGTGTCATTGTTGGTATTTCTCGGAGTTTTTAAGAGACATAACAAAAACTTTGGTCTTTGTGGCTTTATCTCATTCAGATAATAACGTTTATTGTTCTTTCATATGAGCTTCGCTCTTATATTTCTAACATTATTTGAATGCATACATCCACCCTTATTTTAGTCAGGTTTTCTCATGTGCTTCTTTATAATACAACTGTGCACATCAGTCCTATACCCACTGGCCTATCAAACTTCATCTTAGCCTGGAATAAACGTCCATAGGCTTAGCATTACCAACTCGTTCTCAACAGGCTTGCGAGAACAATAACTCGTTCTCAACGGCTGATAAACAGATAAATATCCCTGTTCACCATCTCATTTGGAGCACTTTAGAATATTCATTCGGCGATCGCCTCGTTAATATTGCTGCGCACTCCAAACTCGCTGGCGAACGAGGACACAGACCAAACACTCATCTATTTCTTTCTTAGTACAGTGGCAACAAAATAATTTGTGCAGCCCGGTCCGACATGTACGGCTACTCACGCAAAATAAATCACAAAAGTAATATAAATATGCCAACATTAGACTTTGAATGCCAATAAAAAGGTATGATTTCGAGGTGTATGATAAAGGAAAAACAGACCAACTGAAACCGGCTTATAATATCAAACATCAGGAATGACGTCAGAACTGCTGGTCCCTACCGTTCCGCTTGCCGGTGACAAGCGTAACGGCCATCAGCGGAAGTGTCGGGTGGCGCCATCTATCGGGAGAGTGGTAGTCTGGGGGCAGGTGGGCGTGTATTGCTCAGTCTACCTGCAGGTCCACCTACCCATCATCCCCCACCCCTCTCACACCCCATCATCCCCCTCCCTCCCTCCCTCCCCCACCCCCTCCCTCTCCCTCCCCCACTGCCAGATTCCACCAATCATCACAAATACATGGAAATCCAATAGCCAATAGCAGGCCGCCCACACATCACGTGGTCTACTAAACCACTTGAGCGATAATAGGGGCAGCAGACAGCATTGTTCCTGGGCTGATATCATCGAACAATCGAAACCTATCCCAGGTTTAAATACTAAGAAAAAACAATGCTAAAAATGCCGTCAAAACTATCTGCATATTTAGACTAATTCTTTTTATTTAAAAGTATCCTCTGCCTCGATATGCCCATAACTCATGTATAACAACACATAGCCTTCAAAGCGAATTTCTTTATTATTAATATCAATTATTGGACACGATGCATGATCACTGGAAGGTATCGATTATCATATTATACATTTGTTAGATTCCAGAATGAATCCGGACAATGGAATTTACATAATTATTTTCATGCTACCCCTCATATGTATCTCTATAGACTTAACATGGTGTGACTGTGTGCCACGGTTATGACATAATTCTTATATGCCACGGGTGTAAAATAAAGTTTAAAACATCACTCAATTTTATATAATTGTTTACATGGCGTTAGATATCTTCCGCTACAGATATCACTCAGCTCTGCTTCGTAAGATGGAATTCACACGATGGGATTCATGTACCTAAAGCCCAATGCACTTCTACTGATTTCGGAACATTGTATTACCTTTGTCAGCGACAAAGGAACATTATTTTGTCTCAGATGAGCAATCCTAACAGAGTCGGTAGATGTAGGACAGCTAGGCAAGGTTCAGCCAAATATGAGTTAAACCACCCGCTTGAGATGTTATTTTGTTGCCAATGAGTTCTCGTTCAATGTTCCTATATCAATCGCCAAAAGTTTATCACCATGTTGATAAATCCAGTCGCCCACAACGGAATGTTGGTAAATGGCACTTGATTGGGTGGCCGACACGGGCCGAGATTTTACGTAATTTGCCTGGGACAAGTTCACCGACTCCTATACGATTTGGGAACTAATCGTCCAGCCCTGAAACGGTAGATGTGTATGGGGCTTAACCGGGTTCAACATCTCATGAGATTCTGTTCCTTTTTTAGGGGTAAATGTCGTTAAAGTGGGATTCACACGAAGAGACTCATGTACCTGAGACTGGTGTACTTCACACCTTTTCTTTAGTCTCAGACATTTCTCGTTTGGTAAAAAAATTCTCATGGCTAAGTACTTTTATCAGTCTCAAGGAAAAATGGCGAATTTGATTCACATGGGAGGACACACCTGGTACATAATCTCAGACATATTCACAGTGACCACTCAACTTGGGACTCAATTACCCTTGATGTGAATGCCCCTATAGATTCTAAACCTGTTTAAAGTCAAAATCTCATGAGATTCTGTTCCTTGTTAGGGGTGATTGTCGCCGACAATTGCAAGGGAAAAAAGTTGTCTCAGCAAAATGGAACCCTGTCATTCACACGAGGAGATTGTGTTCCAGTACCAAATCTCAACAGGATTTGTCTCAGACAAACATTTGTGAGGTACATGGATCCCACCTTTGAATCCCATTTAACAATTGCACCGGGAAAACACGTCTCAGGTCACTGGAACCCTACAATCTATACGAAAAAGTCGTGTTCGAGTACAGAATCTCAGTAGGATTTGTGAGGTACGTGAACCCCATCGTGTGAATCCCATTTGATATCATTCCGTGAAGAAAACTCGCGCCATATAAACAATCATATGACATTTCGTGACTTTTCATTATAATAACTCCTAATTTGATCATTGTCTCCTACTGAGTTAGGATCACGCATAGAACCATTGTCATTTGTAGCATTCTTTTTATTTATTTATCTTCTTCTTTTTTTTAAAACTTATTTTCATTTATTATCCTGGAAAAGGTAAGGTACGCTGTAACCAGCATCATTTTCCAGGATAATAAATGAAAATAAGTATAAAAAAAAGATAAATAAATAAAAAGAATGCTCATGCGCGAAAGAACCAAAACGAGGCTGTTTTTCTTTCTCTCGACCAATACCATTTGGTGTTATATAATCACATGGAGTCATCAACACTAAAGCCTCATCATAGAACTCGATATTAAATCAATTTTCTGATTACTTTCTCTCAGGTTTAGATTCTCCTTTTTAACACCTTGGTTTTGTTACTGTATAATAAAATATTGCTAAGCGATTGCAGCGAAACTTTATGGCTTTAGCGATAACAGTAAGCCAAGGACCTTATTGAAATTTTTAAAAAAAACGCCAATAAAGGAAATAATTTAATAAAATCAAATAAATCCTGTGTTTATAATTAAGCTAATAAGAACATCCCTCTGCCGGGTGCCCACACACGCGCTCGCCACATATGCTTACTTTACAATTGACTACCCGCCACCATAGACCGTGATTACAACGTATAATTAATTAAAATCACAATGATCAATGGACCGTGTGCAGACATCAGCAGAAAACCATGGGACTTTTAATAGGTCTGTATCATAAAAGCCTTGAAGCTTTAATGAGGCTTCTGGTTAAAAACTCCGATGATGAACGACCTCGGTCCTTGGTCGCTCGGTCGCTCGGTCGCTTGGTCCTCGATCGATTGGACCTCGGTGGCTCGTTCCTCGGTTGCTGGTCCTTGGTTGACCGGACCTCAGTCGCCAGTCCTCGGTCGTCCGGTCACTCAGTCCTCAGTCCACCTTCATTGGTCCTTGGTTGCCAGTCCTCGGTCGCCAATTCTTGGTCGCTCAGTTCTCGGTCGCTCAGTCCTCTGACACGTGGTCCTCGGTCGCTCGGTCGTCAGTCTCCGGTCCTCGGTCATTGGTCCTCTGTCACTTAGTCTTCGGTCTATGGTCGCTCTGTCCTTTGTCCTGGGTCCTTGGTCGTGTGGTCCTCGGCCACTCAGTCCTTGGTCGCTCGGTCCTTTGTCACTTGTTCCTCGGTCGGCGGTCCTAGGTCACCAGTCCTCGATTACCCGGTCCTTGGTCGCGCGGTCCTTGGTCGCATGTCCTCGGTCACCAGTCCTCGATCGCCTGGTCCTTAGTTGCTCGGGCCTTGGTCGCATTGTCCTCGGTCACCAGTCCTCGATCGCCTGGTCCTTAGTCGCTCGGTCCTTGGTCGCATTGTCCTCGGTCACCAGTCCTCGATTGCCCGGTCCTTAGTCGCGCAGTCCTTGGTTGCATTATCCTCAGTCAGCAGTCCTCGATTGCCCGGTCCTCGGTCGCTTGGTCCTTAGTCCTCGGTCGCTCATTGGTGGAGCTATAGTAGGGGGTAAAAGGTCAGTCCGTAAAAAGTAGGTGCCTTCGTAATCTAAATCCGAGTCCGACCATTAGAAACCTGACAGAGCCTCTTACACCTTTCTTCTGGGTTTCCTATTCGTCAAATGAAAATTATTGTTTATGTACATATATGGTACATAGCTATCGTGTTATAGAGGTGACTAAAAGTATATGACATTTGGCTTGCCGTAGAGGGGTCTAGCCCAACTGAACTACAGTCTATAAGGCATAAAGCTAATATAGAGGTTGCCATCTTGCCCCATGACGCCAAATAGGATATCAGGTGTCAGGTCTAGTTATCACTGGATTTGATTAAAAGTATGTTTGTTGGCCTGCCGTAGAGGGGTTTTAGACTCTCTCGCGATTATCTATAGAATATAACAGCGATTATCTATAGAATATATCTCCTCGAGTAAACCAAGGAATTTGCCACATTGGGACTGGCTACTATACAAAGAGTTAACTACAACCAGTTAACTACAACCAGTCCGCTAAAATAATCCACCTATTTTTCGGCGATTTTCCTCCGGGAAAAATCGGTGACGGAAAGTGGAAATAGTAATAAGATGTTCTTGCTTTCAAAAGAACTCAGATTATTATTTTTACAACCAGTGTCTCCAAGGAAATTTAATAAATCATACATCGAAAAGAAGAATGGTGGTTTTACGATAGATAAAAAACAACGAGGAAAAAAAACCCGATGAATAAAAGATTTTAAAAAAAACGATAAATAAAAAAATAAAAAATAAAAATAAGTCACTGATTGTTTCAGAATTGGTTGGATTGGTAACAATCGGCACACCAATGTCTTAGAGGCTAATGGGGTACTTGCTTCCTGCTTTTATCGCCCTCCCCCCTCCCCCTCCCCACACCCTGCCACCACCAATCACTCACACTGCAATCCAGGGAAGCGCCGGCCAATGGGTCAATTACGGCCCAGTCGTAAATCAGGCCCAGATCGACTGGTCCCCCGCAGGCATCGTGCGCATGCGCAAAAATATCTACTGGGGACTGTTCCTAAAATCTGGAGAAATAGTGAAGAAAAATGGAGAATGCTTCTTTATTGTTACCAACCTAATACGGATTCTCCGTACTAAACCTATGGAGCTTATATCGCTACTGAGTAGAATACGGAAAGTCGTATTCTCCTAGGAGAATATGTATTTTTCGGCAACCTGACGGGCATTGTAGGAACTATTTTATATTAAAAAAAAAAGCACCTCGCTTGCGTCTAATTTCTGATTATTTACAAGATTTTTTCGTAATAATTAGTCGAAAGATGAGTAATAAATACGACATTACCGTGATTTCGACCTCTGTTGCCGTATTCACCTTGTAGTTGATACTACACAATACTCCTCGCTATGGCTCGGAGTATTACTACGCGTCAACTACGCGGTGAATATGTCCACTTAGATCAAAACCATTGTAATATCGTGTATTTGTTTGCCACCTAATAAAAGTGTCCATAGAAAACACATAGGGAGTGTGTATCACCATACCCGGAGCATACAGATATATCCACCTAATATAAAGTGTCCATAAAAAACACAATATAGGCTGGTTTCAGATCAAATCGGTCGTATGCTCCTCAGAGTTGACTCTACGCGATATCCTCGCATACACTCGGATATTACTACGCATCAACTACTCGGAGCATATGGCCGCTAATATCTGATACTAGTCAATATTTTGAATATTCGCTCTTTGTATTTAGAGGAGACCTCATGGTCTCGATGTATAGTGGCATGACTTCTGACTATGTATGAATATCAGAGTATGTGTAAAGAAATCAAAATTAAAAAGGACAAACGAAAAACAAACTGAATGAAGAAATTCCCAAGAAACTTTCATTTTCAGGAACAGTTCTCATGCTTCTTAAATGATCGCCCACCAAACTCCATGCTACAAGATGTTAACCTTTCTCCAAGTCCACCCACCCCTCCCACCCCCCACCCCCCCTAGCCTACGATGCCTAAACCATCCCCACACCCATTGCCTACAGCGATAGGCGGGTTATTTAGGCTTTAGGCCTCCTACACACCTCACTAGGCCCACCCCTCACTCACAGTCCCTGTTGTTTTTTTATGGGCACGCTGACAGTTTTAAGCTCTTAACAAAGTGACTTTGATGGATCCTTTGCATGGCTTATATGGAACTACGTCAATGCTGGGAGAGTGTGGAGTATGGTGATGGAGTGGGCAGGGAGAGAGTGGCCCAGCCGAGTCTTTGCTGTGTATATTGCCATGACGTAGACACAATGGACATATAAGAGCCTCGTTGTGGTTCACTCATACTCCGTTAATGTCAGCCTCATAGAGCTACCCAGGATGCAGTGCGGTTATCGCTGATGATGGTAATGGCGGAAATCCAAAAATCAGTGGGCTGTTTAATAATCCAGGATAAATCATAGAAATTGTCCTCTGATCGTCCTAAGGCCAATGTCGTTGTGTAAGCCATTTGGTCTTAGAGCTAGGAGAGTTCAAGGATACCATCTCATGCAGCCTTTGAAATGTCGTTTTATAAATGGATCGTACAACTCTCCTTTGTCCTCCATATTGTCTTAAGTCATCTAAAATACTCCTACACCAAGGACACCTATAGAGCTGTCGTACATTTAGCTTGTTTTTGAAATACAGTAAAATAAGTTGTGATTTAGATTAAATTCAGTGTTGTTTTTTTTTACAAAATGGCTGGTCATGGTGGATAAGAAAGGAACGTGCATCATTTAAAGGAAGAAAAGAGGCTCTGGAGGAGCTGGATAATCGTAGGTTTATTCAACACTTCCTATGACATGTGATGTGTTGAATAATCCAGGATATATGTTAGGTATTGTCCCATGTCTATGTGGCTTCAGGCTTAGGTTCGGGGGACTTATCCTTAAGAGACGCCTGCGACATACTTAGGACAATTTCCAAGAGGGATTTTACTGTACACCATGGGATCTCATTTATGAAACGACATTTGGTGTAGATCGTCCCTGACCTCCTCCATTTTGAGTTATTATCCTACCCCTAATATAAAATCCCATAGGCTTAACATTGAGTTTCTGTATACCACGCTGACTAGCATACATTGTTTTATATGCCACTAATGGCATACAGAATTGTTACCAAGTAATATTCCAAAATCGAGGAGACAGGGTAGGATAAAATCAAATCCTGATTCGTTTAAATCTTGGCCACCACTTTCCACTCCTGGAGTTCTGGCTTTGGACTTCACTCCGCTTCGCCTCATGATATCACTATGCGAAACTCCAGTCACGGCATACAGTGGCCAAGATTAAAACTCATCCAGTTTACGATAGATCTTATCATCCTTCCCTACAGTACATCATTTTATATTCAACGGGCCAATCTATAGCTACATCAGTGCATAACCTCAGAGGCCTCAATGGCTACATAAGGGCCTAACCTCGGAGGGGTCTATAGCTACATAAGGACCTAACCTCGGAGGGGTCTATAGCGACATAAGGACCTAACCTAGGAGGGCTCTATAGCGACATAAGGACCTAACCTAGGAGGGCTCTATAGCGACATTAGGGCCTAACCTCGGAGGGGTCTATAGCGACATTAGGGCCTAACCTCGGAGGGGTCTATAGCTACATAAGGGCCTAACCTCGGAGGGGTCTATAGCAACTAAGGGCCTTACCTTGGAGGGCTCTATAGCGACATAAGGGCCTAACCACGGAGGGGTCTATAGCTTCATAAGGGCCTAACCTCGGAGGGGTCTATAGCTAGATAAGGACCTAACCTCGGAGGGGTCTATAGCGACATGAGGACCTAACCTCGGAGGGGTCTATAGCTTCATAAGGGCCTAACCTTGGAGGGCTCTATACATACACAAGCTGCATGGAGTTGTCCCCCTGCATTAACTGCCATATACGGAATAGAGTACACCCAGCAGCCAATGACTGCATTCGGAGCAAACCACGACCTTCACCCTGACCTCCTTACATGACATTTATAGCGCCTTGGGACGGTTCTACAGTGTATAGTTGACCTAAAATCTAGTTGGCCACAACCACCCTCTAAGGGCCTAACCTCGGAAGGCTCTATGGCTATATCAGTGCATAACCTCGGAGATTACTAGACCGATGGCACCACGGTCCGATGGCACCTGGACTGATGGCACCTCTTCGGACCGATGGCAACATTTTTCCTAGACCGATGGCACCACTATCTATAGACTGATGGCACCACTCACTGAGACTGATGGTTATTACCAAGTTATACTGACTACACCGCTTCTCAAATACCGGGTATATTATATTCGCATATAAGAGAATTTATCTGATGATTTAAAAAAACAAAATAACGGCTCCGGCCCCCTCGGCGCCGGCAGCCGCGGCCCCGGCCGGCCACAGGGTAGGCAAACCCTGACTGACCCCTAACCCTTACCCTAACGAACGAGTATAGAGACTCGTTGCCCTAACCCTACCCTCCCCCTTGCCCACCTTATCACTAACCCTAACCCTATCCCTAACCCTAACCCTAACCTATGCCTAACATTCATCAAACTTAGGTGGTGCCATCAGTCTAGGCACGGGTGCCATCAGTCCAGGTAACACTGAAAAGAGGTGCCATCGGTCCGTGGTGCCATCGGTCCGTGGTGCCATCGGTCCGTGGTGCCATCGGTCCAGTTACCCTACAGATGGGCCTAACCTCGAAGTACTCTATAGTTTTTTTAGTTTTTTTTTAAAATCATTTCTTTATTGACAGAAGGGTAGTACAGAATAGTTATTATATATGCATATGGTTCAAGTTTGAGCCAGTGTCAATAAAGAGGCCGTCTTTCCAGAACAGAGTCTGTACAGCTGGCCAGTAAGTGTGAGATCCGGGGGAGAAGAAATAATATTCCATGGGTGAGATGTGACACATGTATTTCGAAAATCTGTAGAAACAGGGTAGATTAATTTACCAGTGCATGACAACCCTATATCATTTAGAAATGTATCTGTTTCTTTATGGCTGCTAAAATACTTGTGTGTACATGTATATATCCTGTACAAGTTGAAAATAAAATATTCTCCACAATAAAAAAAAAAAGTGTGAGATCCGTGCACAGTATGCAGATAGGAGTCCGTACAATTTGCCAGTAAGTGTGAGACATTCGCACACAGTGTGCAGAACGGAATCCCTACAGCTGGCCAGTAAGTGTGAAACATTGATGCACAGTGTGCAGAACAGAGTTAATACAGATGGCCATTAAATGTGAGACATTCATGCACAGTATATATGCAGAACGGAGTCTGTCCCGCTGGCCTCACCAAAATGAAGTTTGAAGTTAGCCATCTCTAAAAATGGCGTTATTGTTATTGATATAAATTGTTTCCCTTTGTTTATCGTCGAGGCTCCCTTCTCCGCACGACGTGGTCACAAACCTCGACAACACGTTTATCTCGGCACCTCACCGACAGCCACTTCCGCCTCACCGCGCATGCGTCCTCACCACCCCATATCCGGTCCCGCCTAGGATCCGCCTGAGATCCGCCTGAGATCCGCCTAAAGTCCTCGTGGCGTAAAATAAGGGGTCCCGAGACGTGGTTGGTGTGCGGAGGGTGTTTTATCGGTGGGAGGAGAGGGCGATATGAGGGGATGTGAGAGCGAGGTGTTATGGTGCAACTATAGAGCACTGCGAGGGTAGGCACTGATGTAGCCATAGAGCCTTCCGAGGTTAGGCCTTAGAGGGTGGTGTTATGGTGCAACTATAGAGCACTGCGAGGTTAGGCACTTATTTAGCTATAGAGCACTTCGAGGTTAGGCACTGATGTAGCCATAGAGCCTTATGAGGTTAGGCTCTTAGAGGGTTGTGTTATGGTGCAACTATAGAGCACTTCGAGGTTGTGCACTGGTGTAGCCATAGAGCCTTCTGAGGTTAGGCCCTTAGAGGGTGGTGTTATGGTGCAACTATAGACCCTATTGAGGTATCCCATAATTCAGTCTGTTTACAAGTTCCGGTGTTCGCTGGTTGCCGACATTGTATGGTGATAGACCCTTGAACCGTAACCCACAATTATCCAGTTTAACGGTTTTTATAAATATACAAATTGGAAATCCGATGCACGAATGTCTCACACCTACAGACCAGCTGTACAGACTCCGTTCTGCACACTGTGCACGAATGTCTCACACCTACAGACCAGCTGTACGGACTCAGCTAGTAATAGTTGGTGCACTCCGTACTATAAAATGGGTTTTTTAAGGTATACAATGATAAGAAGACATAGTGAGTGTATCTGAATTACATATCTTCAGTCTTGTTTTGGTCGGAAATATTCACCTCGTTCTTCAAACTTTGGGAATATCTTCGATTCAAAACAACACAGTACAGTTCCCGTTCAGCCACACTGAATATGTTTCCCTATATTTGGCAGTTGCACCATATTACTTATGTAAATGTCCTAATGTTGACTATACGAAACCACAACCCTATCATTTACACAATCAATTGGGATTAATAAATGTCCTGTATTAATAACCATCTTTAAATGAGTCAGAATCTGAACTCATTATCCATCTTAGCCTTAATTACTTCTTCAAAAACATCAGCTGAGAATGTATCCACATACTGCACACTATGCGGTATTACCCCAGGTTTATATTACTCCGCGGGGGACTATATCCTCCCCATAGTGACCACAGTAATGGCGGTGATACAGGAAAATACGTGCCATTAACAGGGCCATTCTTTTAATGGACTCCCGATGTTTTATAGAAAAATCAATGTGGGTAAGGGGATTGAATGGCTTGGAGTTTACATTGACAATACCCACAACTATATATGTGTTAGCTTAAAGGGAGAATGAAGAGGAGAGAAGATATCGTGTTATGGAGGTATCCATCGGGTCAAGTTCTCCAGTGACCATCTCTCCCTAACCTAGGCAGTATTTAGAGCGTGTGGCCAACGCTCACATGAGAAGGGGGAGAGAGAGGGAGAGAGAGAGAGACAAGGAAAGATGGAGAGAGAGAGGGAGAGAGAGAGGGAGAGAGAGAGGGGGAGGGAGAGGAGACAGGAGGAGGAGAGAGAGAGAGACAGTGAGAGATGAAGAGAGAGAGAGGAAGGGAGAGAGAGAGAGGGGGAGGGAGGGAGAGGGAGGGAGGGAGAAGGAGAAGGAAAGGGAGATAGAGAGGGGAGAGGGGGAGAGAGAGGGGGAGAGAGAGGGGGAGGGAGGGAGAAGGATAAGGATAGGGAGATAAAGAGGGGAGTGGGAGGGAGAGAGGAGAAGGAGGGAGATACAGAGAGGGAGAGAGATTGGGCGAGAGGGAGGAGAGAAAAGGAGACAGAGAGGCAGAGAGAGGGGCAGAGAGGGAGAGAGAGGGAGAGGAGAGAGAGAGGAATGGACAGAGGAGAGATAGACAGGGAGAGAGGGAGGGAGAGAGGGAGAGACAGATAGAATGATAGATAGATAGATAGATAGAGGGGGAGAGAGGACAGAGAGAGACAGCAAGGGGGGTAGAGGGAGAGAGAGACGGATGGAGGGAGACAAAGAGAGAGAGAGAGAGAGAGAGAGAGAGAGAGAGAGAAGAGGAAGGAGAAGAGGAAGGCGAAGAAGAGAGAGTATTATGTCACCAGTCTTCACCAGATCTGAGCCCCCCCTCGCCTCACCTCCCCAACCCGCCACCAGGGGACCGGGAGGTTTATGCGCATGCGCCGTCCACCAGGGGGCGTTGGCTGGGGATTTACTGCGCGCGCAGATGGCGTCTCATGCCCGGTCACGTGGTCAACTCTGACCCCGAATATTTGGCGCCGCTCGCTGAGACGAAAACCCGTATTTCAGGTCGGCGATCTGTGGTGAAGATTCTGTTTGCTGTCACACGGCGTTTACACCAGACGACTTTTGTCCACGATTCTTGAGTTTCGGTTGACAATCATTTGAGATTCCCGAAAACATATTGTCAGGTGTGCGATATCTTATCGGGATTGTCATATAATCGTCAAGCGAAACTCGAAGAACGGAAACTTGCCGAAATGGAAATCAGGTAATATCGTCTAAGCGCGCTTTTTTTTAATTATAATTTCTCGTGCAAAAATATTCATGATGATGTTCTTTGATACATTCCAAAGGCATCAGAACCTTTCCTCTAGTCTGGTGGCATCTGCACTATAAACAGAAATTTTCCCAACTCGGCCATGATTTTCTCCCTGATATTTACACAATATGGCAACTCCCCACAATTAATTTGGCTCACGATTATTTCTATGCAGCGTGAAATTACCGCAGATGGACCATGAATCAGTCTAAAATAAAGGTTGTCGGCAAGCAAACATTGTCAGGTATAAACTGAATTACTTATCAATGAACAGATGTAATATGAGGATATGATACAGGCAGCTGTGTGAACAACTATCGCTCGTGTATTACTACATATCAACTACTTGTGATCTACATCCGCTTGTCGACGAAACCATCGCTTATTGTCAATGCATACAGATGGTATTTTAACCATTATATATTTGACAAATCCGAGTTCCATCAGACTAGGGGTTCATCGGAAAGTTTTCGGTCTCTGCAAGGTGTATCAAGAACTATCATATAGTGATACAAATCTTTATGACTCTTTCAGACATGATCTATGGACATGGTCAACTTGGCAAACCTCTAAGACACTGAGACGCTGGCACACTGCTCCTTTCCTAATATCACAGTGAATAACACGCAGATAGTGAAAGGATAGTTTTCTGGAAGCACGATAGAAGTCTAAATGTGACCATTCTAACCTTTAGGCAATGTATTTAGAGCATGCAAGAGCACGCTCTAAATACTTCTCTGTATATATTGACATTATGAATATGAATCTAAGCATGTTTTATTTAAGATTCTAATTTCAAGACACATGAAAGGCTACTCGATGGAATCTACCCTTAACACTCCAACCTCTACACTATATGAGCAATATTCCCACAACCCCCTCCTGCCATGACGTCAGAGACTTGACGACGCTGACGTCACAGCGTTCCACATGACGCCTCATCCGGCCGGCAGAGGTCGCCGGAAACCGGCGGAGCGTGTCGCTGGGTGCCGGCTGGTTATGGCGCTAGTTGCTGGCGTTATTGGCTCGTCCGCTGGGTACCCTCCATCAGGCATCGCTGGTACCCATCCGTCACTGTCGCGTTGGCCATCAGGGAGCCGGGCAACCAGCGGAGATAGGGTAAAGTGTGAAAGTGGCTGCGATCCTGCGTCGTGACAACTTCCGGTCTCCCCCCCCCCGAACCCTCCTCTATGAGCGTCACACGCGATATCAGTCTCCAAGCACAGGTTCTGAGCCCTGCTTGTAGCTCTGGTCAGGACAGAATACGACTACTTTTTAAATATCCCAATTTGCGAGCGTTCCGAAGAATACTCTGTCCTATGGTTGTAAGAAACATGTTTGCGGTGAAAAATCTGTTATAGTCTCTGAGACGACTTTCTTTAGTGGAAAACCTTATGTGTTACAGGGCTTGGGTTTTTTAACACGACCCATGTGCACATTCGGAGGGACAGTTTCATCAACTGTGGATTCACACTACACAGTAGATGAGAGCTGAAGGAGAAACAGCTGGATTGTCTCTGAAGCTCATTTAACACTTATAATATTCCGTAATTCCGAAAACCACCATTTCATTTATATATACGCCATCGCGGAAGTGCATGTATTGGCTGAATATTGACTAGTTTTCATATATATATATATATATATATATATATATATATATATATATATATATATACGTAGGTGAACGTGGCGGTCTTCGCGACTATCGAGCAAGTGACTGGCTTAGTAGCAGTGGGCGCTGTCCGCGGCCTGCTTACGTTAATTGCTTTCACAGAGTTAGACCTCTATTGGTTGTTTGTGGTCACATGTTGTGATTCCCGTGTTTTCATTGGTCGGTGGTCCGAACAAAGAGCGGCGGGAATTTTGGGCAACCAATGAAAATCAGTGTTACTACCAGTAGTGGACATTCTGGTACTAGAAAGTCCTGGTGTTCTAATATGGAACTAAAACACTGTGGGTTTGTATGTCCCTCTGTTGGAGAGATTGTGAACCCTTCCTCTGTGTTTGTTATTGAATAAAACTTTTGTTTTATTGCTTGCTCAATAGTTTCGACGGTCTCGTCTCATCAGGCGATTATAGGCCGGCCTATAGGTCTTTTGTTGGTGGGGTTTGTTAGTTACAGTCCCCATTCTGTCTCCTTTTTTGTGTACAAAAGGTAGGAGACTTAGTGTATAATTAACATTTTTTTGAAAGTCAGTCACTCTGTAGTCGCCTATGGAAGGTACTGTGGGTGAATAATTGTTTCTAAAAAATTCTAACCCTATCGATTATAGGTGTTATCTCCATTCACACCTTGTGGGGTGTTTTTAGGGAGGAATTATATTTTTTCGAAAGGAATAGTTCAAACGTGATCTATTGTATAGAATGCAAAAAGTGTGGAATCCAGTACGTCGGACAAACAAAAAGAAAGATCAAAGAACGGATCTCAGAACATCTAAGATCCATTCGACAAAAAAGTGCTATAAGTGACGTACCTAAGCACTTTAACTCATGTGGACACCAAGGAGTGGATGAAGTGAAAGTACACATACTAGACTTCATATACAGACATCCAGACAGCAAACAAGCTGGCAAACTCAGGGATAAAATTGAGTTCAACTGGATACACCGCCTGCAGTCTCAAGCCCCTCAGGGGATGAATACAATGGATAGCAAATATGGATAGATACTACCCGCAATGCCACGTCAAAAATTTTTTTCCCTTTCGAAAAAATATAATTCCTCCCTAAAAACACCCCACAAGGTGTGAATGGAGATAACACCTATAATCGATAGGGTTAGAATTTTTTAGAAACATATATATATATATACGCCCAGGCCTTATATACGGACGCGTCTTGGCTGTATTTCACACCAGGCGTATATGAGTCTCTAAAGAAAATGGCGGATCTGATTCACACAGAAGGACACATATCCAGTACATAGTCTCAGTCAAGCTTTACCACGGAGACTTGGGGACCCTCATTATCAGTGGGAGGTACGCCAGTCTCACTAGAATAGCCGACAAATTCTAAACAGGTTTAAAATTCAAATTGCTTGAGACTATGTAGCATGGCAGGGACAATTGATGCCGACAATTTCCCCTACTCCCCCTCAGTCTCAGGGTACTGAGACCTGGGGGTGTCACATGAGGAGACTATGTACCAGCAAATAATCTCAGTTAAACTGTCTCAGACAAATCCTCCTGGAAGTACATGAATCTCTCCGTGTGAATCGCAATTTTGGTCTACTAGGTACAGGCTGTAACCACAAAGTTCAAAACAAAGAACTGGGCTTTCCCTGAAATTTGAATAAACATTTCTAAATAAAACTATATATATATATATATATATATATATATATATATATATATATATATATATATATATATATCAGTGAATTATCTTTTATATCTATTTAACAGTTCCTCTGTTAAGAAGCTCTGATGTATCACACAACTGGGTTGGAGCAAAGATCATTAAGCGCCAACCAGCACTAAGTATCTGCTGGGAGAGTGACGCGCCATCCACCATCTTCTCCCACCAGGGGTCAGTAGCGTGCAGCCGCTGGTTATCGGTCGCTGAGGGGCCTGTGCTATAGAACCCCGATGGGTACCAGGCTGTCTTGGATGGCGCACAGATCTTCTGTTTGTAACTGCTTCATTTTCACACTCTCCCAGATCCAAGAGCGATACACAGCAAGATGGATGGACGCTCAATAAAAGCATCCGCTTTATTCTGGCCGGGACAAAAATTAGTTGACAAGAAGGACATAACTTTGTAGGTCGATATCCAGGAATCAATTCGCGATGCCTTTTAAACTTTCCATAACTCAATTATATATTTTTGATGTTTTTTTTTTTTAATTTTAGGTTATTTTAGGTTATTTTAAGTCAGGTTCCACACAGAGGGTTTCAGATATTGTGAGTGGGTCCTGTCATTTTAGTGGGAGGCCGAGCCTTTATCTCACCCCTGGTATTTTTGTCCCATAGGCTTAACTTTAGTAACTCGTTCTTCATGCCCCTATGAGTATTGCAGTCCGTTCTCAATGGTCTATATCCTGTGTGTCGTCTATTCTTTTAGTGTGCATAGGGGTGAGATAAATACAGAAAGCAACTCGTTTTGGTCAAAGAAGTCATTCTGCAACTCGTTTGAATGCTATGTGATATTCACTCGGCTGTCACCTCGTTCATATCACTCCGCATCAAACTCGTGGAGAACAATGACTTTGACCAAAACTTGTTGGTTTCTTCTTTAGTCATCCTGTTTCCAGCTGTTTCTGAGAATAACACATGTCTGGGGCCTTAAGGACAGGAATTTGTTATCTTATGTTATTTCACCCCTAGTAAAACTTTAGCCATAGGAATAACATTTAAAAAAATACTCAACGATCACCCCCGTAAGGTGACAACACTATGCCATGGCCGTGGCGGAGTGAATGTGAAATGACGTCATGTGGATTTGTGAAGTAACTTGAATTATTCTGATATTGTGATGCTATTTTATGTCATGAAAGATAAATCCAGAACAGCACTCGAATCGTAAAATACACAATACTCCACAAGTCTGAATGCGCTGCAATCTGCATCCATCGAGGCAAAGCCAATGACAATACTGGTGTTACCGTTCAGCGCCACCCAACGGTCCACTGTCTAGTTACGCGGCCGCTCAGACAAACAGGCCGAGTCCCGCGGTATTCATATAGAGACAGACAGCAATCACACCTAGAGTGTGAACGGTGGGTGTGCTTGCAGGAGTGTTGTTTTTTGATAGATTGAATTGCTGGAACAAACTATGGTATTGTATTAATGGGTCTGAGGTATCTAAAGTGCCAGATCCACTAAGGCGATTTTCCATGCGAATTTGGGTTCGCAGACGTTCGCAGAGGTTCGCATAGACATGCAAACGCCTTGCGACAATATCTAGTATATTGAATATTATCGCATGGGATTCGCATGGGATTCGCACAGTCGCATGGATCGCAACCGCATTCGCTTGGTCGCCTTAGTGGATCTATCGCTTAAACTTTATAGTTGATAATTATCTTGGTTTTAACTTAGAAAAAGATAAGCAAATTATAGCTAGGCCTGCCAATGTATTAGTGTGTATGCAGTTACCGTGTCCCTGTGTTATCTAAGGTATATCTAAAGTATCATTGAGGTGATATACATGTATCATACATCAAATTGGAGCTGGCATACCATAGAATATGTTCCAATCGCTTTTATTTCTATGGAAATAATGTGCATGGGTATTATAAATGTATTACGCTCCTATACTGAGTGATCCAATGCTAAAGTATAAGTTGCCAGGGGCATGTTTGGCCGCACGCATTGCGTAACCAACCAGATAAGGCGCACCGCCGGCCAGTGGAAAAAGGCCTATTATTATATACCTGTGGCTGTATGAACTACGTATACTGCCCGCTCCTACCAATGGCGTAATCATACCCGTACGCCACACTGTGACGTACGGGGTATGTCATCACGTGACGAGATAAAATCTTTACATTTTTAGATAATTATATAGAACTGCATCGAGAATCGTATAAATAGACAATACTCCACGAGTTTGGATGGGCCGCAATCGTCATCGAGGCGAAGCCGAGTGACGATTTCGGCCCATTCAAACGAGTGGAGTTGTGTCTATCTATGATTCGAGTGCGGTTCTGGATTTATCTCACCCCTTTTTATCAAATTAAACATCATCAAACTATCACAATAATTAGAAAAGACTTAGCAAATCCACTACGCCACGGCCGTGGCGTAGTGTTGTCACTTTACGGGGGTGATCGTTGAGTATTTTTTTCAAATGTTATTCCTATGGCTAAACTTGTACCAGGGGTGAGATAAATAATAATACGAAAACAGGCTGACTGTCTTCGTACGTCAAAATACGGCATCGGGATGTATTTCACCGCATATTTTTGACGTACGAAGATAGTAAGCCAGTTTCCGTATATTACGGCACATCCAAACAAGTCATGCTCAGACTGAGACTGAGCCACAGTTTGAACCGTCAGAGTTTAGAGCCAAACACAGTATCAACCTTAACTGGCAGGTTCGTATTACATGGAAACTGGCTGACTGTCTTCGTACATCAAAAATACGCGGTGAAATTAGTGATCACATACATCCCGATGCCGTAGGCAGAGTGATGTTTGTGGTCAATAATTTTACCAAGTATTTTGACGTACGAAGACAGTCAGCCAGTTTTCGTATTATTATATACCTAAAAATGGCGATATTTTATCTAGTCACGTGATAAAATACCCCGTACGTCACAGTGTGACGTATACGGGTATAAATACGCCACGGGTAGGAGCGGGTAGTAAACGTAGTTCATATACTACCACAGGTATATAATAATATCATCATTAATTATCTTAATTATACACTATATCAGCTTCATACAGCATGATCCATTACTAAATGAAGAACATGTATCCAAATCAACTTAAAACACTATAGAGTTCACGGGATCGCGATAAAATGACAGTTTGGTTCGCATTTATTTGATTCCGATCGATAGAATGCAGATCTAGTGTTCCCGACTTAATTTAGAGGAGGAGGATTTCCATCTCTGAAAACGAGGTTTTATAGACATTAATCAGGTGCCCTGATGAAGAAGTGGGAAAGCTCAATTGCATTTCAATTGCAAATAATCAATCTGTATCTTCGCGCGTTTCAGACTAGAGGATCATGGGTAGAGTGATTCAAAATGGCAGACAAAGTCTCGTGGAATGAGATCTCCTCGGAGGCGAGACCAATGGCGGCCATTTTGAGTCTGAACAGAAATTTTTACTTATTCAGAGAAACCTACCCCATTTCAGTTCCGATTGGCGGGCTAGGGTTAGTTAAGGGTTGGGTAAGGGTTAGGGTTCGGTATATATGACTATAAACCAATATGAGTGTACTTTTTACATTTAGGGGCTCAAGGCCAACAAAACGGGGTAGGCTCAAGGCCACCAAAAAGGGGTAGGCTCAAGGCGTCCACAGGGTAGGCTCAAGGTGTCCACAGAAAGGCTCAAGGCGTCCAGGGCTCATATCGTCTCGGGCTCAAGGCGTCCTTGAACCAGGGACCTGTTTCAGTAGGCTCGTGACATTAGGCATAGACAGACATCAACAGCAGCACCAACAGTGTAAGCAACAGCGGAAAAAAACTAGCAAATATCAGAAAATCGGAGCGCCCAATCTTCTTCATATTTGAAACGATTATAGGTTATATGTATCACCTACTCATGTTAAAGTATCATTGCTTAATTCCTACGATAAGTGAGTGAAACTTGGCGTGTCATCGATTGCAATCTTGTGATCTGTCCGTATGGTGTCACAGACGCCATCTAGACATGTCACGAAACTACTGAAACAGGTCCCAGAACAACTTTTATCATGATCACTCAGACTCTATGCTTCATAAGTAAAACCCCCCTTAAGGGGTCACCCTCCGCCCCGAGCAAAGTGTACCCTTAAGTAGGGTGCCCCTTAAGTGGGGTGGCCCCTTAAGCGTGGTATCCCCTTAAGCCTGGTGCCCCCTTAAGCAGGGTTTTACCATTACAAAAGTATTCATTACTCAAAGTATCCAGTTTTAGGAGAGTGCTATAATTACAAATCCTTTCTTTGGTGACTGAACCTTGTAACAAGTTCCGACCCCAGTCTGAGAAGTTAGTACCGAGAGATTGTGTTTTAGAAAGATACTATTTCAACGAGGTCTAGATTTCAAATCGAACTCCAGCTGTTCTTTAGAAGCTGAGCTTCGGAAGGTTGGTTGAAGAGATGGTTACAGGTAATGGCGAGGGCGTGTAGGTTGCGGGTCTGTGGAGACATGGCATTATCGTAGAACCGGATGAGTTTTAATCTGGGCTCCCGTATGCGACGACTGGAGTTTGGCGTAGTGATATCACAAGGCGGAGCCAAGTGATATCCGGAGCCAAAACTCAAGGAGTTGCATACGGGAGCCCAGACTAAAACGAATAAGGTTTTGATTTAATCCTACCCCCTGTGAACGATATTTTTATGTGAGAATAATAATAAAAACACAATAAAAACTTTCTGAAGTCCTCCATATAGCTCTCCTTGCTGTTCTGAAGGCGCTTGGAACTACTTTCAGCTGCTGATCTCTGATTGGTCCATTTTGTACGCTCCTAGGAGCGATTTTTTATCCGTATGCGACATACGGGCGCATACGGAAAGTCAATGTTAAGCCTATGGGATTTTATATTAGGGGTAGGATAAAGAGAGAGATATACAAACAGACAGAGAGAGACACAGACACAAAGGGACACAGAGATAGAGAAACAGAGAGAGAGCGACAGAAAAAGACAGATAGACATACGGAGAATCAGAGAGACAGAGAGGTAGAGACATACCGAGAGATAGATACAGACATAGAGACAGACAGACAGATACAGACTAAAGAAGAAACCAACATGTTTTGGTCCAAGTCGTCATTTTCCATGAGTTTAATGCGGAGTGATATGAACAAGGCGACAGCTGAGTGAATATCACGTAGCATTCAAATGAGTTGGAGAACGACGTCTTTGACCAAAACGAGTTGCTTTCTGTATTTATCTCACTCTGTACACTCTAAAAGAATGGACGACACACAAGATATGGACCATGGAGAACGGACAGCAGTACTCGTAGTGGCATGAAGAGCGAGTTACCCAGGTTAGGCTTATGGGACATAGGATGAGATAGATGTAGAATACCAAGGGTGAGATAGATGTAAATTCACACAAGCAAAAGATATATATAAAAAAAAATTAATAAAACGGCTGTTATCATAGCCGAAACCTTGTGAAAATTTGTTGTTCAATAAAGCCATCAACTGAAACCGACAACGGATTGTTTACTTTAATCCAAAAGTTGGTTACTTTATTGGTTACGAAATAAAACAACAAAGAGAAATGGGTAATATGCTAGATACTATCGTAAAACTGGATGAGTTTTAATCTTGGCCACCGTATGCCACGACTGGAGTTTGGCATAGTGATTTCATAAGGCGAAGCCGAGTGAAGTCTGGAGCCCAAACTTTAGGAGTGGCATGCGGTGGCCACGATTAAACCGAATCCGGTTTTGATTTTATCCTACCCCGTCTCCTCAATTTCGGAATATTATATGATAACAATTCTGTATGCCACTAGAGGCATATAAAACTCCGTATGCCAGGCAGCGTGGCATACAGATACTCAATGTTAAGCCTATGGGATTTTATATTAGGGGTAGGATAAACGTAGAAAATAGTTTCACATGGTCAACCTCACACTGTCATGCTCCCAGAGAGATTCTTTAAGAACCTATTTCACCCTCCCCTTGACCTTTTGTTTGTGGTTTGTGCATTCTAACACAAACTACCAAAAAAACACAAGCATGAGCCTTGTTTCAGTAAAATAGGTGTTGCTATCTCCACTCTCCACTCGGGTATATAGGCATGTTTTCACGGCTCTTAACGGTCCTGGTCTCAGGGGGGAGAGTGTAGTGCTGCAGAGTGGGAGGCCCGCAGTGAATGCCTGCAGGGGTGCTGATAGGGTGCGACAGAGCCCTAATTAAGACAAATACCACCACCCCAGACTCTCCCACACGTACGTGCACTCTCCTCCCAGATCTTTCGCGGCGCTAGCGCTGGTTTAATCTCTGCCCCAACCCAAAGCCTGTTCCCTGGGTATCCACTAAATACAGGGGAGACCAGCGAATATTTCAGATTCAAAACAAGTCAACTGTCAAAACATATACAAGTCAAACAACTCACATATCATGAGTATGGAAATATAGGAATTGTTAATGGAGTTTCACAGACAATCCAGCAGTTTCTCTTTCAGACTTAAACCTTTTTATAATGGGAATCCACAGTTGATTAGACTACCCCTTCAGAGGGGCACATGGGCATTGTTGACAAAACAAAGCCCTTCAATACATGAGGTGCTTTCCACTGTAGAAAGTAATCCCAGAGACTGTGCCTGGTTTGAAATAAATAATAACTGAAATGAGAGTATTTTATTTACCATATAAATATGTTCATCTCTATTTACACGTAGAACACAAAATACTCCCAAAATCCCTCAAGATTTAGGATGTTTCAAAAAGTGGCGTATGGGCCAGATTTGGGCCCAAACAGGCAGGCTGGGGCAGAGATACAAGCGACCGCAGGAAGTAAAGCGCAGGATCTCTGCTGGGAGAGGGAAGCACGTGCCTGGGTATACCGCATGAGTACGTTTTACCCTCGTAAACGTATATTAACTGCCTGTCAACTCCCATGCCTCTGTGCTAACTGGAAAACTGCAGTGCAGTACTATTGTGCCATGATAAATGTGTATTGGCACCCTGCTAAATGTAGAGTAGCCCCATGCAAAGTGTACAGGAGGACCACGGTCAATGTGGAGTAGTACCCTGAGATTTAGCACCCTGCAAAGTGTACAGTGGCACCCTGAAAATTAGCACCCTGCTAACTGTACTGTAGTTCCCTGAAAATTAGCACCCTGCAAACTATAAATCAGCACTCTGCAAACTGCACAGTAGCACCCTGCTAACTGTACTGTAGCACCCTGAGAATTAGCATCCTGCAAACTATACACCAGCACCCTGCAAACTGTACTGTAGCACCTTGCTGAATATACAGTAGTACCCTGCAAACAATGAAGTAGTACCTTGCAAACTGTACTGCAAATAATGTATTAGTACCCTGCCATCTGTAAAGTAATACCCTGCTAACTGATAGGTAGTATCAAACTGTGTGGTAGGGATCTGTTAAATGTACAGTAGCATGCTGCAAAGTGTAGAGTGGAGCCCTGCAAACTGTATAGTAATATTCTACTAGGTGTATACATATTACCCTGCAAATATTCTGCGTTATACAGCAATATGATATGCAATTCCCTATCAGAATTATGGATATAAATTATGTTAGATTTAATACTATATAAGGAACAATAATCTGTACTGTCTACTCTCAAATTTCTTGTATTCATGTAGAAAAAAAAAATCATGTAATATGTGTGTCTATCTGCTTTATATTGATTCTTGTATAGTAAAAGGATCCCCTTTTTGTGTCACAATATGTCAACTGTCATTTCAGAACGATGTAAAGAACGAGATTTGTAATTGCAGCTCTTCTAATGCATGTTTGTTCTCATGTATGTACAAACTATTATCATAAAACTGGATGAGTTTTAATCTTGGCCACCGAATGCCACGACTGGAGTAAGGCATATTGACTTCATGAGGCTTTGACTCATGAAGTCCAGAGCCAAAACTACAGGAGTGGAATGCGGTGGTCACAATTAAAACAAATCAGGTTTTGATTTTATCCTACCCTGTCTCCTCGATTTTGGAATATTACGTGATAACAATTCTGTATTCCACCAATGGCATATAAAGCTCCGTATACCAGTCAGCGTGACATACGGAAGTTCAATGTTAAGCCTATGGGATTTCATATTAGGGTTAGGATAAGAATTAAATTTTCACTTACCCCTATGTACTGAGATGTCAACGCATTGTAAACAAAAAGCAATCCAATCAAGCTGCTTTAAAAAAGGAAATAATAGTTAAATCTATGCCTACAAGTCGTTTTAACTTGCATATCTTTCAACAACGAACGGTAGACATTGCGTTCACTTTTCTGTCTTACTTCCAAGTCTCACTTCTGAGTCCATGGTTGAAGTGAGGTCAATATATTTTATTGCAAAGACAGTAAAGATATCAAAATAAATACCTGCAGGTGTGTGGAACCACCAAGCGTAGAACCTATGCCTGGAATCTGTCCACCTTGAGTATCGAGTCAAAGGTGGAGTGCTGTCAAACCCGATTTGGCCAGCTCTGGATTTGGAGCTCTTGATGTCAGTGGTTGTTTGATGACGTAGCAGCTCACAGGGTCATACGAGGGCGAGAGGGTGGTTGATATGGCAACAGATAGCAGTCAGGTGATATATCTCAGATATGATATCATATGTTCACGCCCTGTATCATGGTGCTGTCATCGTGTATCATTTGTGTATCTCACCGACCAGTCATCACACATTCCCAATAAAATATCGATAAGTGCAAACCCCCAAAAATCCCAACCCGCTCAACGATTTTTTTCAACCCCGAATTGTGCAATATGGCACTACTGATCAATATTTGAGGCCAACGACGAAATCAAACAAGGTGATTGAATCAGTGATGGAATTCAGATTTAATGAAATACTCTTTTTGGCGAAGATAAAATGTATATCGCGGAGAACGCGGGCTGCGGATGGCATCCTGTTCTCTATAACTAAACCCAATATGGAAAAATACAAGGCAAGTGTCCTTTATAGGGGTGCGTTAGCCTGGAACTCCCTATCCCCGACTGTCAGAAGGATTGATGACTACAAAAGTTTTAAACATAGTGTGAAGATCTGAGGTCATCTTAATATAATTCGGTGGATATTTCTACCCAAGAAGAACACTCCTAAAAATGATTTATTAAATATAAATATATATTTCTCTTTGCTGCTATATCTCCTATTCCGAAATTAACCGCAAAACAAAATGGCCGCCGCTACCGGTCAAAGCCAGGCTATCGATATCACTCGAGAGCCTGCGCTGATTATTAAACCCACCCCCCTTGTAATTTAATCTACGATCCTCGTCCCGCTAGGTTCAAAGCAAAGATATCGGCGTCACTATCAAGGCACCACTCCAGCCTGTATACCTAGCCTATCGTATCTACCCGATGGTTCAATGGACTCGCCCGCACTTGAGGAAGGTCTCCACCCGGGCCCCGGGTCCGGACCCGCCCCGGGCGCGTGGTCTTTGGACCCGCGGCCCACCTCGATGATGATTGGATAGCTTGAAAACGAGGCTTCCCTCAGGTGTAGGCCAGCCTACCTAGTAAGCCCCTCCCTCAAGGAACCGCCCCCTTCTCTCTATTTTGAATAAAATAGAGGATCCGATTGTCCTCGGCAGTCTATTGCCAGCCTATCTTCAATCTAACCACAAGTTCTCTCCGAGTTCCTCTGTGAATATCCTTACCTAAGATTCGCTCGTATATTACTAATATAGACGAACTTTACAATAGGGTTAAAAAAGATGCGAAACGTGTTTTAGAGCGTATGTGAACTGTTGCTGTGTTGTATATGGAAGAGCGATGCGTTGTTGCCCCTCTTGTTATATGGTCTTACTAGATATACTATAGTGGATTCTTCTTCATCAGTCGACTTAATACCTTGATAAAAGCTTCTCAATAACTTTATAGCATTAGTGATAATAGTCTGACTTACAATTTCATCATGGAACTGTGAAACACTCAAAGGACTTGCTGAGTGCAATAAATTGGCGAGATCACTATGGTATGAACACTTAGTTAATCAAACGTCGCAGCAATATTGCTGCATGTGATCCTTTTGGTCACTTTATCATTTGTATGTTATTATGTTGTTATATAATAAGTTAAGTTTTATTGTGTAATCCGGTTTGTAAGGATGTACCGTTACTCTAAGGACACTCATACCGGCCCCATCGCCGATGTCTTTACAGTCTAAATAAACAACTTTTTTTAAAAAATAGAAAAAAAATATGTGAATACCTCAATGACTTGCTTTGTTACCATTTGGTACTGGTATTTTTGCAGGGAGCCCCATCGACCAACGCTTAATCTCAACCCTGGTTTTTTTATCCATAAGTTTAACATTGGGAACTCGTTCTCCATGCCACTATGAGTATTGCATTCCGTTCCCCATGGTCTATATCCTGTGGGATGTCCATTCTTATAGTGTGAACAGGGGCGAGATAAATACAAAAAGCAGCTCGTTTTGGTCAAAGTCATTGTTTTGATCGCTAAAAGATATTCACTAAGCTTCGCCTCGTTCATATCGTTCCACATCAAACTCGTGGAGAATTTTGACCAAAACCAAAACTTTGACCAAAAATAGATTGAAAACATCTTTTAATAAATCAAAATTATAAAATGTTGGTAATACGGTTTTCTTCAATATAGTAATTGATGTGTATCTTGGATGTTATTATCTTATTTCTTTCACTATTTTCTTCAACTGGTAACTAGGTAACTAAATAAAAGAAAGAAAAAGAAAAAGAACAGGCAAGAGAAACAAAATAGATTTACTAAACGTATAGATATTAGGCCCCATTAATTTTACATCTAATACGCCATACCCCAGGGGGTACCCGTCCCCTAGATTCACATTTCCAAGTACCGTACACACATCTATAGTTCCGTACGCTACAGGGCTGGCGTAAGGATATTACCATACTCCTTCCCGTGTGATTTACTACGCGCTACAATATAGTCCCTCACTATCTGCGACGGAAGTAGACGCAGCTTGTCTCGTGGGCAATCCTCGCGCACCGCGAGATACCGCGAGATACCGCGAGAGCGTGCGGGGTGCCCCTGGTGGCTGGCACGGGTACTAACTCGTGACTTGCGCACTGATAGCGATCTGCCGGCGTTTGATGTATTAAATGTGTTTCTATTTGGCACTTGCTGGGTTCTACCTAGACTGGCTCCAGCCCTGCATCCTATGGCTGGTATGTAGACGTTAGGGCCCACCACCTGAAAGTCGGGACGTAAGGGCCCACTCATCGGGACGTTAGGGCCCGCCTAAAGCCAACCTAGGGTTAGGGTTAGGGTTAGGGTAAGGGTTAGGGATAGGGATAGGGTTAGGGTTAGGGTTAGGGTAAGGGTTAGGGATAGGGTTAGGGTTAGGGTTATGGTAAGTGTAGGGATATGTTTAGGGTTAGGGATAGGGATAGGGTTAGGGATAGGGTTAAGGATAGGGTTAGGTATAGGGATAGGGATACTTACTTATATTTACTACTAGATATAGTATTTATTCACAGTTCGGGACGTTAGGGCCCACTCATCGGGACGTTAGGGCCCACCTAAAGCCAACCTAGGGTTAGGGTTAGGGTTAGGGTAAGGGTTAGGGATAGGGATAGGGTTAGGGTTAGGGTTAGGTTTAGGGTTAGGGTTAGGGTTAGGGTTAGCGTTAGGGTTAGGTTTAGGGTAAGGGTTAGGGATAGGGATAGGGTTAGGGTTAGGGTTAGGGTAAGGGTTAGGGATAGGGTTAGGGTTAGGGTTAGGGTAAGTGTAGGGATAGGTTTAGGGTTAGGGATAGGGATAGGGTTAGGGATAGGGTTAGGGATAGGGATAGGGATACTTACTTATATTTACTACTAGATATAGTATTTATTCACAGTTCAGATGCTTGAGTAGCGGAGTTCTAAAACGGGTTGAGTTCCTTACGGGTCAAGTTTTTTACGGGTTGAGTTCTCCAGTATTCAAACATTAACCAATTACGCAAAATTAGGTGGGCCCTAACGTCTATTTATGCCACATCTCCCTCCCGGCACCACAGGTGCGGCCGCGGCATCGCGGTGCGGCCGAGGCGCGACTGAGGCTTTCACACCCCCGGTGTAGGGTGGGCCCTAACGTGCCGACTTTAAGGTGGTGGGCCCTAACGTCCTGCAACCCTATGGCTACCCTCCTCGCTGTGATACTGGCTCAAGTCCCTGCATCCTATGGCTACCCTCCTCGCTGGGATACTGGCTCAAGTCCCTGCATCCTATGGCTACCCTCCTCGCTGGGATACTGGCTCAAGTCCCTGCATCCTATGACTACCCTCCTCGCTGGGATACTGGCTCCAGTCCCTGCATCCTATGGCTACCCTCCTCGCTAGAATACTGGCTCAAGTCCCTGCATCCTATGACTACCCTCCTCGCTGGGATACTGGCTCCAGTCCCTGCATCCTATGGCTACACCTCCTCGCTGGGATACTGGCTCCAGTCCCTGCATCCTATGGCTACCCTCCTCGCTGTGATACTGGCTCCAGTCCCTGCATCTTATGTCTACTCTCCTGGGATACAGGGACTGGTACAATCGGTAATGGTGTTAGATTTCTGGCGCTGTATAGCGCCAGTATCTCCAACACTCTCCATACAGATATCATGGCTACTGGTCAGATATCTGATGGGAGATTGATACCCTCTCACTTTATAGTCTTAATCGCGTCACAGTCAGGAGTAGGCTAAATGTATTGCTATGACAACACATGCGGCCAGGGAACTGGAGGGGGGAGGGGGAGGGGTAGGAGGAGGTGTAGGGTTACAGGGAGTGGTTTGGGGCCATAAACAGGAGATTCTGTTCATAGTGGACAGGTCTTTGATTCATAAGAAAGATAATACTTTAATGAACTTTATTCTAATTTTGCTTTATCATTTAATTAATGTTCATAATCAAAGACTTCGATTCATGGGCTAGTCGGAGAAAGATAATACTTTAATGAACTTTATTCTGATTTTGATTTATCATTTAATGAATGTTCATAATCAAAGACTTGAGCAAGTCTAGGCTCTACCTCGCCGTAAACCGTCCCCAGCTGTTCCCAGCGCTGTAGGGATTCAGAATATAAAAAAACACCCCAGCAGGCTCAGGGTAGAGGGCAATATGTCTTTTAAGATTCCCCTAAGGGATATATTTCAATAATACAAACTGTTTCGTGTTTGCCACAGACAGTGCCACCCAGTCACATTAACTAGTGAACTTTGACTCCCAGTGGACGTTTTTGTGACCCTCGCTAGACGTTTTGGGATATAAATGACTGAATCTGTATCTTATAGAGACGAGTATGGGTCTGGCAAACACGACAAAGGAGAGAAGGGAATAAGAAAAATGGTCTGGAGTACGAATAGGTGGCTTTTCACGTTTCAAATGGAAGTAAAGATATAGGATAGTATAGCGGGGAAGTAAAAGGGAACTTTAACCCTTTAAGGATGCATGATGCCTGGAGCGTCACCGCACTAAATACGCATGATGCCTGGAGGCATCACCGCACTTAAGTCGCATGATGCCTTGAGGCATCATTGTCCCAATATTGACAAAAATGTTTTAACAAAGAAATGATAGAGCAATGTTCATGAAATCTTCAGAAAATGTAGATATAACATCATATTTAGTATTTCTATTAAAAGAAATAGAATATTTATGATTATGTATCACATTGCATGATTACAAACTTTGATATCAGTTTTAACTATTATGTGGCCGTCCTGTAGCCAGACAGACTGCCACCAGCACCCGTCCTTATGGGAGTAGCTGGGCCCCATGCAGCCGTCCTTATAAATGGTTAAGAAATTACAGTGTTTTATGATTCAGACATGTATGGCCTTTTACACTACGCGTGTGGGTAATTTTTTCCTAATAATGGTCTGTTACGGACCAAAAATTTGAATTTTTTTTTTTTTTTACACACTGCACACGCCTTCGTTATACTCTCTCTTTACAATACGTAATATTCACAGTTAAAGTACATCCAATCTGAATCTTTACTTGGCCTACAACGCAGCGTAAAAGGACGAGAGTAAGAGAAAATGTGGGAAAATAAAATCTATTTTCATTATAAAAATAAATTTCATGATAGATACTTTAATAATGAGAGTATCACATAAGTATCAAAATATGACGTATAAAATATTTACGATCGAAAATGTAGAGGATATATATATTGATAAATAATCCTAATAGAATTGATCAACTAATAAATCCTACCCTATATCATTCAGTTTGCTCCCCTGAAAGTGCAGTATTGCTATGAAGTCGTAAAATTTAGCGATACCGCGTGAATAAAAGGATACAATCCGATATTACGGGAGCAACGCTTTTCCAGTCGGATCGTTAAAGTTATCGTATAAATGAATTTGCGATCCGATTAAAGCCAACGATATGACAAGAACGGGAGGAAGAACCACGGAGAGACAAATTCATGTACAGGTTGCTACCGTAAATGTTTGAATGGAAGAACTGTGCCTTGCTCAAAATTTGAATAAACGCATACAAAGACAAAAGAAAAAAAAGAAGAAAACCTAACCAAACCAGTGACAAATCACACTGACTGATTCAGAATAACACTGGAAAAGTATTTTTTTTTAAACTAAACAAGTATATTTTCTGAAGTATAGTATAAGGGTGAAGTTTGACATTTGTTATGTAGGTATTAACAAACAACTAAAATAGCAGAAAACCCGTAGAAATTCAGTGTTTAATCAACATTCATTCATATATTTTGTCCCACATGCTGCATACGACTATTCCCAGTAACAGCGCACACAGCCTATCAATATTGATTTCCGTGACCAATACAATGGACTTTGCTAATTGGGTTTCGTGACAAATACGTAATTAAAGACTCTTTGAACATTTATTTTGTTATGACTTTCAATCATATTTAATTTCCTTTACATAGAGTAAAGGACGGACATTTTTCCTATTTACTGAAGAAATTATCGACCACAAATTATAGAAAATGCTTTTAGAAATATTTATCTTAAAAGATTATTTTCATACTATGCATTTTTATTCAGCCCTATCTTCTGGTTTTTATTTTCAGATGGTGCAGTGTCTTTCCAACTATGTGATTATGTTTTTTCCCCCTTCATTATACACCTTTAAATGTTTTCAATTAATAAGAATTTACTTCTAATCGCCCTTCAAAGTACAATTAGGGCACCCAGAGCTTGTCCATTAATATTTATACGTCCCTACTATGCCTATGCAAACTAGTTTTAAATTCTGATACCATAAATATATTTATAAAAAATATCATGTCATTCTCTGTATATTTTTTCCGGCATATCTATTTTGATCCTATCCTCTTTGGCTAATTTTGCCCTAAACATGCATTCACAGATTGTTGCCTCCAGTGTCAGAGCGGCCGTACATGATTTTCTTTGACCACTGAAATATGATTTATTTACAATACGAGGGTGGTTGTGGCCCCTAAGATTCGAGGTCAACTCTCGACTGATGTCCACGTCCCAAGGCGCTAGAAAATATCATGTAAGGAGGTCAGGGTCAAGGTCGGGCTTTGCTGCGAATGCAGTCATTGGCTACTCGGTCTACTCTATTCCTTATATGGACTTAGTGTAATGGGACAACTCCATGCTGATACACTGAGTAGAGGTGAGACAGCTCCGCACTAGTGTATAATGAAATACAGTGACAGTGTATGACATTTAAACTCAAATAAAAGGAGTGTAATCTGATTGGATTACACTCCTCTGATCAGTCAATACTTATTGTATTATACGGAAACTGGATTACTATATACCCATTATTGAACTAACTAGAGTTACATACTGTTGCTGGGGGGTGCATTAAAAATAAGTTATGTGTGGAGGTTGACATTTTCGTCCCGCTCTAATGTTTACGTCCCACTCTGATTATGTGATACAATCCACAGCGGGATGAAACAATAGCTGTTGTGGTTACTCGATAAGGGTGGCCATTTGCTTCGGAAGTGTTTCAGGTAAAGAATTAAGCATTTTTATCGATATTTGAAGGTATATAGGAATAGGGAAACCAAGTACCAGTAAGCAAAAGTCAGATCTACTCGGTAAGGCTTGGAAAAATTACTGCCTACGGCTGACGCCTTGGGCAGTAATTCTTCCAAGCCTTACCTCGTAACTTTGAACTTTTGCTCACCGGAACATAGTTTCCCTCTATTACCGTCTTCGTATGTGAAAAATACGTCACAGTATGACGTACGGCTATATATTCGTCATATCTAGCAGTGGGCAGTATGTGCAGGTTTGTAATAATATATGTACAGAGCTAGTACAAAGAGTTCGCTGAAAGTTCCCATTACAATTCCAGTATTTCATTTGAAATAAACCTCATTATATTGTTGAAATAGTCTGAAACAATCATTTGTAAAAAATCTAATTAGATATCCGTTGAGATTCATTTTCAGTCCAATCATGAACACGCCTCGGAAACAGGCTCCAAACCCCTGCTTTGTCTTTGACGACTCAGATATCTTGACATATTACCTTTTTTTCCTACAAAACCAAACAAAAAGATTGCTGAACCTGTGACCCACCCGTCAGTCATTACCCATAATTCATTACTCTTAGTTAATAAGCTCAAGAAAAAAAATCCCCAAAAAGAGAAGCAGTGTCTGATCCATTGGCATACTATCAGTGGCAGGACAATGGTGGAAGCCTGGACCGCCAAGGGACAGAACCCATTAAAAGAGGCCTTCTTTTAGCTGATTAATCCCCGTCTTATAATTAGGATGAGGTCTGCTGTGGCCAAAATAATTTCCGAATCAAGAAATTGTGATTGGGAAATTGGGTAAAGGGTGGATGGTTTGGGGATGGTGGGAGGGTTGGGAAGTGTTGAATCAGGGAGTGGAAGAAGAAGGATTCTGTGAAGGGAGAGTTCTGCTTAGGTTCAAGTCATACAGGGATTTTGGTATTATTTTATTATCCATGGTATATAAAGTCCCCATTGAGAATGTATAGGGACTCAGTAAACCACGAGCCATTGTTTATTATCCACGGTATACAAAGTCCCCTTTGAGAATGTATGGGGACTCAGTAAACCACTATCCATTGTTTAATATACATGGTATATAAAGTCCCCATTGAGAATGTATGGGGACTCAGTAAACCACGAGCCATTGTTTATTATCCACGGTATACAAAGTCCCCTTTGAGAATGTATAGGGACTCAGTAAACCACGACCCATTGTTTATTATCCATGGTATACACATGGTATACAAATGACGCATTGAGATTGTATGAGGACTCAGTAAACCACTACCCATTGTTTATTATCTATGGTTTACAAATGACGCATTGAGATTGTATGTGGACTCACTAAAGCTCTATTCATTGTTTATAAACTGTCAGATACCGTAACCATTGTATACAGTTTCAAATGTAGGGTTTATGTCTTCAAAGGAATTGCATATGGGCAAAATAGTCCCTTTGTACTATATAGCAAAGAAATAGTCCCTATTGCTATACCCTTTAATATGGAAAATACTCGGTATAAATACAACAAACGATGATTTCTACACAGGCGGCTCTGTAAACCACTCGAGGTTAACGTCGTAATACACTCGATAAAGCTCGTGTATTATTATACATCAATCTCTCGTGGTTTACGGCCACCTGTCCACAAAACCATCGATTATTGTCTATTTAATACTCTCAATACTCAATACTCTTTAATATAACAATTCGTGGGTTTCTGAGACTGCAGAACACACTAATCTGTGAAACTTTATACCCAGCTGGAAATAGTAGCCGACTGGTGCAAAGGTGTGAAGTACACCAGTCTCAGGTCCATTTGTCCCATTGTGTGAATCCCAATTAAGGTAGCACATAGTCTAGACATAGTCTATACGATCTCAGTAGTAGTCTGCCACTGCTCCACTTTAAAAGAAAGTTTCGAGAAGATTTCCAGTGACATCGATATTTGGAACTGATCTCTTCATAATAAGGGACCAGAAGATTGGAAACACTTTTGTGTTGATGATTGATGCCTGAAATAGTTCCCAGCCAATCAATAAACAGAGATTTGAATGAGGGATGGGAGCCACCTACCGGTCATCAGCGACACCACATAATGCGGAATGCTTTATTGCTTATTGTAATGTATAAAAAGCAATAATTGAGACTTTCTCCATAATTAAAGGCATATCCTACGATTAAAAGTGGTGCCACCTGGTGATTTTTGAATATTCACATTTATCCATCGAATTTGGTAATTCTGGCATATTCCGAACTCAAAAAGCAAATTTTAAGCTTTGTCTAGTTTGACCTAAATGGTATAATAGGCTCATTTTCATTTGCTTAGTGTAGTTAGAAAATGTACTGAAAATATGGTTTTTTCTAAGTTTCCGGAAAATAAGGTCGGTGACATTTTTAGATAGAAGAGGTGTAAAATATGTAACGAAAAAAGGACTATCAGACTACGCAAAATGAATGATTGGTGAATGACATGGAACTGGAGGGACCAATATCGCATGAAGGAAATTTTTTATTTTTTTTAGACTTTTATTTATACTGGCCGCACTCAACAATAAACATCGCTGGTTTCAATGTGCCACCAGTCTTATCATACAGATATTGGTATCCCCGTTTCATGTAGTTGATTAACAATATATAAAACATATATACAGCAAGGCTCACGAAGTTGTGTCAGGTCACAGTAACTAACATGGTTAACAAGATACAAGACTATTCCATCACCTTTTCATAATCCTTTTGCCATGAAATTTAAATTATTAATTTAATAATATAATAACAACATAGGGGACGACAATCCAACAAAACTTCATAATGCATGACTTATGGAATTTTGCTAATTAGAACAATCTTCATTTGTCTTTTAAACTCTTGTAGGTTATGTTATGGGAATAAACGATTTTCTCAAATACAGAAATTGAAAAACCTTTCCTTTTTAAACGAGCTTGGCTCTGTTTAATGGTCATAAGTACGCTACGTATAAATTTCGTTGGTTAGCAGTAGATAGTCTCAATCGCCGACGAATAATTTTATATCCAAAGTACGAAAAGTGTACACTCTATCGTTGAACAATGACTGAAGACAAGAACATGGTATATAATCTCTCTTGCAATATTCATCCTATAATAGTCCACCTGAAGAGTTCACCTGAATAGAGCTTTAAATAACACACCTCTAGTATGATACTCATCTATCCCCCAAGGCCCGGCGTCCACCTACTACGATATGGCTCCGATATGGTATACGATGCACCTCCCGATAAAAAATCAAAATCGCGTCGGAAGGTCACCTAATATTGGGGCAGTTGACCACGTTTCTGCGATTATAGACACCGATAAAAAACCCATACAATGCGTGGCGGATTGGCATGTCTAGACATATGTCTACGATTCTGCACCTTCCCGATATGTCTCCGATATTGACTTTTTGTATTGGTGCCATATCGGTAGCTATAATATCAAGAGACGTCACGAGTTTGAGTCTGAGTTTATTTATGCCACGCATTTTGTTGGCTCCATAATTTCAAGAGTCAAAGACGAGTGACATTACGGAGCCAACAAACTGCGTGGCATAAATAAGCTCAAACTCAAACGAGTGGCGTCTAGATTTTATCCTACCCCGTTTCCATATTTTTTCAGTATCAGAAAGTAGTGGCATAAACAACACTTTATGTCACACCCGTGAAATAAACAAATCCCATGTTAAGCCTATGGCGTTTTTTATTAGGGGTAGGATAAATTTCTATCGTAGTAGGTGGACGTCAGGCCTTACTCCTAAACATAACAATTTACCTCAAGGTTGTTCATAAACTATCTTCACGGCCAAAATCTTAATTTACAATACCATAAAAAACAAAACTCTTTCTTTTTTGCAGACAAAATCTCTGCCTATTCACGGAGCTACCTGCATCCACCTCTCTACACACACCTTCACTGGAGAGAGAACCCTGGTTTTCCACTATGGAAAAGTATAGAACTCAAGATAGTCTCACCTAACTTTACAAACCATAATATCCTGACTGTATATATGTTTTTATTACCCACCTGATACGGAGTCTCCATACTAAGCCTATGTAGCTTACAGATCGCTACTGAGTAGGATACGGAGCTGCGTACCCTCCTAGGAGGATACGGATTTTTGAGATGAAAGTAGTCCCATTGAGATGAAAGTAGTCCCAAACATAACTTCTTAACTATGTTGAAAAGTTTTCTTAAATCTAAAAATAAGTGAGTAATAAATACAACATTACCATGATTTCGATCTGTGTGGCCGTATTCTCCTTGTAGTTGATGCTATGCAATACTCCTCGCTATCGCTCGGAGTGTTACTACGCGTCAACTACGCGGAGAATACGGCCACTCAGATCGAAATCATGGTAATATTGTGTATGTATGTGTATGATTGATTAACCCAGAAAGAACACATGTAACATGTAAATGTAACATGCCAGCTTACCAACAAAATGTAAGACCACAAGAACTGATGAATTTTGTTTTCAAATAAAAGAAATAAAAAAAAAACAAGAAAAAACCAATGAAATATAAATGTTAAATAGGTGGGAATTACCATTCTGAGAACAGGCTGTAAATTATATAATACAGCCCCAGGGCTGGACCACCTCATTAAGAATCATGTTGTCTCACATGGTTAGCTGCTAGCATGATTTACAATCATCAATTGATGAACTATGGGAGAAAAACAGTAAGAAATCGATGGTTGGGAGTTTACTGTAGGTTAATTGAGATACAGTAGTATGGTGCTTGAAACTGGCGGAGGGCTGGAGGAAGGCTGAAAATAGTGCATATTTGGTTTAAATATACAATATTGATTGGTTTCAGATACAAGCGGCTGTATGCTCTGAGTAATATCCAAGCGCATGCGAGGATATTGCGTAGGGTCAACTACAATGTACTTTTTTTCATACACATTATTTTTCCATATGCGCATAGAAAATATCGGTTTGTGCCGGGTATACCCATATAGAGTTCCTATAGGCTGACTATGGACACTTTGTATTAGGTGGATAATATAACATATCTGTATGCGCCGGGTATGTCCATACAGAGTTCCTATAGGTTCACTATATATGCACACTTTGTATTAGGTGGATAATAGATATCTGTATGTGCCGGGTATGTCCATATAGAGTTCCTATAGGTTCACTATGCACACTTTGTATTAGGTGGATAATAGATATCTGTATGTGCCGGGTATGTCCATATAGAGTTCCTATAGGTTCACTATGCACACTTTGTATTAGGTGGATAATAGATATCTGTATGTGCCGGGTATGTCCATATAGAGTTCCTATAGGTTCACTATGGACACTTTGTATTAGGTGGATGATAGACCTTGATAGTGATAAGACCGTTGATATGTGCTCTAACGAATAGAAATTCCGAGAAACGCATGCAAAGACTATAGACAGATGATAGCTATTGTATTATGGAGGGCGTCCACCAACCACGACAAGGCTACGACAAGTGCCAACAAGAAAGTTCCAATCGGCGCCTTGTCGCAGCCTTGTCGTGAGAAGGGGGGCTTTAAGTGGGGCGTCCACCAACCACGACAAGGCTACGACAAGTGCCGACAAGAAAGTTCCAATCGGCGCCTTGTCGCAGCCTTGTCGTGAGAAGGGGGGGCTCCGAACGGCGTGGTCATGGCGTATCGAGAAGTGCACGCTTCACCAAAATTTTCCTATCATAGCCCTCTGCGACATGCTCCCGACATGCCATGACACTCTACGACAAGGGTCCAGTAGTGGGAAAAATTAAACATGTTCAATTTGTCGTAACCTTGTCAGAAGGCCCCCGAGAAGCTTCCAGTCGCAGCCTGTCATGGCCTTGTCATAGACTCTTGTCAGCAACTAGAACAAGGTCCACCAACAATGACAAGGCTACGACAAGCCTTCCAATCGTAGGCCTATCGTGGACCTTGTCGGAATGCCATTGACGTAGCCTTGTCGTGCTTATGACTATGTCCTGGTGGATTGTCGCAGAACTAGCAAGCACTTTATTATCCATCGTATATAAAGCCCCCATTGAAAATGTATAGGGACTCAGTAAACCACTACTCATTGTATAAAACCTGTCAGATACCATAACTGTGGTGTATGGATTCAAACCTGTTGTATACGGCCTCAAAACCATGGTATATGGGAATGACAGTCCCTTTTGCTTTAGAGCAAAGAAATAGTCCCTATTGTTATACCCTTTAATATGGCAATTACTGGGTTTAATTTATTCAAAAAGATGGACAATAAATGCGACGAACGATGATTTTGTGGACAGGCGGCTCTGTAAACCACTCGAGGTTGAAGTCGTAATACACTCGCTAGCGCTCGTGTATTACTACGCGTCAACCCCTTGTTGTTTACGGCCGCCTGTCCACAAAACCATCGATTATTGTCTATATATTTAATAGACACTTTAAAGTGCAAAAACAGGGTGATACTCTGACAGTAAACAAACTTTGAGAGGTAAGATCTGTGGGCAAAGGAAGATGGTCACGTGACCACACAACGCAACAACTTGCCAAACTGCTCTGTAAGGCCAATTCTGATTGGCCAGACAAAGCCTTCCCTTCTCTCAGCTTAATGGAATTGGTTTCGAAAAGCAATTGTAAATTGCGGGTTGATCGATGGTGAATCGATAGAAATAGAGAGATCATGGTCTGTTTTGAACTTAAGGTCTCCATCTCTAATGTGACCGTTTATTATTCAATGCAGATAACAAAGGTAACATTAGGTAACGTCCTTTCTCTGGACGAAACGGTTCCTGTTCGAGGTCAGTCTTTGATTTCATACTGCCTGACGCCATAGGCGGAAGGGAGTATGAAATCAAAGACTGACCGAGAACGAGAAGCGTTTCGTCCACAGTGAGGACGTTTGCTTATTATCATATACCTTAAATCGATGAAAAAACGTTATTTTGATGACTTATTAAGTCACACTCACAGCGGGCACGAACATTATTATTACTGCACCCCTAGCAGTGGGCAGTATTTCATAGACATTCGCACACAGGTATATAATAATAAATACACAATATTGACTGGTTTCAGATACAAGCGGCAATATGCTCCGAGGAGTTGACGCGTAATAATACCGATACTAGTTCATTTTAGGTATGCACTATTATTCAAAATGCATTATTTTTCCATATGTGCCGGGATTTGCACCCCAGAGCATACAACATATGTGTATGCTCTGGGCAGGTAGATATACGCTGTATTAGGTGGATATATCTGTATGCTCTGGGATTGGTGATACACATCCTCTATGTGTTTTCTATGAACACTTTGTATTAGGTGGATATATCTGTATGCTCCGGGTATGGTGATACACACTCCCTATGTGTTTACTATGGACAATTTGTACTAGGTGGATATATCTGTATGCTCCGGGTATGTCCATACACACTCCCTATGTGTTTACTATGGACACTTTGTATTAGGTGGATATATCGGTATGCTCCGGGTATGTCAATACACACTCCCTATGTGTTTACTATGGACACTTTGTACTAGGTGGATATATCTGTATGCTCCAGGTATGGTGATACACACTCCCTATGTGTTTACTATGGACACTTTGTATTAGGTGGATATATCTGTATGCTCCGGGTATGGCGATACACACTCCCTATGTGTATTCTATGGACACTTTGTATTAGGTGGATATATATGTATGCTCCAGGTATGGTAATACACACTCCCTATGTATTTTCTATGAGCACTTTGTATTCGGTGGATATATCTGTAAGCTCCGGGTATGGTGATATACACTCCCTATGTGTTTTCTATGGACACTTTGTATTAGGTGGATATATCTGTATGCTCCAGGTATGGTGATATACACTCCCTATGTGTTTTCTATGAACACCTTTTATTATCCACCTAATACAAAGTGTCCATAGAAAACACATAGGGAGTTTGTATGGACATACCCTGCGCATACGGATATGTTGTATGCTCCGGGTGGCGCATACGGAAAAATAGTGCGTATGGAAAAATAGTGCATAGCTAAAACGAACTGATATTGACATGCCACTTGCCAAGAAAAGGTGGATAATAGATACAATATAGACTGGTTTCAGATACAAGCGGTTGTATGCTCCTCGGAGTTGACTCTCCGCAATATCCTCGCATACGCTCGGATATTACTACGCATCAACTCCTCGGAGCATACGGCCGCTTGTATCTGAAACCAGTCAATATTGTGTATGTATTAGGTGGATTTATCTGTAATCTCCGGGTATGGTGATACGCACTCTGTGTTCTCTATATGGCATGCAGATATATCGACCTAATATAGAGTGTCCATATATGGACACTTTGTATTAGGTGGATATATTTGTATGCTCCAGGTAGGGTAATACACACTCCCTATGTGTTTCCTATGGACACCTTGTATTAGGTGGATATATCTGTATGCTCCGGGTAAGGCGATACACACTCCCTATGTGTTTTCTATGGACACTTTGTATTAGTTGGATCTATCTGTATGCTCCGGAATGGTGATACACACTCTCATGTGTTTTCTATGGACACCTTGTATTAGGTGGATATATCTGTATGCTCCGGTTATGGTGATACACACCTCCTATGTGTTTTCTATGGACACTTTGTATTAGGTGGATATATCTGTATGCTCCAGGTATGGCAATACACACTCCCTATGTGTTTTCTATGGACACCTTGTATTAGGTGGATATATCTGTATGCTCCGGGTATGGCGATACACACTCCCTATGTGTTTTCTATGGACACCTTGCATTAGGTGGATATATCTGTATGCTCTGGGTATGGTGATACACACTCCCTATGTGTTTTCTATGGACACCTTGTATTAGGTGGATATATCTGTATGCTCCGGGTATGGTGATACACACTCCCAATGTGTTTTCTATGGACACTTTGCATTAGGTGGATATATCTGTATGCTCCGGGTATGGTGATACACACTCCCTATGTGTTTTCTATGGACACTTTGTATTAGGTGGATAATAGATATCTGTATGCTCCGGGTATGGTGATACACACTCCCTATGTGTTTTCTATGGAC
The DNA here is from genome assembly GCA_950022655.1 of Alentia gelatinosa. Lineage (NCBI taxonomy): Eukaryota > Metazoa > Annelida > Polychaeta > Phyllodocida > Polynoidae > Alentia > Alentia gelatinosa. The sequence goes on from OX465581.1 coordinate 124,796,394, forward strand.
ACTTTGTATTAGGTGGATATATCTGTATGCTCCGGGTATAGTATTTGATATATCTGTATTCGTGGGGTATGGTGATACATCTGTATGCTCCGGGTATGGTGATACAGACTCCGCATGTGATTTCAATGGACCCTTTGTTTCAGGTGGATGATAAAAGTTAAAGAAACAGTTTTTTATTTGAAATGGCCTGAATACAGGACAGGCCTATCACCTTCATTCGTACCGTTATTTCAGTAACACTTCTCAGATTTCGCACCTGATGATTGCCCATGTCTTCAATGTAGGACAGAGACACGTTATCCTCAAATGTCTTTTTGCAACTCTCGCCATTGTTTGAATTGTCTGGTCAGAGCGAAAAAGACAGGAGACCATGAAAAGAAACTTGTATACTTTTTATTAGCCTTTATAAACTTATAATCATTATTGAAAACAGTGATAGATCAATGTACAGTAGAATCCCGCATAAAGCCCAATACCCATCTACCGATTCAGGATCGAACGATTAGTTCCCAAATCGTATAGGAGTCGGTGAACTTGTCCGAAGAAAATTACGTAATATCTCGGTGGGATTCACACGATGGGATAAATGGACCTGACACTGGTGTACTTCACAGCGTTTCACCAGTCGCCGACTATTTCCCGCCCGGTACAAAGTCTCATAGATTGGATTCACACGGTGGGACAAATGGACCTGAGACTGGTGTACTTCACACCTTTGCGCCAGTCGGCTACTATTTCCAACTGGGAACAAAGTTTCACAGATTGGGGTGTTCTACAGTCTCAGGGGAACATGGCGGATTCAATTCACATGAGAAGATTTAACAGGTACATAGTCTCACCCCTACACCCCTACACAGGGTACACAGGGTGCACAGTCGCCGACTCAGGGTACTTCCCCGTGTGAATAGGTGTTATTTGAGACCGCTGAGACCCACAGATTGGGGGAGAACGTGTGAAATACATTTGTCTCACCAAAATGTCCCTCTAAATTTTAAACCTGTTTAAAGTCAAAATCTCATGAGATTCTGTTCCTTATTAGGGGCGATTGTCGCCGACAATTGCAAGAGAAAAAAGTTGTCTCAGTAAAATGAAAGCCTGTCATTCACACGAGGAGATTGTGTTCCAGTACCGAATCTCAACAGGATTTGTCTCAGACAAACGGCCTGTGAGGTACATGAATCCCACCGTGTGAATCCCGTTTAAGGTAAACATTGCGGATCCAATTCACATGGGAAGACTTACCAGGTACATAGTCTCACCCCTACACCCTTACACGGGACACACAGGGTACACAGGGTATACAGTTGCCGACTCAGGGCACTTCTCCATGTGAATAGGTGTAATTTGGGACCACTGAGACTCACAGATTGGGGAAAAACGTGTGAAATACATTTGTCTCACCAAAATGCCCCTCTAAATTTTAAACCTGTTTTTTATATTCATTCATATTTACGAGTGACATCTTTGTACCATCATGTGAATTTCCTTGTTTCTGTAATGTGAGCGATTTTTATGTTATAAGCCTCAGCAAGTACTATTGATTATTTCATGCATAGTGGTTGGCTAGATCATTAAAATCAATCCTGTCTGACTGAGATCCTAAGCCTGTTTATGGTTACCTGAACATAAACATGGGAATATTCATGTAAGTATCTGCCACATTTTAAACATTTGCTCTTTAAGACAGAAGGAACACACCATTTTTTTCGCTTTATATGATTTTTTTCTTTCCCCCCTCTTTTCTTTCTTTCTTTATTCGTCAATTACTTATTGTTATACCTGCCGTGATCACATGTGATATCTTTGTACTCCAACGCCGATTATATGACCTGTGTAACTGGTCACACATGGAAACCAGCATTGTAACTTTGCTGAGTGTTATCAGTATAAATAAATGATTAAAAAAATATATATATATGGCCAATAAAAGACATGAGAAAAAAAAATCCCGTCTGTGAGACATCCTCTCCGTGACAGATATTTATAACACGCTCCTTCTTCAGACTCAGACTGCGGTGTTAAGGCAACAGGTGTGAGGCAGCCATACATCTTCCTGGAACCGTCATAAATTCACATCATACTCCTCACCAGAAATCCTCACGTATGTAGGATACCTCCCATCGGTCTGCGTCTGCATCGTTATCGGTCACATATTAGCATATCTTTAGATTGAATTCAGTCAGCTCTGAACAATACTCGAAAGATTTAGAAATATAAACATATTGCTTTTTTTTATATTCATTTTGATTTATCTTGTAAATGGTATAAATCTGAAACTATATGACCATATCTCTAAATGGGTAGATATATTATTAGATTAAATTCAGTCAACTCTGAATAATACTCTGAAGAGTTAGAAATATTAGCATATTGCTCTTTTTTTATGTGCATTTTGATCTATTTTGGAAATGTTATAAAATCTGGTACAAAATTACCATACCTCTAAATAGGTAAATACATTTTAGTTATTTAATTATTTAAATAAGTAGATATACTTTAGTTATTTTTTTGGTTTTTACTTTATTATTTTGTCAGTTGTGAAATTTATTATACTGATTTCAAAGGATTACCACCAGTCAGTGTGATTTGCTTTATGTTTGCTATTTCATAAATGCCTATTAACAATCCACAAGCATATCCTATCATTACTGCTAACCCACCTGCTTGAACTGGTATTATTTCTGCTACGAGGTCTCGTTAATACATAACAACTCCCCCTGAACTAGTTATTCCCAGGAAATACTGAATACAATAGATGAGAATCCAAAGAGGCTTTACTATAAATAAAATTGATCGAAAGGACACGAAAACATTTGAAGGGAAACCTAGATAAGGGTGCTTTTAAAATGTCGTCTGGGAATTGAGTAAGTACTGCCTCGAGAGGTGTTCTATAAATAGAACCGTTGTCAGGGCAACAAATCCGCAGAGAATATTATTCGCTGCTGGCATGATTAGACCTGACCAAATCTGAGAGCGAGGCTGGATGAGAGCCGTGGGTCGCGACTTAACCCGCGTCATAACTCAAGTCTGAGGGAGGCAGGCTGCGTGCAGCACCAAATTCGTCGTTTTACCGAGCCACCAAAAACATGTTTTTATTATCATTACTACCATTGTCATTAGTATTATCATTAGTATTATATAAAAATGATGGTTGTACGGAGCCGTGGGTTGTGACTTGACCCGCGTTATAACTCAAGTCTCAAGGAGGCAGGCTGCGTACAGCACCAAATTCATCGTTTTACCGAGCCACCGAAAACATGTTTTTTATTATCATCACTACCATTGTCAATAGTATTATCATTAGTATTATATAAAAGTGATAGTTGTTTGGAGCCGTGGGTTGTGACTTAAGCTGCGTCATAACTCAAATCTGAGGGAGGCAGGCTACATACAACGCCAAATTCATCGTTTACCGAGCCACCGAAAACATGTTTTTATTATCATTACTACCATTGTCATAAGTATTATATAAACGTGATAGTTGTACGGAGCCGAGGGTTGTGACTTAACCCGCGTTATAACTCAAGTCTCAGGGAGGTGGGCTGCATACAGCGCCCAATTCTTACCGAGCCACTGAAAAGATGTTTTTATAATCATTACTACTATCATCATCAATGTTATATCAAAGTAATGGTTGTTTTCATCGTTATTACCACTATTATCATTAATATTATATGAAAATAATGATTGTTGGGTTGCGACTTAACCTGCGTCATAACGCAAGTCTCAGGGAGGTGGGATGCTTACAGCACCAAATTCTTACTGAGCAACCGAAAACATGTTTTCATCGTTATTACTACTATTACCATTGATATTACTACTATTACCATTGATATTATATGAAAATGATGCACGTTAGGTTGTGACTTAACCCGCATCATAACTCAAGTCTCAGGGAGGTGGGCTGCGTACAGCGCCCAATTCATCGTTTTACCAAGCCACCAAAAACATGTTTTTATCATTATTACTATTATCATCATTAGTACCATATTAGAATATTGTTTGTTGAGAGCCAAGAGTCACAACTTAACCCGCTTCATACCTCAGGGAGGTGGGCTTCCTACAGAGCGAAATTCATCCTCTTAGCGAGCCACTTAAAACATGTTTTTATTTTCATTACTACTATTATCATCAATATTATATCAAAGTGATGCTTGTTGAGAGCCACGGGGCATAACTTAACCCGCATTACAACTCAAGTCTCAGTGAGGCTGCCTGCTTACAGCGCCCAATTCATCGTCTTACCAAGCCACCGAAAACATGTTTTTATCATCATTACTGTCATTATCATTAGTATTATCATTAGTATTTATATAAAGGTGATGGTAGTTGAGAGCCACAGATCGCGACTTAACTCACATCAAAACTCAAGTCTCAGCTAAACGGGTTGCTCCACAGCAATAAATTCATCGTCTTACCAAGCCACCGACAACATGTTTTCATAATTATTACTACCATTATCATGAACATTATACTAAAGTAATGTCTGTTGAGAGCCATAGGGGAAAACTTGGTATTATATTAAAGTAATGTTTGTTGAAAGACGAGAGTCGCGACTTAATCCATGACATAACTCAAGTCTCAAGGAGGCCATAGAAAACACATGGTCAGCGTGTATCTACATACCCAGAGCACACAGAAATGTTGTATGTGAAAGTAGTGCATACCTAAAATGAACTAGTATGGGTACCCCACTTGTCAAGAAAAAGTAGATAATAAATACATTTTCGACGGGTTTCAGATAAAAGCACTTGTCCTTGGCATGAGTTATTTAACGGGGCCCTGGCAATGTTATCAAATATTCTTGACCCCTAATAAAATCTTCTAAAAATAGATCCCCCAAAATTAAAAAAAACAACATAAGAACACACGTTGGTGTTCAAGAGATCAATAGCATGAAACTACAATCATCATTGTATATAAATCATCTATAGAATAGTCTAGCCTACATTAGCTTTGGTAAAGAGCACTTGACTTTTTCTATTTGAGTCCCACTGCAGCCACTTTTCTCCTTCACCCCTGGCAGTGGTAGATATACTGCTAAATCAAAGGCCAGTCCTTCTCATACCATGTCTATGTGGTGTGGGAAGTAAAGGAACTCTCACCTCGGTAAATGTGTAGGAGTGAAATTTCTACCATTCATCTCATAGATTCGGCCAAGCCCAAAGTAAGTCTAATTGAACAAATTGGACATTAAACTACCCAAACAAACAAACACTGGCTTTAGGCATGGCGTCCACCTTACGATATGGCTCCGATATGGTCTATGATGCACCTCCCGATAGAAAAATCAAAATCTCGTCGGAAGGTCACCTAATATCGGGGCAGTTGACCACGTTTCTGCGATTAGACACCAATAAAAAACCCATACAATCATGCATGGTGGATTGGCATGTCTAGACATATGTCTACGATTCTGCACCTTCCCGATATGTCTACGATATTGACTTTTTGTATCGGAGCCATATCAGGTAGGACTAAATTTCTATCGTAGTAGGTGGACGGGCGTTAATTTCTGTTACGAATTAATAGATTAACTCTAGTATTGATCTAGATTTACAAAATTGTTAAAACATGTAACCCAAGACAAACATATGGGGACCTGGAGCGTACTGAAAATAGAGTAACATTACCCTAGTAGCTACCTCCAGAATAAAGAACAAGCTAAAAAAAATAAAAAAATCATGAGCAGCGGAGCAGAATTCACCACAAAGCTTTTACACCTCACTCTCCAGTACAGAGGACTCGGGAACCAGCGAACAGGGGGCAGGGGACTTCCGGTAAGGGGCTGGTACCGGGCAGGCAGTCGAGTGTAAATTCAATTTGCGCTGTTTACCATCAAGTGACCGCTGACGCATGCGTATTTATACATTTGAATAAGCTGACTTCCGGCGGCGTTCCCTTGACACGGATTTTTCATTTAGCTCGATTCTGATTGGTTCATGTCTGACGTAGCAGGTGATAGGCTGTAAACCTGCCGCCTTTATCCGCGGGAAAACATGGCCGCCAGTCACGTGATCACCACCCCCTACCTCACACACACACCAACACATAAAGGGATCTCTTTGTGTTATAGCATGCTCTGAGGATGGGCTCTCGAAACGGCCATCAAAAGGCTGAAAGAACAGAATGTTATGTCCGTTGAATAATCCAGTGGGCCGTTGTATAATAATTCTACGATAAAAAAAAGAAGTCTTACAAGTCTCGATGGTGAAAAAATGTAGGATAAAAACATGTGTCGTCGGTGAACGAGCTTTTGGCCATATAAGAAACTGAAATGATGTTGCTGGTGTGGCATAAAGAATTGTCCATTCTGAAAATTGAATTGACACTTACTTATATGCGGAAAATATTTATAGAACAGTATGGTGAAATTACAGCGGAGAACCAGTCAGTATGTGACACTGACGATGTAGTTCAGTCCACACAACCTGAACCCCCAATACAAGCTGTAGAAAGACGGCTCCCAAGATCAGATAAACAACTCATGTTTAAGATGGATAGGCCAAACTCGGAATTCTTAAAAAAAATCCCCGAGCTACCGTGGTAAGCGTCTTTGGAATAATTTGAGTACCGAAGTTAAAACAGCTCCTACCAAAACTACATTTAAAACCAGATTAAAGCAGCTGGAATCAATTTAAGTAATGGTTTTAGTTTGATTAACAGGCCATTTACTGTAAAGTACCTGACACTAACTCGCAGAAATATCTTGCCTTTAATTTGCTTGTGTGAAAGTAGCCATTAAGTATATACAACTGTTATAATCCCTACATTGTACGTAGATATGATGGACATTTGGCGTCATCTATGATTTCTTGATATAATATGTTATGATGTGTTATATATATAATTAGTGGGCAGCTATTCCTTTTCCCTGCCTTCATTTATCATTCTCATCACATTTTCATTTTCATATTTACCGTATTGGTCTCTTGTTACTTGGTGGAGGGGCATACAATTTGCCATTATTGTGACATTATCTAGCTCTTTATGTGAGCTCCAACCAAACACAAACTTATACCTAAACTAAAGATGTACAACGACGGACGATTTTCTGTAACCACTTGACTGGGGCACAAAGGAAGACCATCCTCGTGATGATTTGTGTCAAATAAACAAAACAAAAAACAAAAAAAATGTTGTCCATTTTGTCGTCCATTTGTCGTCCCGGAAGGCACCTCTAGATTTGTCATAGCCAATATCAAACTCGTTTTTCATGCAGTAAATCTAATCAAAAGTAACAGATATTTTCAACGGAGAATTCTATTTATATGTGATACATGCATGAATCGTACATGAAGACCCTTTTCAGTAACTCGTAAAGTGGTAATATTTAATTACATTTAAGATAGATGTAAGTGTTGAATAGAGTGTAGCCACATCGTCTCCTGGGACCTGTTTCAGTAGTTTCGTGACATGTCTAGACGGCGTCTGTGACACCAAACGGACAGATCAACACAATTTGCGGCACTTAGGACAAGATAGACCCCAAACACAGTGTGTCCGGTCTCAAAGGTATTAGATGATTTTACTCACTTCCCTTAGGCATCAAGCAATGAAACTTGAATACGTGTAAGGGACACATATAACTTATAATCATACCAAATATAAAGAAGATTGGCCGCTCCAATCCGCTCATATTAGACATCAACTGTGACATGCGTTTTGAAACCCAACAAAAGATTTTCCGCTTTTGCTTGCACTGTTGATGTCTGTCTAGGCCTAATGTCACGAGACTACTAAAACAGCTCCCTGGTCTCTATGGCGTCCAGAAAAGGGTCTACGTGTAGGATCCTAGATGATTAAACGGGCCCCAAGTAGGATCGTTTCAATTAACTATACAGCAGATTGTGAAAGCTAGTGGGTTAGGTGTGGGTAATGCAAAATGATATAAACTATTTGAGTTATAAAAATGCATGTACAAAATTATCTTTATAGTTCATTAATTGCTGCAGTCACTTTTCAGGTCATGATGTCTGTAGTTGTAGGCATCAGGAAAATCATCCATAGTAAGCTTGGTGTGTGATATGTATAGAAAATTGATGAAATCTTCTTTGGCAAAGCACATTTCAAAATAATCAGAAAAATACATTTAAAAATAATCTTCCTGGAGGTTAGGCTCGTGACAACCAATTTTACTCAAACCTCACAACATCTCAGCTTTAACTCAAACCCCCCCCCCGCCACAACACATCAACTTTAACTCAACCCCCCCCCCCCCTCAACACATCAGCTTTAACTCAATCCCCCCCCACAAGACATCAGCTTGAACTCAAACCCCCCACAACACATCAGCTTTAACTCAAACCCCCCCACAACACATCAGCTTTAACTCAAACCCCCCCCCCCACAACACATCAGCTATAACTCAAACACCCCCCCCCACAACACATCAGCTTTAACTCAACCCCCCCACAACACATCAGCTTTAACTCAACCCCCCCCCCCACAACACATCAGCTTTAACTCAAACCCCCCCACAATACATCAGCTTTAACTCACCCCCCCACAACACATCAGCTTTAACTCAAACCCCCCACAACATCTCAGCTCTAACTCAACCCCCCACAACACATCAGCTCTAACTCACCCCCCCCCCACAACACATCAGCTTTAACTCAAACCCCCCACAACATCTCAGCTTTGACTCAACCCCCCCCAACATCTCAGCTTTAACTCAACCCCCCCCCACAACACATCAGCTTAAACTCAACCCCCCCCAACAACACATCAGCTTTAACTTAACCCCCCCCACAACACATCAGCTTTAACTCAAACCCCACCACAACACATCAGCTTTAACTCAACCCCCCCCCACAACACATCAGCTTTAACTCAAACCCCCAACAACACATCAGCTTTAACTCAAACCCCCCCCCCCACAACACATCAGCTTTAACTCAAACCTCACAACACATCAGCTTGAACTCAAACCCCCCCACAACACATCAGCTTTAACTGAACCCCCCCCCCCACAACACATCAGCTTTAACTCAAACCTCACAACACATCAGCTTTAACTCAACTCCCCCCCCACAACACATCAGCTTTACCTCAACCCCCCCCCCACAACACATCATCTTTAACTAACCCCCCACAACACATCAGCTCTAACTCAACCCCCCCACAACACATCAGCTCTAACTCAACCCCCCCCACAACACATCAGCTCTAACTCAACCCCCCCCCCCCCCCCACAACACATCAGCTTTAACTCAAACCCCCCACAACACATCAGCTTTAACTCAAAGCCCCCCACAACACATCAGCTTTAACTCAACCCCCCCACAACACATCAGCTTTAACTCAACCCCCCCCCCCACAACACATCAGCTTTAACTCAAACCCCCCACAACAAATCAGCTTTAACTCAAACCCCCCCCCCCCCACAACACATAAGCTTTAACTCAACCCCCCACAACACATCAGCTTTAACTCAAAGCCCCCCACAACATGTCAGCGTTAACTCAACCCCCCCCCCCCCCACAACACATCAGCTTTAACTCAAACCCCCCCCCACAGCACATCAGCTTTAACTCAACCCCCCACAACACATCAGCTTTAACTCAACCCCCCCCACAACACATCAGCTATAACTCAAATCCCCCCACAACACATCAGCTTTAACTCAACCCCCCCCCCCCCCACAACACATCAGCTTTAACTCAACCCCCCCACAACACATCAGCTTTAACTCAACCCCCCACACAACACATCAGCTTTAACTCAACCCCCCCCCACAACACATCAGCTTTAACTCAAACCCCCCACAACACATCAGCTTTAACTCAACCCCACCCCCACAACACATCAGCTTTAACTCAACCCCCCCCCCACAACACATCAGCTTTAACTCGAACCCCCCCACAACACATCAGCTTTAACTCAACCCCCCACAACACATCAGCTTTAACTCAACCCCCCACAACACATCAGCTCTAACTCAACCCCCCACAACACATCAGCTCTAACTCAACCCCCCCCCCCCCACACACACAACACATGTATGGGGGGTTTGAGTTACCTCACACCCCCCCCCCCCCACACACAACACATCAGCTTTACCTCAAACCCCCCACAACACATCAGCTCTAACTCAAGCCTAATAACACATCAGGATCTAAAAAAACTTGTTATTGTGAGAGGAAGAAAAACAAAATTTGTGATTATTTCTCAGGCTCTGACAAGAATACCAATCCGACACAGAATTCATATCAGTTGCCTCATTTATTGATTACCGAAACTACACATCTGTGTTACATTCGTATCAAACCTTTTTATAATTCAGAACTATATTTACACAAAACACGTGATACTAAGGGGATGACTGATTGTATCTTATTCAAAAACTTCAATAAAGGAAAACTATATAATAAAAAGAGCCACAAAAATACAACACATCAGCTTTAACACAATTTGAGCAGTAGACAAAGGACCTCGTGACCCGAGGCCATGGGTCTAAAACAAACATGGCCGCCCTGCTGCACGCATGCGCGATGAAGCGCACAGTTAGTGCTCCTATTATCGCCCCCTGATTGACCTGTGCAGGAACGACTGCGCAGGATCGAGGTGTGCAGTCACGTGATTTATCTCACCCCTGGTAATCTTCACCATAAACATTGGGAAGTCGTACTCAACACCAATGGAGTATTATTAAAAATACTCAATGTGCAGGCTCGAGCTGGGTTTTATTTCACGGTACTTTTCACCATAAACTAAAGCCGGAGACACACCAAGCGAGAAAAGCAGCGAGTTCCGTAATTGGCAACACAAAATGGCCGATATGTGAGCTATCATTTTATATTTCACCTGATTATTGCTTCCAAGATGCTAAATTATAGGTAGGAGATATTCGTAGTGAGTAGGAATAGTTAATTACCCGAGGTACTTACCTAGTACTGAAGGGGAATTGATGTTCCTACGAGCCTAGGACACTATATTAGTGCCCTAGGATAACAGGGACCCACCATCCTTCCCCAATCTTCCTCCATAGGAACATCTATATTATAATACATTAAATATTTTCTGTTACTTTCCCGTAAAATTTATTTTACCAAGCGGTATTCTTGCTCTAAATACTGACTAATCACATAGTTCATCGATCGCTGCCTTCACTTGCTTGGTGTGTCCCCGGTATTAACATTGAGAAGCCGTACTCAACACCCATTGAGTATTATTGATATCACTCGATAAGTGATGATGTCACAAACATTAGCCAATTAGTCAGTTACAGGGTAAGAATATTTTAACCGCACTCGATACATAGCCACTGAAAATACGCTATTTATTTTGGTTTGCTGTGTAATCTCACGAGGCCTTGCAAAAATAACAAAGCAAACCAAAACTCATGTCATGTTTTCAGTGGATCTCGAGGCATTTCCTTCTTAGCATAACTCGCTTATCGTTCGCCGTAGGTCTAGACAAATAGCGGGCGATAGATACCAACATGTACACACTGCACGAAAACCACCGTTTTATTCATATATACGCCATCACGGAAGTGCATGTATTGGCTGAATATTGACTTGTCTTCATTTATATACGCCCAGGCCTTATATACGACAGACGCGTCTTGGCTGTATTTCACACCCGGCGTATATGAGAGAAAATACCCTCCCGCCCCTTTATGTTGGTAGAAGTACAGGTGTCCTCAGTAGGATATCTATAAGTAAGGGGTTGTCCAATTACCGAGGTAGTCAAAAGGTAAGTGTCGACCAGTTGGTCTTCACAGATTACAATAAGATTAATTTCTTCAAATTTATATTCCTAGAAAATGTTTAAATTAAGGCTCGAAATTTGTTGCATCGCACGAATACGACCATTTGTACGAACGATTCACAACCTAATTTCACCAATAGGATTTGTTGAAAATTGTCGGGTTTTTTTAAATCTGAAATTTTAATTGGTATTGTGCTTATTGGCTGTTAATTCAAGTGAATGATCTTTCAATGAAAATACCAGAATAAACTAGGAGCCAAAAGTATGTTCATCACAGATGAATGAGCAATTATAAATGAATAACAATTAAAAGGTTTGAGTTAGATTTAGCCTATGGATAGTTTTCTGTAGCCCACTTGCACCCAGTCAACTTGTCATTTCTCCAACTGCCTGAGTCTAGGATCAAAACATATCAAGCAACAGTGGGTCAATGAGGTATTTCGGTCTTGGGTGATTAGTCATGGTCAGCTGGGTACGCCTAAGACCCTGAGACACTGGCTCCCTGCTCTGTTCTCACTATCACAGTGAACAGCATGCAGATAGTGAAGGGATAGTTTTCTGGAAGCACACCGAAAGTTCAATGTGACCACTCTAACCCTTACTCTGAGCTCTAGATGATGTATATAGGCGTGCAAGCACGCTCTAATAAATAGATTTTTTTTAAAAACACCTCAGTTGGAATACATGGACATCGGTGAGCCCCCACCTCACGGGGAGTTGATTAAGGTTCATGACGAGGAGGAGGTTCTAGACGTTTCTGGAGTAATTTACTCCACTCAGACGCACTCACAGTGAACCCTGAAGACGACTGGCCACTTTAAAACTCAGCTGGGGGTGGGAGTCCCCCTCTCAGAGCCGGGACTCACCCTGCTAGAGAGAGGTCAGGGTGCCCCGGGCGTCAGTCTGCTCTGTCACCCGAACCCCAGTCTGGTCTATTAACCCCAGCCTGAGAACTAGCAACACCTCCATCATCCTCAGACAAACATCGTATCTATAGCTAAACTTTTAGGTTGAAACCACTCGGGTAGAAACCAGGGCCCGGTTTTTTAGTCACGACATCCTATATGTAAGACATCTTACAGCTGTCAGTGTACTATAGATAAGACATCTTTGGGGATCGGCCAACGATTGTCCCTCGAGGACACTTAGGCTGCAGCCTGGTGTACTATAGCAAGACATCCTTAGGGTCACGTGGTTCAAAATGTCTTCCAAAGTGTCTTAGACCTAAGACATTTATGGACATGTCGTACAGAATGCACAACTTCACTTCCCGTAAGAACTAAGCAATGAAATTTTAAGATGAGCAAGGGATACATATAACCTATAATCGTACCAAATATGAAGAAGATCGGCAGATCCAATCCGAAGATATTGGCGTTTGAATTTCGCCATAGCAAATGTCTGCTCTGGTGGCCAGTGTACTTTCACACATGCCTCCGCTTATTTATGCGGAGACACTGCGCATGGGAGATGGTAGGGTACACTGGCCACCAGAGCAGACGTTTGCTATGACGAAATTCAAACGCTAATATCTTCAGAACGAAATGGGCCGATGTTCTTCATATTCGGCACGATTATAGGTAATATATAAGCCTTACTCGTGTTTAAATTTCATCACTTAATTCGTATGAGAAGCACAGAAAATATTCTATATACGTACAGTGAGGTTTGATAGAACCTGAGACAGTTCTATACTTGAGACACCTTTAGCGGGGATCGAGCACGCCGCACTGAGACTGTGTCTATAGCACAGCCGCCATTTTGTGTCGGGCAAATTGTCTTCCAATCGCAGAGATGTCTCAGCATATCATTGGCTGATTATGTTGTGACTGAAAAACAGGGCCCAGGGCCCTGTTTTTTAGTGACGACCATCATTAGCGGCGATCTCCCGTGTGCACTACGACACTGTCTATAGCACACCGGCCATATTTTGTCGTCCAAACTGTCGTGAAATCGCTGGTATATCTTGGGCCTTCCTGGCCACACAATGGTCGTGACTAAAAAACAGGGCCCAGGGGTCCGTTTGATAATCTAGATCGTACATTTAAACTCTTTTCTATTTGCCAATGAGACACAGGGACGATATTGGTCAACTTTATTCAACACTTATGGACTACCTTATGGATGGTTAACACTGTCTTAGCGGACTTAATTAAACGATAACCCTCGTATGAGTTACAGAAAAATGTTTCTAATGTACGATCCTAGATTATTCAAGGGGCCCCAGGCAGGTTTGATGGTCTCATCTCAAAAATTGTACTTTCTGTCAGATATCTTTATGTAAGAGAATAATAATATGAACTGTTAATTATGATTTCACTTTCTTGTTGAAAAAAAACAACATAAAAAAACAAATAATAAACAAACTACATGTTGGTGGCTTCATCGCTAACCCTATGGAATGCCACAGTGTTTTTTTAGACATTGCCCCTGAGTTCTTCCACTCGCGTCCCTTTTGTTCATTTGTATACATCAAGCTGGTACAGACATTGATCAGGGACCTGTTTCAGTAGTTTTGTGACATGTCTAGATGGCGTCTGTTACGCCATACGGACAGATCACAAGATTGCAATCGATGACACGCAGAATTTCACTCACTTCTCGCAGGAATTAAACAATGAAACTTTAAAATGAGTAGGGGATACATATAACCTATAATCCTTCCAAATATGAAGAAGATTGGGCGCTCCGATTTTCTGATATTTGCTTGTCCGAGATTATGTTGTTATTTTGGTAATAAGTGTTTCAACTGGATATTGTAATAAAGTTTGGCGTGTGAACAGAGCCGCTAACACGAAGTAAGATGGTGATAGTCGGAAGGGCGTGCCGACCAGACCGTGACAAGACCACATCGATATATGGATTTGGGTATTTCCTCCATGTTCTGACGGAACTTGGCTCTAGGGTGAATCAGTTTCACCCCTGATAAAGGATAGCAGCCTATAACCTACTGTCTATTCGTTAGGAACTGTGTGGTTCGACACATAGCACCCATAACAAACCGCAACGTCGGGTGACTTGAACAAGTTGAACGCATGCGGCCGTAAAAAGCAACAACAAAGTCACATGACTGTCATGTGCCGTGTCAGCCAATCAGGAGCGCCGCACAGGGTATGCAGATGAGGCCGCGGCACGTCCGCGGCCCACTTCCCCCTTCTCTCTATTCAGTGGTCGCATGTGGTAGGAGAAAGGCTCACACTTCAAGATACGCCACGTTTTCCACCACATCGATATATGGAACCCTCAACTCAACACGGTGTGCCTTAAAGCCCAATACCCATCTACCGATTTCGGAACATTTATGTACGTTGGTCGGCGACAAACAGAGGGTAATTTGTCTCATCCAAGCCATCCTAACAGAGTCGGTAGATGAAGGACAACTAGGCAAGGCTACCCAGCGATTAGTGAACACTTGGTTTCTTTGGGTTTTGCCCTCCCCCAGCGATTAGTCGACCATACACTGATTCTATCAGTGTGCGGGTCGAGCAAGGGGTTATGTAATTTGCCTGCGACAAGGTGACTGACTCCTATACACCGCATGAAAACCACCATTTTACATATATATACGCCATCGTGATAACGCACGTATCGGCTGTATAGGGCATTGTTTACATTTGTATACACCTCTTATCCACGCCTGCGTTTGGGGCGTCTTCCATATGTAGACGCGCGCGACTTGGCTGTATTTCACGCCTGGCGTATATAAGATAAAACATACTCTGCGCAATATATATACGCCAGGCGTATATATGATACCAAAACAAAAAAATTGCGACCCACGGCCCGCCCCGTCCTGTGGGTGTTGGTAGAGCATGCACCAGCACTGACCCGCCCCCCGCGACCTGCCAACACCGCCCCCCACCGCCCCCCCCCCCCCCCCCCTCCGACCTGCCAACACCGCCCCCCACCGCCCCCCCCCCCCCCCCCCCCCCCGACACCCCACCACCCTGCACTCACTCTACCCACAGTGAAGCCCTAGTACACGACCCTGGCCTCCCCCCAGTGTCTCTGTGCGCCTGAAGTCCTCCTCCTGACTCCGACTCCGACTCCGACCCCGCCTTGTTAGAAGTAGTGTGAATGCGGCCGCCACCCTCACAGCCACCCGCTCAGCCGCCCGCCCTCAGGACTGAAAGCATCTTACACAAGCCGAGCGGCCGCTAATCCGGCTGAGTGACACTGGGGGGAGGCGATTATATAGTAAGCCTGACTGTCCACACATTGAAATGGTGTTTCAAAGTTTAAAAAAATATCAGAAAAACAGTAAAATAACAACTTAATGCATGGTTTATTATGTGTAATTAATCAATTTATACTCAATCCGGTTTTATAAAGGTTTTATAAGATAAATTGTTAATAAAAGATTGTATTTTTCATATAATACAGACTTCGATGGTTAATGGCAAATGAAATATGCTACCACTGATGTCCCCAAGTGGCAGAGGTCGGAATTATTGGATAGTGTCGTAAATAAACAGAATCAGGCGTATATATGACGTATATAAGACCGCACCATGGACATGTATATACGCCACTAGATAAGGCGTCTACGAGACGGATTACAGGTCTAACTTCTAGACGCAAAATCCTACTGTTAGACGCGTTTCGCATACATATGTAAAGCGGTAGGTTTCGTGCAGTGATACGATTTGGGAACTAATCCGTGAACCCTAAATCGGTAGATGGGCATCCGGCTTAACTCGACAGCCTATTTTAGGCTGAGCAGGCAGGAAACCATAAAAATGCCATAAAAGTTCCACAGCGACTTACGATTCACCCAAAACTAAATGCCGGGATGGTCGGGGTGATGGTGTAAACCTAGCATAAGCAGAAACCCCACTATCATGAGGCAATGTCTGCGTGCCGGCCAGACCGCAACAAGATCACGGTAGCCTCAACTTCATGCAGTGCACCTTAAATCGACTCCCTATTTTAGGCCGAGCAGGCAAAAACCATAAAAATGCCATAAAAGTTCCACAGCGACTTACGATTCGCCCAAAATTCAATGCCAGTGTAGTGCCAAAATCGGTTACCCTGCCAAAAATGGTAATTATCGCCCATTAATATCTTGTGCGCATGCTTGAACATACGCAGTGATGAAATTTGCCGAAATTAAGCATATCACGACATGTAATTCTCATGTCTAAATACTACTCTTTACATTTATTTACATTAAAATCACATCAAAATAGTAGTACGTCCGACAGTCCATGAAATCTGACCGAGAGAGCGTGTGCAGACGCATTCGCGTATTGGGTGGGCGATAATTACCATTTTTGGCAGGGTAACCGATTTTGGCACTACACCGGGACAGTCAGGGTGATGGTGTAAACCTAGCATAAGCAGAATCCTCTAGTATAATGAGGACTCTCTCACAGCCCCAGGCTCAGCCACACATTAGAATCATATCCTGCTTCCCGAGACCCTTCAATCTGAGACTCAATGACCCACAGCTCATACATGCTCCACTCTCCCCCCACAGTCCCCCGCGAGGCATGTCAATGAGGTGTGTAACATTCATATCACGTCCACAATCTCCAGCACAGATCAGCAGGGACAGACTGACTAATGGTGGCTAAGCCTGTGTTTGGTTTGCATTAGGTCTGGCGTCCACCTACTACGATGGAAATTTAGACCTACCGATATGGCATCGATGGAAAAAAGCAAATATCGGAGATATCCGGAGGGTGCAAAATCGTAGACATATGTCTAGACATGCTAATTCACCACGCATCGTGGTGGGCTCTCCTGTTAAAAAAGTGATCATGGTCCTGATATGTCCCACGATATTACCAGTGCTAAATCTTGAGGTGTTATCTTCATTTTTAGATATATGATATATGATACACTATAATTCAGGAGATATCACATCGAAGATGTTTCCCAGGGTACATAGAACAACAATGTATATATCTTTTTCAGGCGCTAGAAGTTTTGTTCCTAGTCAAACTAAGAACATATCTATTTGAGACACTTAAACCTAATCACAAATCACTAAATTTGCAGGGCGTACGGGCATATAAATCGTCTATCTACTTCCAAAGTCTCATAATTGTCTGATTAGAATATCATATGTGAAAGCAATTTTCCCGGCAGAATACTCTGTAACTCATGGGTACCAAATCGTAGACCCCCATTTTCTAATCGCAGAGACGTGGTCCACTGCTCCGATATTTTGAATCGGGAGGTTCAACGTAGACTTTTGCCTACCCCTAATGAAAAACTGTCATTGATTTAACATAGGCAAATTTTATGTGGCGTGCTATGACATAACTGGACATGACTGAAACTGTGGAAGCAATTGCCTGAAGACATACAGAGAATGGTTACAAAGGACCTGTTCAAGAGGGCGATAGCTGGGAAACAGAATGACTAGCTTAAACGGGACAAAGATATAAGAGAAGAAATAGATAATCAAACTATTATTGTATTATGATAGGATAGATAGCTGGAAAGCTCGGAAAGATTACCCGCCTTGTTCTAGATTACCTGATGTAAGTAACTGATTGTTGGTACACTACTGCCTGTTTATTATTATTATTACTATTATTTAATGCGATCACTGTTACTATTGTTAATGTGAATATGATATAGATTATGATTGGTACACTACTGCCTGTTTATTATTATTATTTTTATTTAATGTAATCACTGTTACTATTAATGTGAATATGATATAGATTATGATGAACATTCCTCACCCACTGTTTATTCAATTTGCTGGTATGATAGAGATGTCCAGAGACTTCAAGAATGGAGACACAATTGTAGTCATTGGAAGAACTGTAGATTCCCTACAGAAATGAATAAAGTATATATAAAAAGAAATAATAATAAAGTAAAATTTATGTACCTAGAGAAATAAACAAAATTGACCAATCCGCGATCAGGAATTATTTACCTGTGTAAATAGTTCCGGCTGCAGAGCAGGTCAGGGGTCAAGGGTCAGAGGTCAGGGGTCAGAGGTCAGGGGTCATACTGAGGTATGGCTGAGCTGCTCGCGATGCTTCTCACCGACAGAGGGAGCTGTTCTCATCACAGAGCAATCCCGAGTCACTCTCATTCTACAACTCTACAATAAAGCCCAATGCACATCTACCCATTCAGGATTGAACGATTAGTTCCCAAATTGTATAGGAGTCGGTGAACTTGTCGCAGGCAAATTACGTAATACCTTGGCCAATCAATCCCAATCTTAGCACCATTTGCCAACGTTCCATGGTCTGCAGCTAGATTTATCAACATGTTGATAAACTTTTGGCTACTAATTTAGGAACATAGAAACCATAGACTCTGTTAGGATGCTTCGCCTGAGACAAATTACTGTGCGTTTGTCGCCAACAAAGGTGCATAAATGTTCTGAAATTGGTAGATGTATATTGGGCTTTACAATCTGAGAGTAATATGAGGAAACGTACTTACTGAGGATGAGCAATCCTTTACCAGGATGATCGTTAAATATTTTTTTCTAAAGTTATTCCTTTAACCAGGGGTGAGATAAAGGTGAGATAAAGGTGCTTGCATATGGTGCACTACAACCATATAGGGTGGTAAAGGTAGGGTAGAGTGCTTGCATATGGTGCACTTCAGCCATATTTGTATATAACGTCCTGACCATGCTGTACCAGCTACAAAACGAGATGATAATTTACGGTTTGTATGGAACGAGGCATTTACGCCGAGTAAATCATTGTCGGGTTTTGTCGCTTGTACAAGCATGGTAGGTCGTTCTGTATTTACTATTTACGCGAAATTGACAAAAATAATTAATTTCATTTGGCTTAAGAACAAATATTTTGATAAATGTTTTCCGTATTGTTATTTATCTCACCCCTGGAATAAATGCCTATAGGCTTAACATTGGGAACTCGTTCTCCATGCCCCTACGAGTATTGCGGTCCGTTCCCCATGGTCTATGTCCTATGTGTCATGCATTCTTTTAATGTATATAGGGGTGAGATAAATACAGAAAGCAACTCGTTTTGGTCAAAGAAGTTATTCTACAACTCGTTTGAATGCTACATGATATTCATTTTCGGAAAAAGTCTTTCCCTGTGAGGTACAAAAGCCCCTTCCCCGTGGGGGTGTGTGGTTGGTTTGTGTTTAACAAGAATTTTTTTTTTCACATACCAACAGTCGCTACAGCAGATCGAACGTCCACATGCTACATGATATTTACTCGGCTGTCGCCTCGTTCATATAACTCCGCATCAAACTCATGGAGAACAACGACTTTGACAAAAACTTGTTGGTTTCTTCATTAGTATTTCCACGTTATATAACAAAACGATGCGTATTTATCGTATACGGCATGGGTATATAGAAAGGATGGTAAAGGTAGGATAAGGTCCTCACATATGGTGCACTACAACCATATAGGACGGTAAAGGTAGGGTAGAAGGGTCCCATCCCTCAGTCACCTTTTACTGACCACCGCTATCCACCATTGACCCTACCAATGAACCGCCACCATTCGGAAGCATTACCAATCAATAAACCGTCCATCGATCTGGTACCCCGCCTGGTTTACCCGCGCGGGTAAGTGGGCGGGGGACCAGGGGAAGTCGTGCACTGCCCATGCGCAGTGGGCTGTCAATTGGACGCCGTTCCGCGCCATTTCCGCCTGGTCCCTCGGCCACACACTCTCCAAACCTATTTAGGTGGGCGACTCCGGGGTGCCCGGATAATACGGTTTAGCGCCACCCAGCGGCGGCCGGGCGCGGGCGGGGGGCGTGTCACCTGGCGCCCCCTGGTGGTGGGCATGTAGTGAGACTGACAGCCGCTAGGGGTGTGGTGGTAATAGGTTCAGTCCCCTGCCACCAGGGGTGGGTAGGGCTGTGTAGGGTGACGGTGTGTAGGGTGTGTAGGGTTGTATGATATTTATATATATTATATAAATATATATAATATATTTGTAATATATATATGTATGTATAATATCTATGAATGAATATCTATAAATGTATCTATGAAACATACTTGTATATATAAATGATATATTTGTTATATTCATATTTGTAATATATTTGTAATATATTCACAAAATCCAAACCCTGATGATTCACCGAAACATTTGTCAACTGAAAATATCCAAACCACATTTGGTGGGGAAGAGGTTGCTTTGTGCTATTGCTAGGTATAAACTAGCCATGGCGGTCACGGCGGACTAAATGTGAGGATTTGAACAACCACAGCTGGCCATATGCCGTCCAGAGGTTACTAAACTCCCTGTTATCGCCCAGGGTAAATACAAGTTCCGCTTGCGACTGGCTGGCCTCACCACGACAACATGAACCATAGTTTTCCCATTTAAATTTGAAGAACCTGAATATAATTTCGGATTTATACGTAGAAATAGCTGAAATTTCCATTTCTGACATCGGATTTATCATTTGAAGATTTATAAAAACCGATTAACTGCAATAATTTCGGGTTACGGATCAAGGTCTATCACCATACAATATCGGCAACCAGCGAACACCGGGACTTGTAAACAGACTGTATTCTGGGATACTTCAATAGGGTCTATACAGGGAACCGTGAACAAAGTGACTGACCGCAGCCGGCTGTACAGGGAACGGTGAACAAAGTGACCGACCGCAGCCGGCTGTACAGGAAACGGTGAACAAAGTGACCGACCGCAGCCGGCTGTACAGGGAACGGTGAACAAAGTGACCGACCGCAGCCGGCTGTACAGGGAACGGTGAACAAAGTGACCGACCGCAGCCGGCTGTACAGGGAACCGTGAATAACGTGACCGACCGCAGCCGGCTGTACAGGGAACCGTGAACCACGTGACCGACCGCAGCCGGCTGTACAGGGAACCGCGAACAACGTGACCGACCGCAGCCGGCTGTACAGGGAACCGTGAACAACGTGACCGACCGCAGCCGGCTGTACAGGGAACCGTGAACCACGTGACCAACCGCAGCATGCTGTACAGGGAACCGTGAACAACGTGACCGACCGCAGCCGGCTGTACAGGGAACCGTGAACAAAGTGACCGACCCAGCCGGCTGTATAGGGAACCGTGAACAACGTGACCGACCGCTGCCGGCTGTACAGGGAACCGTGAACAACGTGACCGACCGCAGCCGGCTGTACAGGGAACCGTGAACAAAGTGACCGACCGCAGCCGGCTGTACAGGGAACCGTGAACAACGTGACCGACCGCAGCCGGCTGTACAGGGAACCGTGAACCACGTGACCGACTGCAGCCGGCTGTACAGGGAACCGTGAACAACGTGACCGACCGCAGCCGGCTGTACAGGGAACCGCGAACAACGTGACCGACCGCAGCCGGCTGTACAGGGAACCGTGAACAACGTGACCGACCGCAGCCGGCTGTACAGGGAACCGTGAACCACGTGACCAACCGCAGCATGCTGTACAGGGAACCGTGAACAACGTGACCGACCGCAGCCGGCTGTACAGGGAACCGTGAACAAAGTGACCGACCCAGCCGGCTGTATAGGGAACCGTGAACAACGTGACCGACCGCTGCCGGCTGTACAGGGAACCGTGAACAACGTGACCGACCGCAGCCGGCTGTACAGGGAACCGTGAACAAAGTGACCGACCGCAGCCGGCTGTACAGGGAACCGTGAACAACGTGACCGACCGCAGCCGGCTGTACAGGGAACCGTGAACCACGTGACCGACCGCAGCCGGCTGTACAGGGAACCGTGAACAAAGTGACCGACCGCAGTCGGCTGTACAGGGAACCGTGAACCACGTGACCGACCGCAGCCGGCTGTACAGGGAACCGTGAACCACGTGACCGACCGCAGCCGGCTGTACAGGGAACCGTGAACAACGTGACCGACCACAGCCGGCTGTACAGGGAACTGTGAACAATGTGACCGACCGCAGCCGGCTGTACAGGGAACCATGAACAAAGTGACCAACTGCAGCCGGCTGTACAGGGAACCATGAACAAAGTGACCGACCGCAGCCGGCTGTACAGGGAACCGTGAACAACGTGACCGACCGCAGCCGGCTGTACAGGGAACCGTGAACCACGTGACCGACCGCAGCCGGCTGTACAGGGAACCGTGAACAAAGTGACCGACCGCAGTCGGCTGTACAGGGAACCGTGAACCACGTGACCGACCGCAGCCGGCTGTACAGGGAACCATGAACCACGTGACCGACCGCAGCCGGCTGTACAGGGAACCGTGAACAACGTGACCGACCACAGCCGGCTGTACAGGGAACTGTGAACAATGTGACCGACCGCAGCCGGCTGTACAGGGAACCATGAACAAAGTGACCGACTGCAGCCGGCTGTACAGGGAACCATGAACAAAGTGACCGACCGCAGCCGGCTGTACAGGGAACTGTGAACAATGTGACCGACCGCAGCCGGCTGTACAGGGAACTGTGAACAATGTGTCCGACCGCTGCCGGCTGTACAGGGAACCATGAACAAAGTGACCGACTGCAGCCGGCTGTACAGGGAACCGTGAACAACGTGACTGACCGCAGCCGGCTGTATAGGGAACCGTGAACAACGTGACCGACCGCAGCCGGCTGTACAGGGAACCGTGAACAACGTGACCGACCGCAGCCGGCTGTACAGGGAACCGTGAACAACGTGACCGACCGCAGCCGGCTGTACAGGGAACCGTGAACAAAGTGACCGACCGCAGCCGGCTGTACAGGGAACCGTGGACAAAACAAAACCCCAAACGTTTGCCGCCAGGGCCTCAGTGTAAACGCAAATTCATGCCTCCCTGACCATCTACAGCGGTGTAAAACGGGGCAGCCGGGGGCACTGTGTCCAAGTGTTACATGGTGTAAACACAGACAGCACAAAACAGATTCTGATCATGATTTACGATTCACAATACGATATAGTACAATATATATATCTCGTATGATGTGTCTTTTAACATTGGCAATGAGCTGCATTGAGTGCTTCCTCGATATATGATCATTTCAGCTTTGAGAAAGGCAGTAGCTTCCTGCCTCAGCATATCGTAAACAATTCTCAAGTATGCATTTCTAATGCTTTAATAGAAGCCATTAGTATCAGATAGTCTTTTCTGCCAGCGGAATTGAAACTGCGACGATTCCAAAAGGGATCGATCACTCTTCATGAGAATATCATGTTCATTCTCAGAGTCTTCCTCTTTTTTCAGGAACCTGGCTTCAGAAGCCATGTATCTCCAGGTATTGGTAAAACGGTGAATTCTCCTCTCTACCCTACAGCTCCAATCACAGTCACACTCACCAGGCGTAGTCTTCCATCACATTACATACCTTTGATGTCTACACTCTCCTTCCTCCATCCAGTCAGTGTCTATGAGTGAGAATCCGTGACTCAGAGAATGTGCTTGGAGAGTGTAGGGTAATCCAGGGCCCCGGATGACAGATCATCGTGTAAATAGCACCTGGAGGATCTGTCTCCCAGCAGAGTCTTGGCTGTCAGGGAAGGCGGAACGTCTTCATCTGTGCTGAACGATTGATTGGTTCCCGTGTTTATATTAATGTTGTGGCAGCTCGGGTAACACCAGAGAAAATATTCCCATGTCTTATATTCGTCTGCTAGGTCTGTCCACCCCTCTCATAAGATCTCACACTCTCTAAGTGGTATTCTGTACTCTCACTACGCTCTATGGGAGAGGAATTCTTAACGAACTGGGCTTAGAGTCTTGATAATCCACTGGCCTGCCTCCCGTGCATCAATGCAACCCAAATATTCCTATAATCTCAATCATGCCACCTAGTCGGAACACTCTGGGCAGTGGATTCTCAAGGCTCTAAGCCTGGTTCGCTAAGAATTCTTCTCCCATAGAGCATAGTGAGAACCTTGTACAGACTACGACTTAGAGAGTGTGAGATCTTATGAGAGGGACAGTACTGTGAGATGCGGTACTCGTCACAAAACCTGTAACTATTGTATGTATCTGGAACGAGAATAACCAGAGCCGTAGAAAACCTAATCTGCAATAGAGAAACTGTAGTAATGCTTGTCATGCCTGAAGGTCTGAGAAAAACTGAATGAATTTGGGGGAGATTAGTATATATATATATATATATATATATATATATATATATATATATATATATGTGTGTGTGTGTGTATAGTATAGCTTTTCTTGAGGAATTACAATTTCATTACCCACTTAATACAAAGTCTCCACAGAAAACACATAGGGAGTGTGTATCACCATACCCGGAGCATACTGATATATCGACCTAATACAAAGTGTCCATAGAAAACACATAGGGAGTGTGTATCACCATACCCGGAGCACACAGATATATCCACTTAATACAAAGTCTCCACAGAAAACACATAGGGAGTGTGTATCACCATACCCGGAGCATACAGATATATCCACTTAATACAAAGTCTCCACAGAAAACACATAGGGAGTGTGTATCACCATACCCGGAGCATACTGATATATCGACCTAATACAAAGTGTCCACAGAAAACACATAGGGAGTGTGTATCACCATACCCGGAGCATACAGATATATCCACTTAATACAAAGTCTCCACAGAAAACACATAGGGAGTGTGTATCACCATACCCGGAGCATACTGATATATCGACCTAATACAAAGTGTCCATAGAAAACACATAGGGAGTGTGTATCACCATACCCGGAGCACACAGATATATCCACTTAATACAAAGTCTCCACAGAAAACACATAGGGAGTGTGTATCACCATACCCGGAGCATACAGATATATCCACTTAATACAAAGTCTCCACAGAAAACACATAGGGAGTGTGTATCACCATACCCGGAGCATACTGATATATCGACCTAATACAAAGTGTCCATAGAAATCACATAGGGAGTGTGTATCACCATACCCGGAGCATACTGATATATCGACCTAATACAAAGTGTCCATAGAAAACACATAGGGAGTGTGTATCACCATACCCGGAGCACACAGATATATCCACTTAATACAAAGTCTCCACAGAAAACACATAGGGAGTGTGTATCACCATACCCGGAGCATACAGATATATCCACTTAATACAAAGTCTCCACAGAAAACACATAGGGAGTGTGTATCACCATACCCGGAGCATACTGATATATCGACCTAATACAAAGGGTCCATAGAAAACACATAGGGAGTGTGTATCACCATACCCGGAGCATACAGATATATCCACTTAATACAAAGTCTCCACAGAAAACACATAGGGAGTGTGTATCACCATACCCGGAGCATACAGATATATCCACTTAATACAAAGTCTCCACAGAAAACACATAGGGAGTGTGTATCACCATACCCGGAGCATACTGATATATCGACCTAATACAAAGTGTCCATAGAAAACACATAGGGAGTGTGTATCACCATACCCGGAGCACACAGATATATCCACCTAATACAGAGTGTCCATATAAAACACTTAGGGAGTGTGTATCATCATACCCGGAGCATACAGATATATCCACCTAATACAAAGTGTCCATAGAAAACACATAGGGAGTGGGTATCACCATACCCGGAGCATACAGATATATCCACCTAATACAAAGTCTCCATGGAAAACACATAGGGAGTTTGTATGGACATACTCGGCGCATACGGATATGTTGTATGCTCCGGGTGGCGCATACGGAAAAATAGTGCGTATGGAAAAATAATGCATAACTAAAATGAACTGATATCGGCATGTCACTTGTGCAGAAAAGGTTGATAATAAATACAATATAGACTGGTTTCAGATAAAAGCGGTTGTATGCTCCTCAGAGTTGACGCCTCGGAGTATACAGCCGCTTGTATTTGAAACCAGTCAATATTGTGTTTATATCAAACTAATATAAGGTGTCCATAGAAAACACATAGGGAGTGTGCATCACTATACCAGGAGCATACAGATATATGTTGCATGCTCCAGTTTGCAAAAAAACACCCATACAGAAACATCTGAAAGGCTTTACCGTAAATCAAATAAAAGACCAACATATATCCTTCAATGTGAGGGGAAAAAACTTCTTCCAACCGGAAAATCGGGGCCCCGATTTCCACGGAAAACTCGTGGTCGCGTTACAGCCATTACGCTTCCGTATACATGGAAAACACATTTGTATACGCGCATACGGTGGGGTGAATTATGGACGTATACTTATGTAAACATGTCAATGTACAACTGATACATGCATTTACGCAGTGGCGAATATATGAAAAAAGTGGTTTTTTACGCAGTGAGAGGTAAATATATTGCTCTGCAACTCCATGTATTCGCAACTAGCCCGCAAATATAGCCACCATTGCGGTATCATCAGCAATAAAGCTTGTACCAGGAACGTGAACTCATAGATTGTATTTATTCAGATTTCTGTCATACCATCAAGATAGTAACAATGTGACGCCATTTTGAATTCAGTTTATGCCCGTCGCTTGTCAGAAAACTCATTCGTCATCTGTACCAGCATAAAACCGGAAATACGGGCATCAGTTTAATGCGCATGCGTGCATATGTATCACTAGTAACCCTGGGAGTACAGCAGAAAATCCATTTTTTTCCCGCCCATTTCTTCCCAGATGCTGAGGACTTCACCTTTTTAACTAGCAGCTTGCAATTCTATCTGACCAAGAAAAAAAGATCGTAAATCTTCCAAACGGTCGCACTTTAATTATATCACATCGTTTCTTACGACCACATGAAGACATTATAGAACACCACCGTGAGATGCCATTGCGGAGGCAATCGTGTGAGATCCTGTTTTATCCGCGAACAATGCCTCCTAATTAGTTATTGTAGTAGAGTGTGCTGGTCAGGTGTCGGCAAAACAAGGCTTAGATTAGCTGGGATTTTTAACTCAGAACCTAGACTGGCTCCAGTCCCCGCATCCTATGGCTACCCTCCTCGCTGGGATACAGGCTCCAGTCCCTGCGTCCTATGGCTACCCTCCTCGCTGGGATACTGGCTCCAGTCCCTGCATCCTATGGCTATCCTTCTCGCTGAGATACAGGCTCCAGTACCTGCATCCTATGGCTACCCTCCTCGCGGGGATACTGGCTCCAGTCCCTGCATCCTATGGCTACCCTCCTCGCTGGGATACTGGCTCCAGTCCCTGCATCCTATGGCTATCCTTCTCGCTGAGATACAGGCTCCAGTACCTGCATCCTATGGCCACCCTCCTCGCGGGGATACTGGCTCCAGTCCCTGCATCCTATGGCTACCCTCCTCGCTGGGATACTGGCTCCAGTCCCTGCATCCTATGGCTACCCTCCTCGCTGGGA
Organism: Alentia gelatinosa; assembly: GCA_950022655.1. Classification (NCBI taxonomy): domain Eukaryota; kingdom Metazoa; phylum Annelida; class Polychaeta; order Phyllodocida; family Polynoidae; genus Alentia; species Alentia gelatinosa. The sequence continues at coordinate 124,824,348 of OX465581.1, forward strand.
TACTGGCTCCAGTCCCTGCATCCTATGACTACCCTCCTCGCTGGGATACAGGCTCCAGTCCCTGCATCCTATGGCTACCATCCTCACTGGGATACTGGCTGCTGTCCCTGCATCCTATGGCTACCCTCCTCGCTGGGATACTGGCTCCAGTCCCTGCATCCTATGGCTATCCTTCTCGCTGAGATACAGGCTCCAGTACCTGCATCCTATGGCCACCCTCCTCGCGGGGATACTGGCTCCAGTCCCTGCATCCTATGGCTACCCTCCTCGCTGGGATACTGGCTCCAGTCCCTGCATCCTATGGCTACCCTCCTCGCTGGGATACTGGCTCCAGTCCCTGCATCCTATGACTACCCTCCTCGCTGGGATACAGGCTTCAGTCCCTGCATCCTATGGCTACCATCCTCACTGGGATACTGGCTGCTGTCCCTGCATCCCATGGCTACCCTCCTTGCTGGATACTGGCTCCAGTCCCTTCATACTATGGTTACCCTCCTTGCTGGGATACTGGCTCCAGTTCCTGCATCCTATGGCTACCCTCCTCTCTGGGATACAGGGACTGGTACAATCGGTAATGGTGTAGGATTTCTGGCACTGTTTAGCTACAGTATTTCTAACACTCTCCATACAGATATCCTGGCCACTGTTCAGAATATCTGCAGGGAGTTTGATGTTGTTCATCGGAATTTTTTTGCCAACGCCACGTCTTTTTACACATTCATTCTGATTGTGTTTCACAATCTAATAACTTTTCTTAATCAAAGACTTGAGCAAGTCTACTCTGAACCTTTCCCAGGTTTTATGTTACTGAGTAAAGCTCGCAGCTCTGGGAGCGGGTATCATAAGAGACATCTGATAGTACTTAATGAAGTGAGAGCAACCTGAAACACGTCGCCGATAATTATCATTGACAGCCATCTTGGATGTGAAAACACGCATTCAAAATGGCCGCCACCGCTTCTCGCCGCCCGACGGGAAAAAACCAGAAGGGAGCGGAGTCGTTTGAGAAATCACTTGAAGAACAAATTGCTGCGGAGGGAAGAACAACAGGGTGGAGATGAAATTAGATCGAGGTGAACTGATGGACGTTATTGCCGGATGGAAACAACTTATTCTATAAATTATGGCTTCTTACACCGGATGAAAACCACCATTCCTATATACCCATTATTGAACTAACTAGAGTTACATATGTTTCAAAAGATCTTCCTCGGGTGCATATTCCGCTTCCCTGGTGGGGGTGTGGGTGTGGTGCAGATCGGAAACTATCTCCAGTCAGCTGCGGTCGGTCACTTTGTTCACAGTTCCCTGTACAGCCGGCTGCGGTCGGTCACGTTGTTCACGGTTCCCTGTACAGCCGGCTGCGGTCGGTCACGTTGTTCACGGTTCCCTGTACAGCCGGCTGCGGTCGGTCACGTGGTTCATGGTTCCCTGTACAGCCGGCTGCGGTCGGTCACGTGGTTCATGGTTCCCTGTACAGCCGGCTGCGGTCGGTCACGTTGTTCATGGTTCCCTGTACAGCCGGCTGCGGTCGGTCACGTGGTTCATGGTTCCCTGTACAGCCGGCTGCGGTCGGTCACGTTGTTCACGGTTCCCTGTACAGCCGGCTGCGGTCGGGCACGTGGTTCACAGTTCCCTGTACAGCCGGCTGCGGTCGGTTACGTTGTTCACGGTTCCCTGTACAGCCGGCTGCGGTCGGGCACGTGGTTCACGGTTCCCTGTACAGCCGGCTGCGGTCGGTCACGTTGTTCACGGTTCCCTGTACAGCCGGCTGCGGTCGGGCACGTGGTTCACGGTTCCCTGTATAGCCGGCTGCGGTCAGTCACTTTGTTCACGGTTCCCTATACAGCCGGCTGCGGTCGGTCACATTGTTCACGGTTCCCTGTATAGACCCTATTGAGGTATCCCAGATTCCTATATACCCATTATTGAACTAACTAGAGTTACATACCGCTGCGTGGGGGTGCATTAAAAATAAGTTATATGTCGAGGTTGACGTTTTCGTCCCGCTCTCACGTTTTCGTCCCGCTCTGATGTTTTCGTCACGCTCTCATGTTTTCGTCCCGCTCTGACGTTTTCGTCCCGCTCTGATCACGTGATGCAATACAGCAGCGGGACGAAACAATAGCTGTTGTGGTTACTCAATAAGGGTGGCCATTTGTTTTGGAAGTATTTCAGGTAAAGAATTAAGCATTTTTATCGATATTTGAGGGTATATAGGAATAGGGAAACCAAGTACCGGTAAGCAAAAGTCAAAGTTACTCGGTAAGGCTTGGAAAAATTACTGCCCGCAGCTACGCCTTGGGCAGTAATTTTTCCAAGCCTTACCTGGTAGCTTTGAACTTTTGCTCACCGGAACATAGTTTCCCTCTATTTTATTCAAATATACGCCATCGCGGAAGTGCATGTATTGGCTGAATTTGGACTTGTTTTCATATATATACGCCCAGGGTTTATATACGGACGCGTCTTGGCTGTATTTCACACCCGGCGTACATTAGAGGAAATATCCTCTCCCCCCGCTGCCTCCCACTCGTTTGTGTTGGTAGAATTATAGGTGTTCTTAGTGGGAAACTTATTGAGGACAATAATAAAGATCTAAAAAAAAAAGTATATGGCGTGCCACCTTCCGACTTTTGGCGTCCGATATATTTGCCAGCCACCCTTGAATTTTCATCTTTTTATCACAAATCAGAGATTGGAAACACAAAATGAAAGAAATCGGTGACCGATATTTGATCCAAATTATAGCGTATCTTGGCACCACTTCTTGATAGAATTGACAGATTTTACTTATCATATCGGTGGGGTTTTGGTCAGCAGGTTAACATGCCACAAAAATATGCAGAAAAGGGGACGGTTGGGTAAGTGATAAAAAGACAAATGATCATCAACGGTCTGTTTCCACCTTCCGACTAACTTTTGATTCCTCTCTCTGAACTCACTATAGAGGGAAACTATGTTCCGGTGAGCAAAAGTTCAAAGTTACTCGGTAAGGCTTGGAAAAATTACTGCTCAAGGCGTCAGCCGCGGGCAGTAATTTTTCCAAGCCTTACCGAGTAACTTTGACTTTTGCTTACCGGTACTTGCAAATGGCCACCCTTATCGAGTAACCACAACAGCTATTGTTTCGTCCCGCTGCTGTATTGTACCACGTGATCAGAGCGGGATGAAAACGTCAGAGCGGGACGAAAACATGAGAGCGGGACGAAAACGTCAACCTCGACACATAACTTATTTTTGATGCACCCCCCAGCAGCGGTATGTAACTCTAGTTAGTTCAATAATGGGTATATAGGAATACCCTTTTCTATATGCCACCGATATCCAAAAATCAAGTGGATCAACATCATTCAACACTTATGGACAACCTTTGATCAATCTTAGCCAGTAAGCTTGAATATTATGAAACAATCACCTTCGTAGAGGTCTCCCTGTACACTATTTTTTCGCTGGCATAGGTTATTAACCCGTTCCCTGCAGTACCCAGTTCCCCTTCTCAGCATTCCACGGCAGGCATTGCCTGCCCAAACAACCCTGCTACGGCAGGCACCTTTTTTGGGGGGGAAATAGCAATGTCATGAGATGTGTCATGTGATTTAAGTAATATACCTTGGAGACTGATCATATCTTTTTATACCAAATCAAAGGTCAATATGGCTCTTATACAATGTCAAATTTTCTTTTAATTCAAACAATTATATTTTTATCTATTAAATTTTGTATATAAGTAATAAATGATGCCTCTAAGATTCCTGGAGGCATCATCCTGCTGTTAAAGGGTTAAAGGGCCCCCTAGAGCCTTTCTGTCCGCCAGTTATTGTTGCTTATTGTAATAAAGTCTCATATTTCTGACTGTCTTCTACCAGATCTCATCTTGTGGCCTTGAGGCAGCCTTCTTCTTATTTCTGTGGCCGTCCTTTTGGTCGTATATCACCTTTTTTCTAGCTTTACATGTACTCTTCTATGTCCAAACTCCCCTATATATATTAGCTTTCATTTTCCTTTTTTATGAAACACTCTTCACACTAGTATGCTTCTTTTTTGTTTACCCTTTAAGGACGCGTGATGCCTGTGGACATTACCACACTAAAGACACATGATGCCGGGAGACATCACTATTCTAATATTTACAAACTTGTTTCAACAAAAAAATAATAGAGCAATATTCAGGAAATCTTCACAGAATATAGATATGTTATCATATTTAGTGTTTCTATTCAAAAGAAACAAATAATTCATGATCATATGTTCTATTATACAATTACAAACTTGAATTATCCGTTTTAACTATTAAATGTCCGTCCTCTAGTCCGACAAACTGCCACCAGCACCTGTCCTTATGGGAGTAGCTCTGCTACAGGTACCCGTCTTTAAAGGGTTAACCTATTTTCCAAATTATCGAAATTCAGAGATAGGTTTTAAAGCAGGAAGGTCAAACGGAGTCAACACCTTCAGAAACTATTTACATGGCGGGACTTAAAAAGATCTCCCTGTATACGTACTGTTGTTTACGTAAAGGCATATCCTACAATTCACTGTGGCGCCACCTGGTGATTTCAAATATTGTCAATTATCATTCAAAAATGGTTCATTGTGGTTCATCCTAATGCCCAATGCGTACATTTAACATTTTGTCCAGTTTATACAATCCTGATAGGTAAAATAGGACAAGTAAAATATGTTTGATTCTAAGTAGGAAATATTCGGGAAAATATGGTTTCCTTCAGTTTTCCCAAGACGGTGAAATATATCTTTTAGTATTTGCATGAATGTCCTATTTTATCAAATCTGCTGGTAATAATAATATTCTTGCTGTCTTTGTTTTGATCAATTCTCATTATATCTTGGATCAGATATGGTCAGTGAGAGTCATGTGGGAAATGTAACAAGTTATAACCAGACACAAGGGATAAGAAACCAATATGTTCATCAATGATGAATGAGCGTGGAATTCTAAAAAATAAATCCTACTAAGATGATCGCCGAGTCTGTGTCAGCCAATCACAACATCCCTTACTTATTGTAGAGTATCAGTGAGTCTATGTCAGCCAATAACAACATCCCTTACTTATCGTAGAGTAATACCGAGTCTATGTCAGCGAATCACATCAGCCCGTACCTCGTATGGACTATTACTAAGTCTATGTCAGCCAATCACATCATCCCTTACTTCTTGTAGAGTATCGCTAAGTCTATGTCAGCCAATCACATCATCCCCTACCTCTTGTAGAGTAATACTGAGTCTATGTCAGCCAATCACATCATCCCTTACTTATCGTAGAGTAATACCGAGTCTGTGTCAGTCTATCACATCATCCCTTACTTATTGTAGAGTAATACCGAGTCTATGTCAGCCAATCACAACATCCCTTACTTATTGTAGAATAATACTGAGTCTATGTCAGACATTCACAACATCCCTTACTTATTGTAGAATAATACTGAGTATATGTCAGCCAATCACAACATCTCTTACTTATCGTTGAGTATTACTGACTATATGTCAGCCAATCACATCATCTCTTACTTATCGTAGAGTATAACTGAGTTTATATCAGCCAATCACATTATCCCTTACTTCTTGTAGAGTAACACTTAATCTCACACTTTTTATCAAACGGTCATATGCCTGATCTCTATTCTCGTAAACACTACTGACTATACCATAATGACAATGTCAACCAGGATCTAAACGTCTAAAAGGTGCTTACCATACATACATGGAAATCTTAAGCTTTGGAATCTCTGAGAACCGAAATGTAACAAGAACTGCGTTATATGCGACAGGCTGTAATCCCCTCGTAGTTGATAATGTAATAATCTCGCTTTTGCTCTTATATTACTACGCGTACACTACTCGGAAATCCCTGCCACACTTACACAAAACCAGTCATTGTTGTGTATATCTTATACTCGTTTGGTTCTGGGCGAAAATTGTCTTTATTTCGTATTTCTCAATAGAACATATCACATTGAGAATTAAATGCAATAATCGTAATTGTGGTAATTGTTGACTCACATTCTATAAGTGGATTGTACATACAATCCTCTGTTAGTATTTAATCTATTCTTTCTGAAGCACTTTCCATCCTAGGACAACGTAGAAACTAATCATAGGCTTCATCCTCAAGTGTCCTGTCAATTCATCTCGGATTTCCATCTTCAAATCTCACTTTTGTTTACAAAAGCAGACGACAATCCACTTCCGGTTCCGTTTGGTCACGTGCTCAGGCGTCTTCCGGTTCTTTAAATTTCCAAGAAAATTAATTCCCGATGGTTTCCTCTTGAATCCCACGAGAGGGCGCTAGCTAGCGTCTCTCCCTTGCGCCTGCGCAATCGTGCTCAGTTTTGAGGACGTTGAAACGCCTCCGAAGAAAAGGGCGTTTCATGAGACCGGCTAAAACCCTGATTGCCCTTTCATGCCTTGTGTATAGAGCACGCCTGACAAAAGACTAGTACCACCAGAGCCCGACAGAGGGCGGGCACGTCTCTCCAACAAAATTAGAAAATTAATTTTCGGCAATAAAACGGCGCGGCAATCTTATTTGACGGAGGCTGATGGGCTGCGTAGACAATGGCCGACCTGGAGAGAACTCAATTTACGGCCGAGATGCCCGCTTTGTTCGCGCGGGGAGTGAGGGGTGTGGGTGTGGGAGTGTGGGAGTGGGAGTGTAGGTGAGGGTGAGGGGTAGGGTGTGGGGAGAGGGTGGGTGGGGGTAGGGGTGTGTGGGAGTGTAGGTGAGGGTGTTGGGGAGGGTGAGGGTGAGGGTGAGGGGTGTGGGTGTGGGAGGGTGGGAGTGGGAGTGTAGGTGAGGGTGAGTGGGGGGTGTGGGAGTGGGAGTGTGGGTGTGGGAGTGTGGGTGTGGGTGTGGGGGAGGGTGAGGGTGAGGGTGAGGGGTGTTGGTGTGGGAGTGTGGGAGTGGGAGTGTAGGTGAGGGTGTGGGGGAGGGTGAGGGTGAGGGTGAGGGGTATTGGTGTGGGAGAGGGGGAGGGTGAGGGTGTGGGGGAGAGTGTAGGTGAGGGTGAGCGGCAGGGTGGGTGTGGGTAGGGGGTGTGGGGTGAGGGTGTGGGTGTGGGGAGAGGGTGTGGTAGTAGGTGTGGGGGTGTGGGTGTAGGTGAGGGTGAGGGGCAGGGTGGGTGTGAGGATGAGGGTGTGGGGAGAGGGTGTGGGGAGAGGGTGAGGGTGAGGATGTTGGTGTGGGTGTGGGTGAGGGGGTGTGGTCGTGGGTGTTGGTGTGCGTGTGGGTGCGGGTGTGGATGTAGGTGAAGGTGTGTGTGAGGGTGTGGTTGTGTGGATGAGGGTGGGGTTTAGGGGGTGGGAGTTTGTGTGGTACTGTGAAAAAAGGTGGGGTGCGGGTGTAGGTGTGGATATTGGTGTTGGTGTTAATGTGTGGGAGAGGCTGGGGTGTGGGTTTGGGAGTGGGTGAGGTGGTGTGGGAGAGGGTTGGGAGAGGGTGAGGGTGTGGGTGGGGGTGAATGCAGGGCTGGTAGTAGTTTGGGTGTGGGTGTGGATATGGGTGAGGGTGAGGGTGACAGTGAGGGTGTGGATGTGAGGGAGTGGGAGATGGTTGGGTGTGGGTGTCAGTATCAGTGTGGGTGAGGGAAGTAGGTATGGGTGAATGCAGGGCTGGTAGAGCTGTGGTTGTGGATGAGGGTGTGGGTGTGGGTCAAGGTGATAGTTAGAGACTGGTAGTGAGCTCTGCTAGGAGATTGTAAGATGGCGGACACCGCACTATGAACATCAGGGAAGATCTGCTAGGAGATTATAAGACGGGGAACACCACAATATGAACGTTAGGGAGTATCTGCTAGGAGATTGTTAGACGGGGGACACCACACTATCAATGTCATGGAAGATCTGCTAGGAGATTGTAAGACGGGGGACACCACCCTATCAATGTCATGGAAGATCTGCTACGAGATTGTACAATGGCGGACACCATACTATAAACGTCAGGGAGGATCTGCTAGGAGATTGTAAGACGGGGGACACCACACTATCAATGTCATGGAAGATCTGCTAGGAGATTGTTAGACGGGGGACACCACACTATCAATGTCATGGAAGATCTGCTAGGAGATTGTAAGATGGGGGACACCACACTATCAATGTCATGGAAGATCTGCTAGGAGATTGTAAGGCGGGAGACACCATAAAGGATGCTCCAAGCTTTAATAATCCACACAAAACTTTACATGAATTGAGTAGCGACGGACAAGAGATGAAAATCCTCTTAGCAAAGTTTGCTTTGGGGAAAATGTCTCGATCGTTGAACAATCTCGTTGGGTTTTGAGAATTCTTCTACGTGCTTCTGGTATTCAGTCGTCAGGTCGATTAGAACGAGTGGAGATTTTGTTCATTTTCTCCACCTCAATGAAGGGGAACCGGAAACGAGGCAATGCGCAGGACCGGAAGTGATTAGATAGTGAGCATGACAAAGACCTTTTTGACGTGCATGACAAACATATGCAAATATATTCAAATATGATGTAGTGATTACTTAATATGTTTGATATAATTATTTTCGTATTTAAGGGTGTTTTTTTTTCCAAAGTAATAAAAGAAGGTAATGGTTCTACTGTGAGTCACGAGAGTTAGTGGCAAACTTGGTCGATGATTCAGAATAATCACAGAATAAGATAAACTTGAAAATGGAGATATAGAAGTAAGAATCTTACATGCAGGAAGATACAGAGAAAGGACAAGGAACTGAATGTTGAGGAAGTTTGATATTATTTGTAAGCAAAATATCCGGTTATGATTTTTTGTCTCACCCCTGGAATAAATGTCCATGGGCTTAACATTGGGAATTCGTTCTCCACGCCCCCACGAGAATTGCAGCCCGTTCTCCATGGTCTATATCCTGTGGGTTGTCCATTCTTTTAGTGTGTACAGGGGTGAGATAAATACACATTATACAGATAGCAACTCGTTTTGTTCAAAGAAGTCATTCTCCAACTCGTCTGAATGTTATGTGATATTCACTCGGCTGTCACCTTGTTCATATCACTCTGCATCAAACTCGTGGAGAATGACGACTTTGATCAAAACTGGTTGGTTTCTTCTTTAGTACTTCGAGTCATGTGAAGTATTGGCAAATCAAACCATGTCGATTAAGCCAAATGCCCGTCTACCGGTTTCGGAATATTTATGTACCTTTGTCAGCAACAAACAGGCAGTAATTTTCAGTAGATGTCGGTAGATGTAGGACAGCTAGGCAAGGGTGAGCCACCGATTGGTGAACCACCTCCATGAGATGTTCTTTTGTCGCTGACACGTTGTGGTTTCTATGTTCCAAAATCGGTGCCGAAAGGTTTATCAACATGTTGATAAATCTAGTTGCCGACAATGGAACGTTGGTAAATTGGGCTTGATTGGGTTACTTAATTTGCCATCGACGAGTTCACCGGCTTCTATACGATTTGCGAACTAATCATTCAACCCTTAATCGGTAGATGGGCATCAGGCTTTATTCAGAATAATCCCATTATCTGAGGCACATGTAAATAGAAATGCAGGATTCACATGTAAAATTAAAAGAGAATATACATTTGACACTATGATATTAAATCTATACTCTTTTCCTCACAAAAAGGTCCAGTTTCTGTTAGTATTGAGTACAACTAGCATCAATCTTCCAGTTATTTATTTTCAGAAATAGGATAATTCTGTGACTGTGTTCCTTATGAAGTGCTTAAATACAAAATGTTTCACTTAAGGAAGTGTTTATAGATAGAATATATAAATATTCATTACAGCTATGATGTTGTATTCACAACCATGACAAGGGTAATTTCTTTTAGGTTTAGATTTTATCATAGAAATAGAAATAGCCTGAAGAAGTATAATCAAATAAGGCAAAACGTCACAAATTCTTAATCACCCCCCCCCCCCCATCTCGATGTCCTACAAACTTTAAAAAAACCTTTAAAAACAGATAAACTTGTCAAGTTTTTTGTGGATTATAAATGCATCTTAATTTGATCATAATGTATGAAGATCATAACTACCAAATAAAAACAAGATCATACTACCGACAATCATGTTACTGTTCCCATACTACCACTAATAAGTATTATAAAAGTGACAAATATTTTATCCATTACGATATACCCATGCCGTATTTACTGTAAATATGTACCGTTTTTACACTGGTCCGTACACTAAAATACGGACCACCTTGCCAATTACGTTCCTTAACATATCGGTTGTTAAAAATTAAATTAATGATTTTTTTTTAATTGTTGGGTATAAAGTAAATATATAACGTCCAACCATGCTTGTACAAGTCACAGAACTCGATGATAATTTACGGACCGTAAATTACAAACCGTAAATTACCATCTCGTTCTGTGACTTGTACAGCATGGTCAGGACGTTTTATATAACTACATAAAGTGGGGAATTAATTGTAGGACTACTCTATGAGGAATGCCTCTCTGCCACTCCTTCTTAAAGGTTAAGTCACCGTAACCAAACTCCGCTTTAAGTTTGAAATCTGAAACGTTGTATCCGTTGACTTTACACGTAAGCACACATCTATATAAACAAAATATTTTGTTTAGAAAACACACACAAAAAACAACAACCGGACACGCCTTGACCAAACCTTCACGGATACAGGCCACAGGAATGTTAGTCGAACCAGATTCAGGAAACAAACTTAGAAAAATATTACAAAAGCAGACGACAGGCATAGGTCAGACGCCTGGACGCCTGTCACGTGACCACTGTGGACCAATCAGCGGACGGGACTTATAATGGTTAAGTTTCCGTGACCTTCAGCGGACCTTTACACATCCCCAGCAGGATTATATTTAAATACCTTCTGCGTAAACAAAATCTGTATCAATGTGGTTGAAATGCCACATTCTTTGTCCTTGTTTATTGTAGTTTGATGATGTATACTTTCTGTGTGAAAATACTTACTTGCTCAGTCACTATGTGCTCTTTTTATCATATACCTAGATAACACTCAGAATTGCCACTTTATTTACTTACAAGTCGTTCACGATGGACTCATTCATTACGTCACAGTGAGCCTGAACATTATTCATACTGCACCCCTAGAAGCAGGTGGTATTACATAGACATTCGGTCATAGGTATATAATATCATAGGGGAGCACCACCTTACAACTTCTCATATCGAAATAAAGTATCGGTGATTTTAGTCGTCTGGTGTAAACAGGGAAGTACTCACTTGTCACATGCACAAAGACTGTGATTCTTGGATGTGAGACCTGAATCCTAATAGAGGTAAACGGGCAGTACATCTCACATGCAGAGAGACTGTGATTCTGTGAATTGAATAAACATTTGTTTATTCAAACCTTTGAGTCTGTTACTTATAAAGTCTACAGAAACCTCTCCTCTCCTCAAATGGCGAGGAGGATACAACGTCATATCTGAAGGTCACCTTGGGTCACTGGGTGGATCTGGTTCAGGTCGGTCAGCTGGTCACAACAGATAAGTCACACCAGCGTCTCAGGTGTCAACACGGTGTTAAGCCTGATGCCCATCTACCGATTCAGGGTTGAGCGATTAGTTCCCAAATCGTATAGGAGTCGGTGAACTTGTCACAGGCAAATTATGTAACTCTTCGCTCGACCTGCGGACATTGAGGAGATGGGTTGGTGGGTATTAGTCCTAAGCAAATCGGAATACTAATCGTGGCTCACCGTTGCCTAGCTGTCCTACATCTACCGACTACGGCCGACTCCGTTAGGATGCCTTGAGTGAGACAAATTACTATCCGTTTGTCGCCGAGAAAGGTACATGAAAGTTCCGAAATCGGTAGATGGGCATTGGGCTTTAGAGCGCGATTCACATGTTGGGATTCGTGTATCTTACAGGGTGTTTGTCTGAGACAAATCCTGCTGGGATTCGTGTATCTTACAGGGTCTTTGTCTGAGACAAATCCTGCTGAGATTCATGTACCTCACAGGGTGTTTGTCTGAGACAAATCCTGCTGGGAGTCGTGTATCTTACAGGGTGTTTGTCTGAGACAAATCCTGCTGGGATTCATGTACCTCACAGGGTGTTTGTCTGAGAGAAATCCTGCTGGGATTCATGTACCTCACAGGGTGTTTGTCTGAGACAAATCCTGCTGGGATTCATTTACCTCCTAGCATGTTTGTCTGAGACAAATCCTGCTGAGATTCATGTACCTCACAGGGTGTTTGTCTGAGAGAATTCCTGCTGAGATTCATGTACCTCACAGGGTGTTCGTCTGAGAGAAATCCTGCTGAGATTCATGTACCTCGCAGGGTGTTTGTCTGAGACAAATCCTGCTGGGATTCATGTACCTCACGAGGTGTTTGTCTGAGACAAATCCTGCTGAGATTCATGTACCTGACAGGGTGTTTGTCTGAGACAAATCCTACTGAAATTCATGTACCTCACAGAGTGTTTGTCTGAGAACAAATCCGGCTGGGATTCATGTACCTCACAGGGTGTTTGTCTGTCATAAAGGCTAACCTTTGTGACATAATCCCCCATGGAGTATTTTTTTCGAAATAATCAATGGGCGTTCCCAACGCTAAGTCTGTGGGGAGAAAATATCAGGGCTGAGATAATATCAGGGCTGTGATAATATCATCAATATTATCACAGACAAGGAAGGGGCCATCCAAAACTAAAGGATGATATTAGGAAACGTCCTTACTGTGGACGAAACGATTCATGTTCAAGGTCAGTCGTCGATATCATACTGCCTGACGCCATAGGCGGAAGGCAGTATAAAATCGACGACTGACCGAGAACGAGAAGCGTTTCGTCCACAGTGAGGACGTTTGCTTATTATCATATACCTTGAATCGATGAAAAACACCATTTTGATGACTTATTAAGTCACACTCACAGCGGGCACGAACATTATTATTACTGCACCCCTAGCAGCGGGCAGTATTTCATAGACATTCGCACACAGGTATATAATAATGAAGGTCGGGCATAACGAAGCGGCCAGACACCTCTACACAGAACCCCGACCAGTCTGTAGCTCCTTATCGAGCACAACGAGTCTCAGGTGAGTTGGAGCAGGTGAGGAGCAGGTGAGGAGCAGGTGAGAAGCAGGTGAGGAGCAGGTGAGAGCCACTCCCCGCCCACCTGGGCGTCGTCAGGGTAGTCAGGGGCTGGTACAGGTAGGCACAGGTACACAGCCACACAGTACAGTCAGGTGACCAGAGAAGACGGGGAGGAGTTTGTAGAAGAACCTCGTGGAGTAATTACAGGGCTCAGTTCACAGGGATTGGAGGGTAGGGGAGCGTAAGGTGAATGGACTGCTCACAGACGTTAGGCTTCAGTTGCTCCCACAGACCGCTCCCTATGAGGCTTATAATTGTAAAGGTGGGACCACTTATCATGTCATGGTGTGTGATGTTAACCAACCTTACAGTGGTGAAGCTGTGTTAATATATCTTGTGTATGTTATGAGAAAGTAGATAGACTTTATAATTGTAAAGGTGGGACCACTCATCATGTCATGGGGCGAAAAGGGAAACGTCCTTACAATGGTAAACCTGTGTTAATATATCTTGTCGTATCATGAGAAAGTAGATAGACGTTATGATTGTAAAGGTGGGAGCGAGAAGGTGAACATCCTTACAATGGTAAACCTGTGTTAATATATCTTGTCGTGTCATGAGAAAATAGATAGACGTAATAATTGTAAAGGTGGGAGCGAGACGGTGAACATTCTAACAATAGTAAATTCATTAGGATTAAGAATCATAAGATTCCACAGATGTTCAGTTGACTAGGAAACACTGTTACTCTACCTAGATTATGAATATTTCTGATGTTAACCAAACTGCTACAACAAGATGTGACTGTGCTGACGGAAAACAGGCCTACAAGTCTAGGATGTACAGTATAGATAATAGCATGAAAAATAGAAAAAAAGCTTAATTCACACATCTTGTCGTATTTTGAGAAAGTGGACAGCCTTTATAATTGTAAAGGTGGGACCTCTTATCATGTCATGGTGTGTGATGTTAACCAACCTTACAATGGTAAACCTGTGTTAATATATCTTGTGTATGTTATGGGATGGCAGACATACGTCATCTTTATAATTGTAAAGGTGTGGCCACTCATAAGGTGATGGTAAAAGGTGTTAACCAACCTTACAACGGTAAACCTGTGTTGATATATCTAGTCGCGTCATGAGAAAGTAGATAGACTTTATAATTGTAAAGGTGGGACCAATCATTATGTCACGGTACTAGATGTTAACCAACCTTACAATGGTAAACCTGTGTTAATATATCTTGTTGTGTCATGAGAAAGTAGACAGTCTTTATAATTGTAAAGGTGGGAGAGAGAAGGTGAACATCCTTACAATGGTAAATTCATCAGGATTAAGAATCATAAGATCCCACAGATGTTCAATTGACTAGGAAACATCTACCTAGATTATGAATGTTTCTGATGTAAGCAAAACTGCCACTACAAGATGTAACTGTGTTCTGACGGAAAAAAAGGCCTAAAAAGTCTAGGATGTACAGTATGAATGATAAAATGAAAAATAGAAAAACGCTGCATTCACACACCTTGTCGTTTCATGAGACGGTAGACATTTTTATAATTGTAAAGTTTGGACCACTCATCATGTTACGGGGCGAAAAGGGAAACATCCTTACAATGGTAAAGCTGCATTCACACGTCTTGTTGTATCATGAGACTGTCAACAATTTTACAGTGGTAAAAATCTTGTTACCCTGTCGCATCCTTAGACAGTGATCACATATATAATGCCACACTGCGAGAAGGTAATCTGTGGTAGAACTTCTTGTCACATCCTGACAGGATGTGTGTTAGTGAGTAGAGACATACACTGACAAATATACGTAATGGCACATATCCCCCATTATATGTAATGACTCAATGAGTTAACTTAGATAAGTTCATGGGTAGCCCATAGAGATACACTCATCCCCAATTATATGTAATGACTCAATCAGTTAACTTAGATAAGTTCATGGGTGGCCCATAGAGATACATTCATCCCCCATTATATGTAATGACTCAATAAGTAAACCTAGATAAATTCATGGGTGGCCCATAGAGATACATTCATCCCCCATTATATGTATATATAGTGACTCAATTAGTAAACCTGGTTCATTGGTAGCCAATAGAGATACATTCATTCCCCATTATATGCACTGACTCAATGAGTAAACCTAGATAAATTCATGGGTAGCCCATAGAGATACACTCATCCCCCATTATATGTAATGACTTAATAAATACAACAAGGCGCCACCTGGTGATTAAAACACACAACCGCTGTGATGGTGAATATGTAATTTTTTCTTTCTAACGGGGAACTTCAGTGGCGTATGTGGGGAGGCGACAGGGAATGCGTGGTCAGGAGAGTTATTGAATCGCTGAGCCCTCTAAGCGATGTGTTTACCAGAATAGTGTAGACTCAGATACTGTTACTTGACAACTTATTGCCACCAGCGCCTATTCGATGGGAAATTGGCTTTTGCCAATATCTGCAGGGACACAAGTATACGCGGAATCTGAGTCATCTGAAGGGGATGGTTGTCAAAAGAAAAAAATGTTCAGTAAAGGCAACATCATCTGTGGAATATTAGGATGATAAAATAGTTCACAGCGCAAGGAGAAAGGACGGATCTACTTTTAATTATCCACCGAATACAAAATGTTCATAGAAAAGAAATAGGGAGTTTGTATGGACATACCCGGCGCATACGGATATGTTGTATGCTCCGGGTGGCGCATATGGAAAAATAGTGCGTATGGAAAAATAGTGCATGACTAAAATGAACTGATATCGACATGCCACTTGTGCAGAAAAGGGGGATAATAAATACAATATAGACTGGTTTCAGATAAAAACGGTTATATGCTCACATGCTTTCTGACATTAATACGCGTCAACCCCTCGGACCATACGGCCGCTTGTATCTGAAACCAGTCAATATTATGTATGTATTCCTTTTCTATTATCCACGTATAATACGAAGTCTCCATTCTAATATTATGGAGCCTACACATTACTATTGAGTAGAATACGGAAAGCCGTATCTTCCTAGCATTGTATACGGAAAAAGTCCTTCGGGTCAAAAGTAGTGCTTCAGTTCTGTTTCATCCTTTTTAAAATAACTTATATTTGAAATGCTGAAAAATAAAAACTACATTATCATGATTTGACCAGCATGGTCGTAATCTACTTGTAGTTGATACTGTGAAATATCCTTGCATTCGCTCGGATATTACTACTTGTAAGCAATCGGGGACGAGTGTGATGATAAATTTTAGAAGACCAAATACCCAGGTTTAAAGACAAAATATACAACTTTGGTTGTAAAAATTTAGAAATAGTGTATCATATATTTGTAGTTGACATTGCGCAATATCCTCACATTTGCTCGGACGTTACTACGCGTCAACGAATCATGGTTATATTGTGTATATATTTATTCATCTTCTCCGTCTTTGCATCTCGATTCTTGCCTCACCTTATTGAATGTCAAGGTCAGGAACGTGATGCAATTGTCCTTGTCAAGAAATATTCTACAAGTGTAAGCTCAAATCCTCATGAGAATGACAAAGAAGCAGGAATCACAGCAGCACGACTGAGCCTCAATCCCCGAACATTCAATCTGCGTATCACTGACTGGGATACCTCAGCCAATAGAAAATGGCTTATAACGTTATGGGTGACAATAATCGATGGTTTTGTGGACAGGCGGCCATAAACTACGAGGGGTTGACGCTTAGTAATACACGACCGCCAGAGAGTGTTTTCTTTTTTTAGTGGTCTACAGAGCCGCCTGTTCACATAACCATTGTCTGTTGCATTTATCATTTATCTATTTGAATAAACTAAACCCAGTAATTGCCATATTAAAGGGTATAACAATAGGGACTATTTCTTTGCTCTGTAGCACAAAGGGAATATTTTTCCCGTATAGCCTGATTTTGTGGCCATATACCACAGATTTGAATCCGTATACACAGTTACGGTATCTGACAGGTTTTATACAATGGGTCGTGGTTTACTGAATCCCTATACTTTTCCAAGGGGGTCTTTGTACACGATGGATAATAAATACACAATATTGACTGGTTTCAGATACAAGCGGCCGTATGCTCCGAGGAGTTGACGCGTAGTGATATCCGAGCGTATCCGAGGAGCATACAACTGCTTCTATCTGAAACCAGTCTATATTGTATTTATCATCCACCTTTTCTGGACTAGTGGCATGTCAATATCAGTTCGTTTTAGCTATGCCCTATTTTTCCATAAGCACTTTTTTTCCGTATGCGCCACCCGGAGCATACAACATATCCGTATGCGCCGGGTATGTCCATACAAACGCCCTATGTGTTTTCTATGGA
Source organism: Alentia gelatinosa (assembly GCA_950022655.1). Lineage (NCBI taxonomy): Eukaryota > Metazoa > Annelida > Polychaeta > Phyllodocida > Polynoidae > Alentia > Alentia gelatinosa. The sequence goes on from OX465581.1 coordinate 124,841,730, forward strand.
CACTTTGTATACGATGGATAATAAAGAGTGAGATGGGATGGAGCTAAGGGTGCGGGGTTATTAAGAGTCATGTGAGTTGTTGAAATTAATTGGTGGGATGAGATGAAGATGGCAGACAGGGTGGAAAATCTGATTAAATATGACCAATCAGAGGATATTGGGTGAGTCAGGGTGGGGTGGGTGAGGGTAGGGTGACTCCGGGTCCGGGGTTTGAGTCTCAGTCAAGGCCCGTTTCCATTGGCCGATTTCCCATCACCGATCTACAGTCAGGGACCACCGACAGACTTTTGGCACTGTGGACTCAATATCGGTCAATCGAAACAACCAAGGTCGTGAAATGCCCCACGACTTTTTCTGCGTAGATTATGCAATGTGGCACCACCCACCACTGAGTGAAAGCTAGGTCACTGAGTAAAATCTACTACCCTCAGCGATTTTTCTATACCGACGCACAGTCAGTGGCACCACCGCAGACTTTCTGTGTAACTCAAAAAGTCTAAGCAATCTTCATCGGCCAATGGAAACGGGCCTAGAGGCTGCTTATTCCCGTATGTCTGTTTTATCTCATCCTTGGTAGTTTGTCTACAAAGACCCAATATTAGCAACCCGTACTCAATGCCCATGGAGTACTTGGAAAAGTAAAGTTGACAAAAATCCGCACAAAACACAGACAAGTTGAAGTAAAATTGATTGGTCTTATTTGGGGTAATGGTGCATTGAAGAAGTAGGTGGGGGGGGGGGGGTATTTCTGAGATTGTTGCAATGTTTCGTCAATGTTTAATAGACTTCTTCAGGCAGGTATTCAGAAATTTGGAAACAAATAGGGGGATTATGTCACAAATGCTAGCGAATTGGACAATGTGAAGGGTGAGATAAATTCAGAAAGCTATTCAAGTTTACAGTCGGACCTCGACCCCATCTCGTTTGAATCGCTACGTAATGCACGCAGCTTCAGCTTGTGAATTACTATACTATTCAACCTCAATTGGATACGAGCTCTGACTGTAAAGCAGGATTCACACAATGGGATTCATGTACCTCCCAGGCTGTTTGTCTGAAATAAATCCTGCTGATATTTTATACCCGATACAATTTCTTCATCTACATTGTAGGGTTTCATTTCCCTGAGACATGTTTTTGCCCTGCAATTGTAGGCGACATTTATCCCTAAAAAGGAACCGAATCTCATGAGATTCTGAACCCTGTGAGGTACATGAATCCCACCGTGTGAATAACTGAAGTCCACTTTAACTTTCAGTGGTCGGGTCCCCTGCCTCACGCCTGTCGTTTTAATGGACCTCTATAAACATCATCCTTATAACCGTGAATGTAATAACGAAAGAGAGTAAGAATATAACATGTAAAAACATGACATGACACCCGCCTGACTGCCCGGCCTGGTCCCCCACCTGACGCATGCAACGTCATCGTTATAACCATGAATGTAATAACTGTAAAAGAGTATAGATATCACACGCGAAAACTTTACACGGAACCTGCCTGACTGCCTGGCCTGGTATACCTGGTGGCCTGACACCTGCCGTTTTAATAGACACACACTTATAATTCAGACCACTATAACATCATCGTTATAACCGTGAATGTAATAACTGTAGGAAAGTATGAATATCACTGCCCGGCCTGGTGGACGGGTCCCCTGCCTGACGCCTGTCATTTTGATAAACATGCATGTCTCTATAGTTCAGACCTCAGTAACATCATCGTTATAACCATGAATGTAATAACTGTAGGAGAGTAAGAATATCACATGTAAAAACATGACATGGAACCCGCCTGACTGCCCAGCCTGGTGGACGGGTCCCGCACCTCACGCCTGTAGTTTTAATAAACACGCATGTCTCTATAGTTCAGACCTCTATAACATCATCGTTATAACCCTGAATGTAATAACTGAAGGAGAGTATGAATATCACATGTAAAAACATGATGTGGAACCCTCCTGACTGCCCGGTCTGGTCCTCCACCTGACGCATGATGTGTTAATAGACAGCATGTCTCTATAATTCAGACCTCTATAACATCATAATTATGACCATGAACGTAATAACTGAAGGAACATATGAATATCACATGTAAAAACATGACTTCGAACCTGCCTGACTCCCCGGCCTGGTCGATGGGTTCCCTGCCTGATGCCTGCCGTTTTAATCAACATGCAAGTATAGTTCAGACCTCTCTAACGTCATCGTTATAACCGTCAATGTAATAACCGGAGGAGAGTATGAATATCACATGTAAAAACATGACATGGAACCCGCCTGACTGCCTAGCCTGGTCCCCCACCTGACGCATTCGTGTTAATAGACAGCATGTCTTTATAATTCAGACCTCTATAACATCATCATTATGACCATGAACGTAATAACTGAAGGAGAATATGAATATCACACGTAAAAACATGATGGAGAACCCGCCTGACTGCCCGGCCTGGTGGACGGGTCCCGCACCTCAAGCCTGTCGTTTTAATAGACATGCCTGTCTCTATAGTTCAGACCTCTATAACATCATCGTTATAACCATGAATGTAATAACCGGAGGAGAGTAAGAATATCACATGTAAAAACATGACATGGAACCCGCCTGACTGCCCGGCCTGGTGGACGGGTCCCCTGCCTGAAGCCTGTCGTTTTAATAGACACGCATGTCTCTATAGTTCAGACCTCTATAACGTCATCATTATAACCATGAATGTAATAACTGTAGGAGAGTATGAATCATCATCGTTATAACCGTGAATGTAATAACTGTAGGAAAGTATGAATATCACATGTAAAAACATGACATGGAACCTGCCTGATGTGGAACCTGCCTGACTGCCTGGCCTAGTCGATGGGTCCCCCGCCTGACACCTACCGCTTTAATAGACATGCATGTCTCCATAGTTCAGACCTCTATAACGTCATCGTTATAACCATGAATGTAATAACTGTAGGAGAGTAAGAATATCACATGTAAAAACATGACATGGAACCCGCCTGACTGCCTGGCCTGGTGGACAGGTCCCCCGCCTGACGCCTGTCGTTTTAATAACTGCGCGTGTCTCCGCAGTTCACTCTCAGAAAAGTGGGTGAATCGTCTCTCTCCGCTGTGCGCAGGCGCACGGCTCGTCCAATTATAGGCCGAGCAGCCATCACGTGACCTGTCTGAAGGTAATGAGACGCCGGCGGTGTCGCCGTGATAATAGTAACCATGAAATTGTCAAATAGCATGCAGGGATGACATTTCTGTTGACGGTTTTCCGCCGCGATACGGCGCCACCGTCGATAATGATCGTCTGCGAGCCAGGGACGCCGCCCAGACGCTCGCGCAGCCTTCTTTTGCTCCTCGCGCAGGGTATATTTACATTAGAATAAGCGCCGAGCTGCTCTTCAATTTGTTCTCGCCAAATCTCGCGTATCCACGGATTATCTCGTCCAGCCTCGTTCTGATGGACCGGGGATTCCCGTACTGGGGGGTTTCCCAGTCTCTCCCTGTTTGACTTGATGCTCAGTTCACTGCCGACTTTTAATTATGTGATTTAAATAAAACGCCAAATCAAATCTGGCCGACTGGCTGATGAGGTGGCAGTGATGAAACCCAGAATGGGTTGTTTACAGCACTCTGTTTTATGATTGGTGAATGTCATTAATTTAAGAGAAAGGGCATTACGATGTCAATGTCCATCCATATATGGACATATGTATTTACAGACACACATGCTATCGTAAAACTGGATGAGGTTTAATCTTGTCCACCGTATTCCACGACTGGAATATGGCAAAGTGACTTAATGAGGCGAAGCCGAGTGAAGTCCGGAGCCAAAACTTCAGGAGTGGAATGCGATGGCCAAGATTAAAACGAATCAGGTTTTGATTTTATCCTACCCTATCTCCTCGATTTTGGAATATTACCTGATAACAATGATGTATGTCACTAGTGGCATATAAAACTCTGTATGCCAATCAGCGTGGCATACGGAAACCCAATGTTAAGCCTATGGGATTTTATATTAGGGGTAGGATAATACTATATCATATTATGATAGGTCAGTCCAGGCTTGGCCTCACTTTAGGTAAATAGTCTACAAATCAGTGACATCTCTGAGAGCCATAAATGGACACGACCTACTGCTTGTATGACAGAAGAGGTACAATTCACAAATACAGCTAGTGAAGGATTCTACCCTTTTTCAGGGATGAAAAATGCCATTTTGTGAGTAAACGGATTCTCGGGAGTGTCTGTCTAAACAATAGGGAAGACTATGAATGAAAATATAATTATAATTGCTTTTCTAAATATGTATACATGTATACATAAACAATATTGACAGGTTTCAGTTAGAAGCGGTCACATGCTCCGAGGAGCTGACGCGTAGTAATATCCGAGCGTATGCCAGGATATTGCACCGAGTTAACTACGAGGAGCATACAACCGCTTTTATCTGCAGCCAGTGTTTATCATACACCTTTTCCTGACAAATGGCGTACCGATATTAACTCATTTGGGCACGCACTATGTTTTTTATACGCACTATTTTATCAAATGCGCTGGCTTTTGCAACCCGGAACATACAACATATCCGTGTACTCCGGGTACGTAGATCTGCTTATGTGTTTTCTCTGTATACTACATATTAGTTGGATAATGAAATACATTATATTATAAAAATATTTCTGTTCCGAGCAAATTGTCGGCTTAAGTGGGATGGCCCCTTAAGCGAGGTGTCCCAGAAGCGGGGTTTTACTGTATATGATTCCACTATATAGCGAGAGTACAATATTTCTACAATACTGCACTTTGCTCTGACCGCCTCTACCCCGTCCGTGTCTGTGAGACAGTGGGGTGAGGTAGAGACAGTGAGGTGGGGTAGAGACAGTGAGGTGGGTAGAGACAGTGAGGTGGGGTAGAGATAGTGAGGTGGGGTAGAGACAGTGGGGTGGGGTAGAGGCAGTGAGGTGGGGTAGAGACAGGGAGGTGGGGTAGAGGCAGTGAGGTGGGGTAGAGACAGGGAGGTGGGGTAGAGACAGGGAGGTGGGGTAGAGACAGTGAGGTGGGGTAGAGGCAGTGAGGTGGGGTAGAGACAGTGAGGTGGGGTAGAGGCAGTGAGGTGGGGTAGAGACAGGGAGGTGGGGTAGAGACAGTGAGGTGGGGTAGAGGCAGTGAGGTGGGGTAGAGACAGGGAGGTGGGGTAGAGACAGTGAGGTGGGGTAGAGAGAGTGGGGTGGGGTAGAGACAGTGAGGTGGGGTAGAGACAGTGAGGTGGGGTAGAGAGAGTGGGGTGGGGTAGAGACAGTGGGGTGGGGTAGAGACAGTGAGGTGGGGTAGAGACAGTGAGGTTGGGTAGAGACAGTGAGGTGGGGTAGAGACAGTGGGGTGGGGTAGAGACAGTGAGGTGGGGTAGAGGCAGTGAGATGGGGTAGAGACAGGGAGGTGGGGTAGAGACAGTGGGGTGGGGTAGAGACAGTGGGTAGGGGTAGAGACAGTGAGGTGGGTAGAGACAGTGAGGTGGGGTAGAGACAGTGGGGTGGGTAGAGACAGTGAGTCGGGGTAGAGGCAGTGAGGTGGGGTAGAGACAGGGAGGTGGGGTAGAGACAGGGAGGTGGGGTAGAGACAGTGAGGTGGGGTAGAGACAGTGGGGTGGGGTAGAGACAGTGGGGTGGGGTAGAGACAGTGAGGTGGGTAGAGACAGTGAGGTGGGGTAGAGACAGTGGGGTGGGGTAGAGACAGTGAGGTGGGGTAGAGACAGTGAGGTGGGGTAGAGACAGTGAGGTGGGGTAGAAACAGTGAGGTGGGGTAGAGACAGTGAGGTGGGGTAGAGACAGTGAGGTGGGGTAGAGACAGTGAGGTGGGGTAGAGACAGTGAGGTGGGGTAGAGACAGTGAGGTGGGGTAGAGACAGTGAGGTGGGGTAGAGACAGTGAGGTGGGGTAGAGACAGTGAGGTGGGGTAGAGACAGTGAGGTGGGGTAGAGACAGTGAGGTGGGGTAGAGACAGTGAGGTAGGGTAGAGACAGTGAGGTGGGGTAGAGACAGTGAGGTGGGGTAGAGACAGTAAGGTGGGGTAGAGACAGTGAGGTGGGGTAGAGACAGTGAGGTGGGGTAGAGACAGTGATGTGGGGTAGAGACAGTGAGGTGGGGTAGAGACAGTGGGGTGGGGTAGAGACATTGAGGTAAGGTAGAGACAGTGAGGTGGGGTAGAGACAGTGAGGTGGGGTAGAGACAGTGAGGTGGGGTAGAGACAGTGAGGTGGGGTAGAGACAGTGAGGTGGGGTAGAGACAGTGAGGTGGGGTAGAGACAGAGGGGTGGGGTAGAGACAGTGAGGTGGGGTAGAGACAGTGGGATGGGGTAGAAACAGTGGGGTGGGGTAGAGAAACTGAGGTGGGGTAGAGACAGTGAGGTTGGGTAGAGACAGTGGGGTGGGGTCGAGACAGTCAGGTGGGGTAGAGACAGTCAGGTGGGGTAGAGACAGTCAGGTAGGGTAGAGACAGTCAGTTGGGATAGAGACAGTGAGGTGGTGTAGAGACAATGGGGTGGGGTAGAGACAGTCAGGTGGGGTAGAGACAGTCAGGTGGGGTAGAGACAGTGAGGTGGGGTAGAGACAGTGAGGTGGGGTAGAGACAGTGAGGTGGGGTAGAGACAGTGAGGTGGGGTAGAGACAGTGGGGTGGGTAGAGACAGTGAGGTGGGGTAGAGACAGTGAGGTGGGGTAGAGACAGTGAGGTGGGGTAGAGACAGTGAGTTGGGGTAGAGACAGTGAGGTGGGGTAGAGACAGTGAGGTGGGGTAGAGACAGTGAGGTGGGGTAGAGACAGTGAGGTGGGGTAGAGACAGTGGGGTGGGGTAGAGACAGTGAGGTGGGGTAGAGACAGTGAGGTGGGGTAGAGTCAGTGTAAATAGAGCCGCCAGTCGTCCTCGCCTAATGACATCACGGCCTGGCATGCCCTGGACTCGTGTCAAGTTGGTGGCTGACTTCTTCTATCGATTCTCTCTCAGATGAGGCCAGTTAACCCGTCACACGGGCCTCTTTGTCTGTGTGACGACCGGCTGACAGCCAGGTAGGAGTGCCGGCTTGTTTATCTGGTTACGCACTGACTCATTGAAGTTAGAATCATTACGCACAACCATTGAGCATTCACCTTCTGTTTTCAGGTAGTCATCGCAGGGTGCGGGAGTGGATAAATGATTATCTATTATCCTTTTCAGATGAAAAGAAATTGCAGCTTTTTTGCCATCTCCATAATCGTCACTAAAATCACTGGTGACCATTTCCCACTCTGTCACATTTCCATTCTCCATTCTTGGATCAGGAAGTCACCGCAATGGCATGTAGTGGAGAAATGCTTATTTATTATCCTTTTAAGATAAAAATAAATAACAGTTTTTTAGCCGTCTTCAAAAATGATACCAAAATCACTGGTGACCATTTCCCACTTTGTTCCATTTCCACTCTTCAATCTTGGATCAGAAGTCCTAAATAATTAGGCGGTGGTTCCTGATTATAGACCGGTACCGAATAATCAGTCAATTGCAATGGACCTCTTTGTGTGAGGACCGGCTGCCAATCAGGTAGGAGTGCTGCTTTGTTTATCTGGTTATGCACTCACTCATTGAAGTTAGAATCATTACGCACAACCATTGTGCATTCACCTTCTGTTTTCAGGTAGTCATCGCAAGGTGCGAGAGTGGATAAATGGTTTTCTATCATCCTTTCAAGATAAAAACAAATGGCAGCTTTTTAGCCATCTTCATAATCGTCACTAAAATCATTTGTAACCATTTCCCATTTTGTCACATTTCGTAGTTCATGACGAAATATCCTCACTGTCGCTCGGATATAACTACGTGCCAACTACTCCGATATTACGGCCACTCGTACACAAAACCAGTCATTATTGTGTATGTATTCGCTATTATGGAATGGTTGTACCATGTTCCATGGATGTACAATCACAGTGTTTTTAGCAGATACTGTCGCTTCACACACTTAATCACATTCATACCTGTGTGATACATCACGTGATCTACACTCTCCAAGCGTATGTTTAGTTCAGAGCCCCGTCAATGACGTGCGCAGAAAATGGCGGGAAAACTACCCGTTAAATGTCGGCTGCGTCTAAACACCTGTAATTCTCATCACTCCCGCCAGGGGGACCTGCCACGGGTCGCCGCTAGGTGGCGTATCGCCGCTGGTTACCTCGCGTCCTCGCTGTCGCCGCTGATTAGGCCGGGGATCAGCCGCTGGGTCTAAGGGTGGATGGAAAGGCAGTAAATTATCACCTTGTGAAGGGTAGGAAGCTAAAAGAAAAAAGTAAACCCGACAATCTATGAGGTAGGAGAGTGGGAGGTGACCAGGAGGTAAATCATGATGTGCGGGTGGCAGGGGGACCAGGAGACGCTCGGCGTGACAGCGCACCTAGCGGGGAAAGAGTACACGGTATTTAGAGCTATTTATAGCTACTGAAGAAGACATTGACGTCATACCATTTACAGAAGATACTGTAGAGGAAACCTATCACAGATTAGGGTCAAAGCTCGATTCAATCTCATTTGAATCGCTACGTAATTCACATGGCTTCGCCTTGTAAACTTCTATGCGATTCAAACTCCAAGGAATACGAGCTCTTACCCTAAACTTGAATAGGTTTCTGAATTTAGTTGGTAGACGAGGCGCACAGCTTCAGCGACTGCACAGCTTCAGCGACTGCTGGTTTCTGAATTTATCTCACCCCTCACATCCACTTATTGGCTAACCTTTTTGACATAATCTCCCATTTAGTATGTTTTCGAAATACTCGACAGGCGTTGGATACAAGTTTCCAATGTTAAGTTGATGGAGAAAAAAAATACCAGGGGTGAAATAAAATTTAAAAGAATATGGAGCGCAAATACAACATAGCACCAGACGGTGATAGTAGTCCAGGTTGACCTCACCTGCCTGCCCACCTGCCTTCCCACCTGCCTGCCCACCTGCCTGCCCACCTGCCTGCCCACCTACCTTCCCACATGCCTTCCCACCTCCCTGCCCACCTGCCTGCCCACCTACCTTCCCACCTGCCTGCCCACCTGCCTGCCCACCTGCCTGCCCACCTGCCTGCCCACCTACCTTCCCACCTGCCTGCCCACCTGCCTGCCCACCTGCCTGCCCACCTACCTTCCCACATGCCTTCCCACCTGCCTGCCCACCTGCCTGCCCACCTCCCTTCCCACCTCCCTTCCCACCTGCCTGCCCACCTGCCTGCCCACCTGCCTGCCCACCTACCTTCCCACATGCCTTCCCACCTGCCTGCCCACCTGCCTGCCCACCTCCCTTCCCAGCTCCCTTCCCACCTCCCTTCCCACCTGCCTGCCCACCTGCCTTCCCACCTGCCTGCCCACCTGCCTGCCCACCTGCCTGCCCACCTGCCTTCCCACCTCCCTTCCCACCTCCCTTCCCACCTGCCTGCCCACCTGTCTGCCCACCTCTCTGCCCACCTGCCTTCCCACCAACCTGCCCACCTGCCTTCCCACCTCCCTGCCCACCTCTCTGCCCACCTGTCTGCCCACCTGCCTGCCCACCTGCCTGCCCACCTGCCTGTCCACCTCCCTTCCAACCTACCTTCCCACCTGCCTGCCCACCTCCCTTCCAACCTCCCTTCCAACCTGCCTGCCCACCTCCCTTCCCACCTCCCTTCCCACCTGCCTGCCCACCTGCCTGCCCACCTCCCTACCAGCCGGCCTGCCCACCTCCCTTCCCACCTGCCTGCCCACCTGCCTGCCCACCTCCCTACCAGCCGGCCTGCCCACCTCCCTTCCCACCTGCCTGCCCACCTGCCTGCCCACCTCCCTACCAGCCGGCCTGCCCACCTCCCTTCCCACCTGCATGCCTGCCCACCTGCCTTCCCACTTGCCTGCCAACATACCTGCCCACCTCTCTGCCCACCTGCCTGCCCAGCTTCCCAACTTTCTTCCCATCTGCCTGCCTAGTTGTCTTCTAGCCTGCCTGCCCAACAGCCTCTGTCTCCCACCTGCTACCTCACATCCCCCCCCCCCCCTGCCTTGTGGCCTTCCAGTGCCGTCCTGAGGTCACATTCTACAGGTGAGACAAAGACGACTCCAGGTGGGAGTTTCTCACCTGTACTCAGTGTTCACCTGTACAGGCCCCTGTGCCACCCCCGTACAGAGGCACAGGGCCTCAGTGTACCAGATAATCACAGGTAGAGACTGTTATCTGTAACTCCATCTCTCCACAATCTAACTCACCAAAGTGCTGCTTTCAAATAGGAAGAATATTATATTCCTGGAAAGAGAGGTGGGGGCCTTATAAGGTTATTCAGATTACTGCTGTATGAAGTTACATGAAGGGCAAGTTATGTGAGATACACGGAAGTAATGTGGTCAACAGGCTCACACAATGGCAGATGTTTTTACTGATATATTTAGTTACCATGATTTTAAATATTAATCTACAAATGGCACCAGGATGAAAAGCCGGGAGGTGATTTCATAGGAATAAAAATGTTTAAAAAAGAGAAATCATATATTTTTCAGCATATAGATATTCTCAATATATGTATTTATTATCCACCTAATACACAGTGTCCGTAGAAAACACACAGGGAGTGTGTATCACCATACCCGGAGCCTACAGATATATCCACCTAATACAAAGTGTCCATAGACAACACATAGGGAGTGTGTATGTACATACCCGGAGCATAAAGATATATACACCTAATACAAAGTGTCCATAGAAAACACATAGGGAGTGTGTATCACCATACCTGGAGCATACAGATATATCCACCTAATACAAAGTGTTCATAGAAAACACATAGGGAGTGTGTATCAGCATACCCAGAACATACAGATATATCCACCTAATACAAAGTGTCCGTAGAAAACACATAGGGAGTGTGTATCACCATACACGGAGCATACAGATATATCCACCTAATATAAAGTGTCCGTAGAAAACACATAGGGAGTGTGTATCACCATACACGGAGCATACTGATATATCCACCTAATACAAAGTGTCCGTAGAAAACACACAGGGAGTGTGTATCACCATTACCAGAGCATTAAGATATATCCACCTGATACAAAGTGTCCATAGAAAACACATAGGGAGAGTGTATCACCATACCCGGAGCTTACAGATATATCCACCTAATACAAAGTGTCCGTAGAAAACACATAGGGAGTGTGTATCACCATACCCGGAGCATACAGATATATCCACCTAATACAAAGTGTCCGTAGAAAACACATAGGGAGTGTGTATCACCATACCCGGAGCATACAGATATAAATCCACCTAATACAAAGTGTCAATAGAAATTACATAGGCAGCGTGTATCTACATACCCGGAGCATACACATATGTTGTAAAACTCGGCGCACACGGAGAAATAGTGCGTATGAAAAAATAGTGCATACCTAAGTGTACTAATATTAGTACTCCACTTGTCAGGTAAAGGTGGATAGGAAATATCGCTAAAAGCCGTATTTTATGCGGCGATGCGCCTATTCGATTACGACGCGATCCGCAAAATTTCAGGAGCAACGGTTGTCGTAATCGTTGAGTACGAATTCCCAATGTTTTTAGGGGAAAAATACCAGGCGTGAGATGAAAAACAGAATTGCGCCAAAAACAACATATACAGTTAGAGTACACTAAAAACAACCACGATCATTCATTAAACATTAAACATAGGTCTTACAACCTGAAAATTCCAGGAATATTTCTCAATTAATTACTCTATAAATTAAATTCCTGCTTTTATCCCGTTTATCAATCCATCCCCTCGTAGTATCAGTTGCGTTTCTCTAGTCAATTCAAGTTGAAATATTGTCATAATATCTGCTTCATAATCTGCAATGGGAAGTCAGCGAAACCGGATAGTTTTGCGATTTGAAAGTTTTCTTTTCTGTGAGTGATATTTGATCAGTCCGTCTGCCATCAGGCAGCCATAAAGCCCCTGCCAAGATGAAGATAAATCTAGTATGGAGCCTGTTTCCTCAATATCTAACTTTGCGGAAACCACTGGGCTGTCCCCTTGTCTTATCTACATAGTACACCAATGAGGTTTCCTCTCTACTAGCAGCGGAAGTTGATAACATGAGAGGTGTTTTATAGTTGTGACGATCGCTAATAGTGACCAGTTAGCGAGCGTTTTGAGGCCATCGTGTTCTATAGACAAATACATGTACAGTAAAACCCCGCTTCTGGGACACCCTACTTAAGGGGTCACCTCGCTTAAGGGGGCAATTTGCTCGGAACGGAAATCTTTCCAACTATCAAGAAATTACTCTAACCCCGATTAAGGGGTAACCGCTTAAGGGACACCCCTCTTCAGGGAACAGCTATTTCGGTACAGAATGCTTCTTAACCCCACTTATGGGGACACTTTGGAGGGACACCTTATCAAATCTAACGGGACAGTGTGGGGACAACATGTCAGATTATCTTGATTGCTTCTTTATATTATGTATGTGAGGCAGGTAGACTGGTGTCTAGACAATCAGACACCAGGTAACAGCCTGCGTAGGCTCCTGTAGGCGTCTGTGGGTGTGTTGGCTCGACAATCTATGGCCGCCACATTTTTAGTCATCTAGTGTAAACGCCAGGTTAGGGCATCACCTGAAGACTATTGGCCAGATGATCTACAGTCATCACGTATTTAGTCTAGTGTTAACATCGGGTTAGGGCACCACCTGACGACTACTGGCTTCACAATCTACAGTCGCCACGTATTTAGTCGTCTCGTGTGAACACTGGATTGGAGTACCACCTGACGACTATTGGCTGACGATATACAGTCACCATGTCTTTAGTCGTCTAATGTAAACGCCGTCTTAGAGCACCACCTGACGACTATTGGCTTGATGATATACTGTCACCACATATTTAGTCGTCTCGTGTAAACACTGGGATAGAGTACCACGTGACGACTACTGGTTTGACGATCTACAGTCGCCATGTATTCAGTCATCTAGTGTTAACATTGGGTTAGGGCACCACCTGACGACTATCGGCTAGATGATCTACAGTCGCCACATATCTAGTCGTCTAGTGTAAACGCCAGGTTAGGGCACCACCTGACGACTATCGGCTTGATGATCTAAAGTCGCCACGTATCTAGTCATCTCGTGTAAACACTGGGATAGAGTACCACGTGACGACTACTGGTTTGACGATTTACAGTCGCCACGTATTTAGTCGTCTCATGTAAACACTGGGTTAGAGCACCACCTGACGACTACTGGCTGACGATCTACAGTCATCACGTTTTTAGTTGTCTAGTGTAAACACTAGGTTAGAGCACCACCTGACGACTATTGGCCGACGATCTACAGTCGCCACGTATCTAGTCGTCTAGTCTAAACGCCGGGAGAGAGGGACCGCCATTATTTGCGGCATGGCGGGAATCTCAAGGCGCCTACCGCCATATGTTCCGCCATGTTCGCTGATTAACATCCGGGTCCCTCCCGCCACCCACCGCCGCGCCACCTACCGCCAAACACCCACAACTCCTCAGAGCTCAATTAAAGGCATATCCTACAATTCACAGTGGCGACACCTAAATATTGTCAATTACCAGTCAAATCTGGTTCTTTGTTAGTCATTCTAATTCTAAATGAGTAAATTTAACTTGTAAATTTAATTTGTCCAGTTTATTCAATTCTAGTATAGGTTAACGGGCTAATTTACATTTGATTGATTCACATAGGAAGCGTACTGAAATATATGAACTATGCAATGCCTTCAAAGACAAGCATGGTTTTTAAGACCTAAATGTGTAGTACTTTGAATACACTATATTCTGTGAAAGTTTAAGAAAAATGACATGTGTCCTACAAAACAATCTTTTAAAATTTCTATATATTCTATTATAAAAATTGTCATAAAACTGAGTTCTAAATCAACAACTAGAGCACGATGGCCCCCGATTTTAAGTTAGATTGTCTAAAATGCCTTTAAAAAACGACGCATCGCTTCGAGGCTACGTCCGTGATGGACTCATCGCTTCGAGGCTATCCCCATGACGTCATCGGGCGGGCGATAATCCGCTTGTTCTGGATTACGAGGATTAGTCGGTGAGATGAGGGAGAGGAGCATGTGTTGAGAGGAGTGAGGACTGGGTGCCGAATGATGAGTATGATTCCTGACATGCCGGGCAGCATTCCGCTTTCTGTAGTAGAGTGAGGAATGAGGGTTTTCATCATCCATACGTGACACTTCTGTGGTATGGAGGGGCGAGATAGAAGTAGTGAGTGTTATAGGGAGCCAAAGTGAACCCGCTCCAACCACAGATAGCTGGTCACAAAATACGATTTCCGGATATAGGCCCACAGTACTTAAACTATGTAGGTTCGAGATTATATATGTGTCATTCTCCAATCTTGTAGATCCATATTTTTCATAAACTTAACAACTGTCATCGTAGCTTCGAGACAGAGTTATTCAGAGACGATGGTAGTAAACTACACTTCAAAAGTAACAAAGGAGACCCAAAACAAAAGTCTAGCCTCAAAGCCCCATAGGTTTAGCACTAAGCCTCGTTCTTACGGGGCCACCGGAAATGGTATTTTGTAAACGGGTATCTGTGGTTCACTTTGGCTACCTATTATAACAGGGCAAATATCACAGTATTAGTGTTAACAATACTATATGGCCACTGTAGCCTACCGAAGATAGGTTCGAGTAACCTTGGTTGTGACTCCTGTATGAATAAACACCTTTAAATTAAAAAAAAAAGTTACTGAAGTTAATATTTTGAATGAGAATACTGAGAATCACTTGTACTAATGAAGTTGTTTCTGAAAAACTTGCTGTATGCGAGAGTAAACAATAAAGAAATTAAAATAAAAGAAAAAATTAAAGATTGCAAAGTGTTTGGCATGACATTAATAATTTACTTAATAACTAGGAGCAAATGGAATGTTCATCATAGATGAATGAGCGTGCAAATATACATGAATAACAATTAAGCGGTTTGAGTTACATTCAGTCTATGGATAGTTTTCTGTAAGCTAATGGAACCCAGTCAATCTGTTATTTCTGCAACCACCTGAGTCTGGGATCCAAAAATATCAAGGTCAAGCACCAATAGGTCAATGAGGTATTTCGGTCTCTAGTGATTGGTCATGGTCAGTTGAGCATGCCTCTAAGACCCTGAGACACTGGCACCCTGCTCCTTTCACACTATCACAGTGAATAGCATGCAGATAGTGAAGGGATAGTTTTCTGGCAGCACGCTGAAAGTGTATATGTGTGACCACTCTAACCTGTAGGTCTATAGATGACGTATATAGGCGTGCAAGCACGCTCTAACAAAGAGTATGCCAACACTGGATATGGTAATTATGGTCGGTTTCAAGATCTACTTTTGAGAGAGTTTCACATTTAGTATTAGACTTTATTGGAGGTGAAAGGCAGGTTAATTATTTTCAGCTTGCTTTAAATATATACACTGAGTATATACTGATGTGAAGATCTTCGGAATATATACAGAATTATATACCAGAATATTTTAACAGACTGTATGGAAGCCTGGAGCCAGAACGTATATAATAGTTTCGCGTTTCTCAGAATCACAAATTAACCAACGTATTGTGACAGAGGGATGAACTACCTTGGGTGTGGTTGTAAAATTGATTCTGAGAACGTTTCACTCTTACTGCACATCAGCATTTCAATGGTGACATATTAAGAACGAGACCTTTTGGTCTGTTTAAAACTACACAATGGAAAACGCAGGTCAAAACCATTGTCAATATGATTGCGGCGAAAATATTCATTTCTGTCCGATCTCATATATGTAGGATTTATGATTGTGTTGAATTTGAGAAGGAAGTGTAAGTCTATCTTCGTATTGTAGCATCTAAAACGTATTTTTAATATTCTGAGCTTATGTTTAATCTAAACATTTGATTAATATCTTTGACTTTACATATGGTACTTTTTCCGAAACATTGAATTGTACAATGATAAAACTGACTTGGGAAACTTTCAAGTTGTACTTGAAATAGAACGTGTATAATGATTTATCTCACCCCTGGTATTTTTTCTCCATAGACTTAACAATGGGAACTCGTATCCAACGCCCACTAGGTATCTAGGAAAAATATCCAGTGGGGGATTATGTCACAAATGATAGCCGATTAGTCAATGTGAAGGGTGAGATAGATTCAGAAACCCCGTCAAGTTTAGGGTCAGAGCTCGATCACATCTCGTTTGAATCACTACGTAATTCACGCGGTTTTGCCCTGTGAATTACCTAATGATTCAAACTCGATACTATACGAGATCTGACTCTAAAATTTCATAGGTTTCCTCTATAATAAGTGTCATATCTTCTGAGAGTAAGTCACGATCCATTCTGTGGAAATCCAGAGATTGTTGTGTGTATATTTGTAGCACAACTCTCAACATACGGAGGATGGTACCATAGAGAGAGGAATCTATACTCTAGAAACTATCAAGTATTTTCTACTACAAAAATCGGTTATTTGTGTAAGTAAATAATACAAAAATTTCCGATAACACTTGACAAAGGCAGCCGAAACGTTGTACATATTGTTCCAATAAAGCCTACATCGAACCGAAATTGGGCGGCAGCATTATTTATAATATCAGTCTAAATATTGGGAGCATGTACATACCATAGAATGAATGTATGGATGTATCGCTATTGTATGAAAGCCTTTGAGATATATGTTTGGAGCAGAGAGCTAAAACATGTATTGATAGAAATAAACATTTGCTACAAGAAAAAAAAATCAGTCTATCAGAAAAGTTGTCGTGTAATTTGATTTTAACCAACAGTTAGGCCCGGCGTCCACCTACTACGATATGGCTCCGATATGGTCTACGATGCACCTCCCGATGCAAAATCAAAATCGTGTCGGAAAGTCACCTAATATCGGGGCAGTTGACCACGTTTCTGTGATTAGACTCTGATAAAAGGCCATACAATGCGTGGTGGATTGGCATGTCTATACATATGTCTACGATTTTCCACCTTCCCGATACGTCTCCGATATTTGCTATTTGTACCGGTGCCATATCGGTAGGTCTAAATTTCTATCATAGTAAGTAGATGCCTGGCCTAAGGTAATAAATATACCTTCTTTGACCAGATAATACCATTGCTTTTTAACAGGGTACAATATGACTTTCCTTACTGCTAATGGCTCTGACCTCTCTCGGGTATGTCTGTGTGGAGGTCATGTTGGGGATCATATGGAAGGTCAAGCAGGCTTCCTGCCCCTGCCGCCAGGGGGTGCGGATTACCGCCATGATGGTCCTATAATCAGCGGAGAGAGGGGAGATGTATGGGAGAGAAGACCACCTACTAATCTGCCCCCCTGTGAGCAGGGGGCTTTCATCAGTGCCGGAGGTATGGACATACTTACCGGGCCAGATAGAAGGCTATTCTCGTAGGGGTATACCGTCATTTTATTAAACATGCTTACTGGGAGAGATAGACGGCTATTCTCGTAGGGGTATTCCCTCATTTTAATAAACATACTTAGCGAGCTAGATAGAAGAGTATTCTCGTAAGGGTATTCCATCATTTTATTAAACATACTAACCGGGTGAGATAGAAGGCTATTCTCGTAGGGGTATTCCCTCATTTTAGTAAACACACTTACCGGGAGAGTTAGAAGGCTATTCTCGTAGGGGTAAACCGTCATTTTATTAAACACACTTACCAGGCCAGATAGAAGACTATTCTCATAGGGGTATTCCCTCATTTTAGTAAACATGTTTACTGGGAGAGATAGACGGCTATTCTCGTAGGGGTATTCCATCATTTTAGTAAACATACTTAGTGAGCTAGATAGAAGGGTATTCTCGTATGGGTATTCCGTCATTTTATTAAACATACTTACCAGGCCAGATAGAAGTCTACTCTCGTATGGGTATTTCATCATTTAAGTAAACATACTTACCGGGCCAGATAGAAGGCTATTCCTGTATGGGTATTTCCTCATTTTAGTAAATATACTTACCGGGCCAGATAGAAGGCTATTCTCGTAAGGGTATTCCGTCATTTCAGTAAACATACTTAGTGAGCTAGATAGAAGAGTATTCTCGTAAGGGTATTCCGTCATTTAATTAAACATACTTACCGGGAGACATAGAAGGCTATTCCTGTAAGGGTATTCTGTCATTTTATTAAACATACTTAGTGAGCTAGATAGAAGAGTATTCTCGTAAGGGTGTTCCGTCATTTTATTAAACATACTTACCGGGAGAAATAGGAGGCTATTCTTGTAGGGGTATTCCGTCGTTTTAGTAAACATACTTACCGGGAGAGTTAGAAGGCTATTCCTGTAAGGGTATTCCCTCATTTTAGTAAACATACTTACTGAGCTAGATAGAAGAGTATTCTCGTAAGGGTGTTCCGTCATTTTATTAAACATACTTACCAGGAGAAATAGGAGGCTATTCTTGTAGGGGTATTCCGTCCTTTTAGTAAACATACTTACCGGGAGAGTTAGAAGGCTATTCCTGTAAGGGTATTCCCTCATTTTAGTAAACATACTTACTGAGCTAGATAGAAGAGTATTCTCGTAGGGGTGTTCCGTCATTTTATTAAACATACTTACCGGGAGAAATAGGAGGCTATTCTTGTAGGGGTATTCCGTCCTTTTAGTAAACATATTTACCGGGAGAGTTAGAAGGCTATTCCTGTATGGGTATTTCATCATTTTAGTAAACGTACTTAGTAAGCTAGATAGAAGGCTATTCTCGTATGGGTATACTGTCATTTTAGTAAACATACATAGTGAGCTAAATAGAAGGCTCTTCTCGTAGGGGTATTCCATCATTTTATCAAACACACTCAGTGAGCTAGATAGAAGGGTATTCTTGTAGGGGTATTTCATCATTTTATGAAACATACTTACCAGATAAGATAGAAGGCTATTCTCGTAGGGATATTCTGTCATTTAAGAAAACATACTTACCGGCTGAGATAGAAGGCTATTCTCATATAGGTATTCTGTCATTTTAGTAAACACACTTATCGGGCCAGATAGAAGGCTATTCTCATATTGGTATTACGTCATTTTCGTAAATATACTTACCGGGCCAGATAGAGGGCTATTCTCGTGGGGGTATTCCGTCATTTTAGTAAACATGCTTACTGGGAGAGATAGAGGGCCATTCTCGTAGGGGTATTCCGTCATTTTAGTAAACATGCTTACTGGGAGAGATAGAGGGCTATTCTTGTAGGGGTATACCGTCATTTTAGTAAACATGCTTACTGGGAGAGATAGAGGGCTATGCTCGTGGGGGTATTCCGTCATTTTAGTAAACATGCTTACTGGGAGAGATAGAGGGCTATTCTCGTAAGGGTATTCCGTCATTTTATTAAACATGCTTGGTGGGCTAGATAGATGTCTATTTTCATATTGGTATTCCGGCATTTTATCAAGCCAGATAGAAAGCTTTTCTCGTAAGGGGTATTTCGTCATTTTAGTAAACATACTTGCCGGGCCAGATAGAAGGCTATTCTTGTATGGGTATTTCGTCATTTTAGTTTAATAAACTGCCATAGAGACTTCAAGAAAATATGGAAAATGCATCAGTGTTGGCCACTGAATGGGGCCGAGGGTGCGTTGAGTGGTCCAACCCTTGTTTAATAGGCGCGAAAGAACCTCATTTTATATTATATTATACTATCTTTGTTGTACCGAGAACAGCGGATTCTATAACCTAGAAATAAAAAGAAGGATTTCCACGGAAAAGTTGAAAACTGACATCCCTGTAATATGGATCAATTTTTGTTTTCTATTGTGAAATAATCGTATTCAATAAACAACCATCGTTCTTCCATACAGTCAGTGGAACTAACAAAACAACATATGATGAGACTATACAAATGGAGTCTTTGCAATGCATCATTTTGTGATATCAATTAACAGTACAACATGTTCCAATATCACTCAAGCAACATACGATGTGATATTTACAGCATACAGACTGGAAACACTTTTTTCCCTGCAGTTAAGTATTCAACCATTGAATACAGAGACAATAATCGATAGTTTTGTCGACAGGCGGCCGTAAACCACGAGTGGTTGACGCGTAGTAATACACGTGCGCTAGCGAGTGTATTACGAGGTCAACCGCGAGTGGTTTACAGATCTGCCTGTCCACAAAACCATCGTTTGTTGCATCTATTATCAATCTTTTCGAATAAATTAAACCCAGTAATTGCCATATTGACGGGTATAACATTAAGAACTATTTCTTTGCTCTATAGCAAAAGGGACTATTTTCCCCGTATACCATGGTTTTGAGGCCGTATACCACAGGTTTGAATCCGTATACCACAGTTATGGTATCTGACAGATTTTGTACAATGGGTCGTGGTTGTGGTCGTGAGTCCTCATACATTTTCAATGGGGACTTTGTATACGATGGATAATAAAGTGAACTTCAGCCATATACAGGTAGGGTAGTCACCGACTGATGGTTATTCTGCCATTTAATAAACACACATACTGGGAGAGATAAAAGGCTATTCTCAAAGGAGTATTTCGTCATTTTAGTAATCATACTTACCTTGTGAGATAAAAGGCTATTCTCGTATGGGTATTCCATCATTTTATCAAACATACTTAGCAGGCCAGATAAAATGCATGGACTGTGTTAATTGATTGAAACAGCATGGACTGTGTTAATTGATTGAAACAGCAAGTAAGTTTCAATCAATTAACACAGTCCATGTTGGACTAGGTTTGGCGCTCCATAAATTTATTTTTCATTAAAAGATTTTAAAAAGAAACAGAAACAATATACGAAAAGCAGTTCTAATTCGGATCAATTATTGAATACAGTGAACTTCAGCCATATACAGGTAGGGTAGTCACCGACTGATGAAGGTGCGATCACACCCTCTTAGAGAAAACACAGAGACGCATTCTGTCTTCCTATGACCTTCAGTGACCTTCAAGCAATGCTGATCGAGCCCGGACTCAGTCGGATTGACCTTCACCTTAAAAGCGTTGTAACGGTGTGCGCAGCCCGGATGGGTTAATTACCACTTCCGGCGTGGCGTAGTAGCCGCACGAACCCGCTGCAACGCCACCTATCTCTGTGTAGTGGTGCATCCAAAACGAGGCTCGATCTCCTGTCTCAAAAGAAGAAAACTAGGAAAAGGTCTTAAGGCTAGCTTTTCTACCTATATTGATTTTCCTACTCTTTAGCGAGTTCCAATCTTGAGGCATCTCTTGAAGCGGATTGAAACATGGATTAATCATTGCCATATAAGGTAATTAATCATTGCCATATAAGGTAATCAATCATTGCCATATAAGGTAATTCATCATTGCCATATAAGGTAATTCATCATTGCCATATAAGGTAATTAATCGTTGCCATATA
Source organism: Alentia gelatinosa (assembly GCA_950022655.1). Lineage (NCBI taxonomy): Eukaryota > Metazoa > Annelida > Polychaeta > Phyllodocida > Polynoidae > Alentia > Alentia gelatinosa. The sequence goes on from OX465581.1 coordinate 124,863,112, forward strand.
AGGTAATTAATCGTTGCCATATAATGTAATTAATCGTTGCCATATAAGGTAATTAATCGTTGCCATATAAGGTAATTAATCGTTGCCATATAAGGTAATTAATTATTGCCATATAAGGTAATTAATTATTGTTGTATAAGGTTATTAATCATTGCCATATAAGGTAATTAATCATTGTTGTATAAGGTAATTAATCATTGCTCTATATGGTATCAATCATTCCCATATAAAGTAATTAGTCATTGCTATATAAGGTAATTAGTCATTGCCATATAAGGTTATCAATCATTGCCATATAAGGCAATTATACTTGTGGCAATATGTTAGCAAATATCTATTGTGTTATCTTCATTTAAGACATGTTGGTTCGTATTTCAAGGTTGGAAAAGAAACTTCGTATCAGTGAATATTTCCTAACAGAACAGATTTCATCCAGTCACACTAAGTGACTAACTATATCTCAATATATTCCAATTATCTTATCAGTTACTACGTTTCCTTATTAATACATGGCCCAATTCGGTATAGAAAAAAAGTCATTATTAACAGTGGGCCTTAAAACTCTACTTACACATCATGCCCAGTAGCAGGCAGTTTTTCATAGAGCGTCGTTCACAGTAATGTATATCTTGTATATACACATGTGCTTATATAGAACGAGGTCGAGAGTCGTATAAGTGCATAATACTCCAGGAGTTTGGATGCGCTTCAAGCATCATCGAGGCGAAGCTGAGTGATAATTACCTCGCATTCAAAAAGGTAGAGTATTGAGTATTTCATGATTTGAATGTTGTTCTGGATTTATATCACCTGTTTTAATGATATTAAATAGCATCATAATATAATTCAAATCACTTCGCAGATCCAGTTAGCAACGTATAAATCTCCATGTTGATATCTTGTCTTCTCTCGGATATCCTAGCCGCTGATTGGTTGATTGCATATGACATCCTCTCACATTTACTCCACCACGGCCATAGCGTATTATAATTATTGTCACTTTACAGGGGTGATCTTGAGTATTTACTTTTAATGTTCTTCTAATGCCTAAAATTGTACCAGGGGTGAGATAAATAAATGTCTCACACTTACTGGCCAGCTGTACAGACTCCGTTCTGCACACTGTGCGCGAATGTCTCACACTTACTGGCCAGCTGTACTGACTCCGTTCTGCACACTGTGTACGAATGTCTCACACTTACTAGCCAGCTGTATTGAGTCCGTTCTGCACACTGTGCATGAATGTCTCACACTTATTGTCCAGCTGCACAGATTTCGTTCTGCACACTATGCACAAACTAATAGCATACCACGTGACTTGTTGTTAAATGGCGTTTTCTAATTAATTCCACTTTTACAATAATTAGGAGGTATTTGAGTAGTTCTGAATTACATCAGTTCCTTGTTCTGGTCGGAAATATTCACCTCGTGCTTCGATCTCACTGAATACCCCTGACAAAAAACAACATCTCCATTCAGCCACACTAACCATGTCTTCCTATAATACACCCGGGGATGAGAAGTGGGAAGGGTTTACGAGTTGGGTGCCAGTAATGAGCATAGCGCGGCATCGCCTATTAACGTAGGCGCAAACAAACCCAGCTTTTTTTAATCGCCAACATTGTCATTATGACAGTCCCAGTGCCGCTCCAAGTCTCCACACCGCGTCGCTTCTCGAAAAAGGTCATATTATTCATAAAAAAACACCTCCAGGGGAAAAAAATCTAATTATCTTGTTTGTCGAAATGACGCCTTACTCGGCACTGTGGTCTCATTATTCTTGACTTTAAAATTAAAAGACTTAACTCTGTTTTCTGCGGAGCTGTGTTTGCGACTGCGGAACTGTTGTTGGTTGACCTTTGGGTTTGGATTGCTTGGCAGGATTTCGTAAATTCCGTGGTGATTGGAGCGAGCGGGGAGGACCAGGTTCGCCGATTAACATGCGCCGATTTACATCTTTTTTTTAGGCTGAATCCAGGGAAGGAGAAATCGGCAAATCGGGGACGTTTAATGAACCTGGCCGACGTCTTCTCATGATGGAAATATAAATGGGAGCGATGAACATGACCGATGACTTGTCATGCTGGTTTATGAGGAGGGAAGGAGGGTGTTTTATGTGAGTGTTTTTAGGTGTATTTTCTTTTAACTACTTATTTTGTATTTTGTGTATTTTCATATGATTTCCTTGGGGAAGGGGATGTTGGAGATAAATAATGATGTATTGACGCGTCCCTCGTGAGAGTGTTTCCGATTCTACCTAAGAAAAGACACCAGTAAAACGGCGGGCTTCTATGCCTTTATTATTGCATACCTACATTTATAAAATACTACCCGCTATACAACACTCAGTATATCTCATTGTAGAAGTATCAAAATGTTCCTAGAGTAGAGTCTCCGTACACTTCCGAACGGCTCCGAGCGGCCCCGAACGGCTCCGAGCGACATAGAACAGCGCCGAGCGGCTCCGAGCAGCTCCGAGTATCTCTGAGTAGCCCCGAACAGCTCCTAGTACCTTCGAGCAGCTCCGAGCAGCTCCAAACGGTTCCGAGCAGTCTAGAACAGCTCACAGCGGCTCCGAGCACCTCCGAACGCCTCAGAGCAATTTCGAGGGGCTCCGAACACCATCGTGCACCTCCGAGCAACTCCGAGCACCTCCGAACAGCTCCGAGCGGCTCGAGCAGCTCCGATAGGCTCCGACCAGTCCGAGTAGCTCCGAGCGGCTCCGAGCGGCTCCGAGCAGCTCCGAGCACCTCCGCGCATCTCCGAGCACCTCCTAGCACCTCCGACCAGCTCCGGGCAGCCCCGAGCACCTCTGAGCTGCTCCGAGCAGATCCGAGCAGAACCGAGCAGTTCCGAGCAACTCTGAGCATCACAGAGCTGTTCAGAGCGGCTCCGACCAGCTCCGACCAGCTCCGACTAGCTCCGACCAGCTCCGAACAGCTCCGACCAGCTCCGATCAGCTCCGAGCACCTCTGAGCGGCTCCGACTAGCCATGAGCAGCTCCGACCAGCTCCGAACAGTCCCGACCAGCTCTGACCAGCTCCGACCAGCTCCAACCAGCTCTTTACAGTTCCGAGCATCTCCGGGCAGCCCCGACCAACACGAGAAGCTCACCGTTGTACCCGGTAATGACTCGTCCCCGGCTTGTGTTACTGCGCTACGCGACTCGGCCACATTTGAGACTTTTCCCATTAAGTCGGCGTATAATGGAGTGGCGGGCAGAGGTCGGGTAGGTCAGGGGGACAGCGGGGGAGCGGGGGAGCGGGGGAGCGGGGGAGCGGGGGAGCGGGGGAGCGGGGGACAGGTGAACGGAGAGGCGAAGGATGCGCTACATCCGTCAGATTTACACAAAAATCTTTATATTCAATGTTTATTCAGTTTCTTTATACAAATAGTACATTTGTTCTTGATTCCTCTTAAAGTGGGGATTCCACCAACACACAAGATATAGCAAGATTCGGCCCGATTTGGATGTCTTGCTAGATCGGGCTAGGATTGAATGATCGTGTGCCTATTTGTCGCCTTGTGTCTTGAGGTGTCGCGGTGGTGGAGCACCAAAATATACACATGACATCGCGCGGCTACGTTTTGAGACAATGGAGGTATGACACATGGCGACACAGTAAGATACTACAAGACATACCAAGATATACCACGCAAATCCATCCTGTTGGTGGAATCAGCCCTTAAGCGGACCTTTGTATCATTGCTACTCACATATTTCTTTTTTCTTATGGTGTAAGATGATTTCTCTTCTTTTTAGAGATATTATTACCTTTAGAAAATATATTATTATATACCGATGCACAAATGTCTCATGTATACCCCTTGTAGTGATGATTTCATTCGTCCACACTGTGGCGTAATATATATAATACTACCCTCCGTACCACGTGATCACTCATTATTCTATTTAGAGAGTTGTAGAATGGCATTCTTAATGATTTCTAGGTATATGATAATAAAGAGACATAGTGAGTGTGTCTGAATGGAATCTGTTCCCCGGTATTTTGGTCAGGAATACTCACTGAAATACTTTCTGACCAAAGTATTTCTGACTCCTATGGCTACCCTCCTTGCTGGGATACTGGCTCCAGACCAAGTCTTATTTTGGTATTTAAAAAGTATCAACTTTATAGTTTGTGAAATATGTCATCCATAGAAATAACACCCTTGATTCCTCCCATTAAGTTCTTTATATTCTTCAGTCCAAGGAACTTATATTCTTTGATTCATTTAGATTCAATAGTCATGTGATGATTGAATCTAAATGTATTTCATTCTTCTATAATTGTTTTATAGCTCATACATACATGGTAGTAGCCTGCTATGCTCTACTACCGGCGAAGTTTATCGAATAAAAAAATAATTTGAAATGATTCCGCGGAGACTTTTACTTTGATAAGTCCAGAATAAGTCGTCGCTCGGACTAGAGCGACTTAAAACCAAAAAGAAAAATCTAATCATTCACAGCCTTGGTGAGGATTCACGAAAAATCTAATCAGCCCTGACAGAGAATCGTCTGCTTCAACGTGACGTCAGCTTACAGTGACGTCACCTTCAGCGTGACGTCAGCTTAAACCGAAAGCGAGGCTGACGAGATCGCGGGCATGGCGTCTCTTCGCTTGTACCCTAGACTGGCTCCAGTCCCCGGCATCCTATGGCTACCCCTCCTCGCCGCATCCTATGGCTACCCTCTTCGCTGGGATACTGGCTCCAGTCCCTGCATCCTATGGCTACCCTCTTCGCTGGGATACTGGCTCCAGTCCCTGCATCCTATGGCTAACCTCCTCGCTGGGATACTGGCTCCAGTCCCTGCATCCTATGGCTACCCTCCTCACTGGGATACTGGCTCCAGTCCCTGCATCCTATGGCTACCCTCCTCACTGGGATACTGGCTCCAGTCCCTGCATCCTATGGCTACCCTCCTCGCTGGGATATTGGCTCCAGTCCCTGCATCCTATGGCTACCCTCCTCGCTGGGATACTGGTTCCAGTCCCTGCATCCTATGGCTACCCTCATCACTGGGATACTGGCTCCAGTCCCTGCATCCTATGGCTACCCTCCTCGTTGGGATACAGGCTCCAGTCCCTGCATCCTATGGCTACACTCCTCGTTGGGATACTGACTCCAGTCCCTGCATCCTCTGGCTACCCTCCTCACTGGGATACTGGTTCCAGTCCCTGCATCCTATGGCTACCCTCATCACTGGGATACTGACTCCAGTCCCTGCATCCTCTGGCTACCCTCCTCGTTGGGATACTGACTCCAGTCCCTGCATCCTATGGCTACCCTCCTCACTGGGATACAGGCTCCAGTCCCTGCATCCTATGGCTACCCTCCTCACTGGGATACTGGCTCCAGTCCCTGCATCCTATGGCTACCATCCTCACTGGGATACTGGCTCCAGTCCCTGCATCCTATGGCTACCCTCCTCGCTGGGATACAGAGCTTTGATTCATAGGCCAGTCAGAGAAGGATATTATGAGAAAACGTGGTTACTAAGCCCGTATGGGTGGCTGTTCGAGGTCATTTGATGAGAAAATACGGCCCGACGCCGCTGGAGGAAGGGACGTATTTTTTTCATCAAATGCCCGAGAACGGACACCGTACAGGCTCAGTCACTACGTTTTCTTATTACTATAGACCTCCTCGCCTTTTAATTAACTGTACAAAGCCTATGTCATTCACTACGGTCCACTGTCCCATTTAAACTACACCCCTAGCAGCGGGTAGTATCTCATAGACATTCGCTCACAGGTATATAGTAAATACTATTATGAACTCTACTCTGATTGTGTTTAATCATTTAATGAATGTCAATAATCAAAGACTTGAGCAAGTCTACTTGTTCCCGACCTGCTGGCACTACCAACGCCCATGAAACGCCATAGGTACCAGCGGTTTAGGGGGGGGGGGGAGAAGGGGGGGCTTCCCCTTTACAGACCAGAGGGGGCAGATTTCTCCGGATGAGCAGAAAATCAATAGACCTGTGTCTAGTTCCCTGACCGCCCACTACATGTCGCCTGCTGTAGGGACGCTTAACGGACGCCCTGCCCGCACTTTGCTGCTGCCACCTAGCGGTGATGAATCGTCAGGTGGCATGCTGGGAAGGTTTCCGCGTTAGGCCGCGCTTAGGCGGCGCTCGGCCTTAACTAATCCAGCTCAGGCCTACACGATGACACTAGACTGGCTCCAGTCCCTGCATCCTATGGCTATCCTCTTCACTGGGATACTGGCTCCAGTCCCTGCATCCTATGGCTACCCTCCTCGCTGGGATACAGGCTCCAGTCCCTGCACCCTATGGCTACCCTCCTCGCTGGGATACTGGCTCCAGTCCCTGCATCCTATGGCTACCCTCCTCGCTGGGATACTGGCTCCAGTTCCTGCATCCTATGGCTACCCTCCTCGCTGGGATACTGGCTCCAGTCCCTGCATCCTATGGCTACCCTCCTCGCTGGGATACTGGCTCCAGTCCCTGCATCCTATGGTTACCCTCCTCGCTAGGATACTGGCTCCAGTCCCTCCATCCTATGGCTACTCTCCTCACTGGGATACTGGTTCCAGTCCCTGCATCCTATGGCTACCCTCCTCGCTGGGATACTGGCTGCAGTCCCTGCATCCTATGGCTACCCTCCTCGCTGGGATACTGGCTCCAGTCCCTGCATCCTTTGGCTACCCTCCTCGCTGGGATACTGGCTCCAGTCCCTGCATCCTATGGCTACCCTCCTCACTGGGATACTGGCTCCCGTCCCTGCATCCTATGGCAACCCTCCTCGCTGGAATACTGGCTCCAGTCCCTGCATCCTATGGCTACCCTCCTCGCTGGGATACTGGCTCCAGTCCCTGCATCCTTTGGCTACCCTCCTCGCTGGGATACTGGCTCCAGTCCCTGCATCCTATGGCTACCCTCCTCACTGGGATACTGGCTCCCGTCCCTGCATCCTATGGCTACCCTCCTCGTTGGGATACTGGCTCCAGTCCCTGCATCCTATGTCTACTCTCCTCGCTGGGGAAACAGGGACTGGTACAATCGGTAATGGTGTTGGACTTTTAGCGCTGTTTAGCTCCATTCTTCCCAACACTCTCCATACAGATATCCTGGCTACTGGTCAGGATATCTGCTGGGAGATTGATACCCTTTTAGTTTGATCTCAATCAGATCACAGTCAGGAGCAGGCGAAATTTATTGTTATGAAAACACAGGCAGCCAGGAGGGTAGGAGGAAGTATAGGGTTTCAGGGAGCGGCTTGGGGCCATGAACAGGAGATTCTGTTCATAGTGGACAAGTCTTTGATCCATGGGCCAGTCAGAGAAGCATACATACTTTAATGAACTTTATTCTGATGGTGTTTAATCAGTTAATGAATCTTCATGATCAAAGACCTGAGCAAGTCTAGGACGACATCTAATACAGTTGTCTCTCCGAGCGTCCCCCAGGTAGTGAGTGCGCATGCGCGGGCGGATGCACGGTTACGCCCCCATCCGGGCAGCGGGGGAATCTAATTAGTAGGTCAGTAAAGTGGCGGGCGGGGCGGGGTTGTCTTGTTTGTGTCTGCTCCGTTTTCCTGTTACTGGGTGTTATATATAACATGTAGACAGATGTTTCGGGATATGGCATGCCTTTTAGGATGCGGGTTTCTGAAGGCGTTACCTGCATTCGTTCCACGTAGCTATCACAAGGTTATGTTACTAGAAATGCGCGAAAGGTAGACCGTGAAATATGAAAATAATATTTCAATTGAAAATTACACATAACCAACAGATACCAGCCTTGAATTTCTAGTTTCTAGATATGTTTATTGATACTTTAGTTTACTTTAGAGTTGTTATTTTGGAACGAGACAAAATTATATTGTTTCTTTTAATAACAACTAGTTAGATAAAGTATTTGAAATCAGATGATGGAAAATATAGAAAAAAGTACCATTTCCAAATCTATATTTCAAATCTCATGTGAAATTGATGTATGTGAGATGTAAGCTTTTCAGCGCAGAAAAACATGTCCTTAAATAGTAGATGATGATCACCTATACATTCACAATATTTAACTGGTTTCAGATATAAGTGGCCGTATGTGAGGATATTGCGTAGTCAACCTCGAGAAGCATACGACCGCTTTTATCTGAAACCAGTCTATGATTATTTATCATCCACTTTTTCTGGCCAAGTGGTGTATCGATGTCAGTATCTTTTTAGTTATGCACTATTTGTCCGTACACACTATCTTTCTGTATGCGCCCCCTGAGTATAGAACATATCCGATTTCACCAGGTATGTCCATAGACACTCGCTTTGTGTTTTCTATGGGCACTTTGTATTAGGTGGATATATCTATATGCTCCGGGTATGGTGATACACACTCCCTATGTGTTTTCTATGGACACTTTGTATTAGTTGGATATATCTGTATGCTCCAGGTATGGTGATACACACTTCCTATGTGTTTTCTATGGACACTTTGTATTAGGTGGATATATCTGTATGCTCTGGGTATGGTGATACACACTCCCTATGTGTTTTCTATGGACACCTTGTATCAGGTGGATAATAAATAGGTATACGTCAAGGGTTCTCCGGATATAGCTGTAAAACCCGAACAAGCCTCTCAGCCCCGCCCCGATACATCAAGAGCCTGTTGGTGTAGCCGCCTTCCTCTTTCTCACCAGATAATGGATGATGCAGCGAGTTCAGAGAAAGCCAGGGACCAGGTGAATGGGCCCCGGAGTAGACGGGCAGTGGAAAGGTGACATAGATCATCACAGATTTACCTTAGGATGTCTCCCACCTGCCTGCGCATGCGAACCGGAAGTTGAGCAATGCCGACCCACGTCCCCAAGAACAGCCGTCAAAGTCACGGGGCGTCTCGGGCGTGACATCAGCATGTGACATGTAGCCATGACATAGAGGCAGGGACTGACCAGGTTATATGAGCAGACACGGGGGAGAGGAGACGGGGAGATTCGCGGGATGGAGAGGACGGGGTTTAATTAGACGTCGCCAGACAGTCCTGACATGTACAGGAGTAGAGGGACGAGAAAAGGGTGGACATGAGACGACGGCAGGATGGGTAGGTGGGCGGACAGGTAGGCGGGCAGGTGGGCGGGAAGGTAGGCGGGCAGCATGCGTGCTAGACATGAGCTTATTCATCATGACAAATACGAGCGAGGGCGTATAAGGATCGTGAAGTGTAGGCGGGGTCGGTAGGCATGTACGCCAGACAAGATGTGGTTATCCGGGTTTATTAAAGGAGAAGCATGGCTAAAAAAAGGACAGCAGCGGCTTTCACTTTACAGACGTGATTAGTCTTTCCACAGTCCTAGTAAATATTACGGAAACTGAACCATGTAACTGTCAGTGCTAAACCATACCACCATTATATATATCCCGTCTGCGGATCTAAAAATATATTTCAAAAACATTTAACGATAGGTTCATTCATCCTAATAATTACCCTTTTTCCGTCATCGAAAGAAATGTTTTATACTTGTTTTCTTTTATCATTCGCCAACGTCTACTTATGAGTTGACGCTTAACAAAGAACAGGAAAGGAAAGGAGAAAATTTACACCGGAGAATGTTGAGCTCTCATTTTCAATAAATTCATCATGATGAAGCTAATTAAGTAGTAGCGAAGCGTTGTGACAGCTTTTGATACACCCCACCTATTATTATATGTACCACTTGGTTCAATAATAACCTCCTTCAAAAAATGTCCTGGTTTTTTTTGGTGATTTTCAACCCGCCTCTTTGATTAGTACATGTACATTCCATTCATGAACAAAGGTACACAGTAAAGATGTGTCAAATTTGTACTTCCGTGTCCAACCGCTTTGCGACCAAGAAATCAGTAAAGTTCTGAACATTAATATGCAGTTTTTATCAACGAGTTGCTAATCAAGCTATTTGATATCACAAAATAATTCATACTTAACAGGGTCACTTGCCAAAACCCGGTCACTTGCTCAGTAGTCGCTGCAAACGCCACGTCTCCACACCTTATACTTAACAGGGGCTTGACCTAAAGCACAGCAAGGTGGAAACACACCGAAATGGGTTCACCCAGAAGAATATTTTCAGATAAAGAATATCAAACAAAAGTCTTTTATTTTCACAGCTCCACTCACAGGAGAAATACACCCACCACTATTGTCGTAATCTCTTGTAAACAGGAGAAACCAGAGATGATTTTTTGTTAAAAAATAATCAAATAAAAGTAAGTTGTCTTCTTGCAGTTTGAAATATAATTGACCTAAAACATTAGGGAATCTATAGCCGACTTGATATAATATGAGCCTGCCTAATATGGTTATAAGTGTAGAATTAAAAAGTATTCTTTCTGAGAAGATGAAATATGAACCTGTCATCAAGCTCCTTTTTCACACCTAATCATCCAACTTACAGATGGTCTAGAAGCTTTAGAACTTTAATCTATTCTCTCTGACTAAATTGTAATGCAAAATTGTCTTTCTGTCTCATCCCTTTTTCATAGGTAATCATAGAATCCCAACCTTCAGAAAATTCCACTACTATAGCTCTAACAAAAAAAAATAGAAAAAAAAGAAAAAATGGTGTGGGTGGGTGGTAAAAAAAAGACAAAGAAACTGATAAAGACGCCCTTCATTTGTGTGTGTCATGTCCGTCGCCTCTCCCTCATTCTCCACCTGCCACGAGGATCGGCAAACCCGTCTGTAAGCGGCGTTCTGATTGGACGACGCGGCTAACTGCGCTGATTACTGTCGTGCGGTGAGGAGGTGAAGTCATTTACGCTGGATCGATGCTGGTCGCTTCCGGTTCGTTTGGCGGCGGCGCAGATCGTGGTTCAATAGTTCTGTCTGTATCTGTAATAAGGAGAGATAAGTGAGAGATAAGTGTGGGGATAAGGGTGCAGATAAGGGAGGGAGATTCATAGACGCATATCACGGGAGGCTAAAGAAGAAACCAACAAGTTGTGGTCAAAGTCGTCATTCTTCATGAGTTTGATGTGGAGTGATATGAACGAGGCGACAGCCGAGTGAATATCACATAGCATTCAAACAAGTTGGAGAAAGACTTCATTGACCAAAATGAGTAGCTTTATGTATTCATCTCACCCCTGTACACACTAAAACAATGGACGACACACAGGATATAGACCATGGAGAACGGACTGCAATACCCGTGGGGGCATGAAGAATTTTTTTTTTCTAAATCTTTTATTGGTCAGTTATTTTTACTTTTTTCATCCTTTGTTCGTATTCAACATAGTCAGACCAATAATAGAAATACCAAAGATATCAACTCAGTTATGGCAAATGCCTACACTGGTGTTCAGTTGATATCCAATGTTAAGCCTACAGGAGAGAAATAACATCAGTGAGATAGAGAGAGGGTGCTCAGACATGGCCGCAGTCTCGGGTTACGTGTAGATAAAGAGGTCATGGTTCACTGAACACGAACCGAGGAGGTGGCTTCAGAGGTGGCTTCAAAGTAAACGTGGCTCATAGACATCGTCTATGAAGATGAACTTGCTATAATGGAGGATGAAGGTAAATTATAAGGTAATTAATGATTTTTGTCCTACAGTGGAAGATCTAAACTAGCTTTAAAGCTGTATGAAATGTATTTTTAAAAAAGAAGACAATTCTAGAAATCACAAATCGAATGTGGGCAGATTTCACCATTTGTCTATCTGTATGTTATTTGCATAAACCAAAGGGGAACTTTCCTCAATTCTTTCCTAACTGATATATCTTGATGGAATTTGTTTATAAATCTTGGCGAGGCACTGACCTGTGCCTTGTGTAAGTCCCGCGCGCAGGCGGTATGATTAAGTAATTATTAGACGGTAGGTGGCGACAGGTGCCCTTTATATATAAATATACTTGTTGGGTATATTTTTCACATAAACATCGATATGAACTTGCTATAGTAAAAGATAAAGGTTAATTATAAGCTAGTAAAAAGAAAATTCTAGAAATCACAAATCTAATTTGGGCAGATTTCACCACCTGTCTATCTATTTATTTGCTTAAAGTTAAACCAAAGGGGAAATGTCATCAATTCTTTCCTAACTGATATAGCTTGATTGAATTTGTTTATATCTCACATATACACGCAAAGACATGAGCTTACTATCATGAAAGATGAAGACGAATTTTAACATAATAAAAAGAAAGTTCTAGAAATCACAAATCTAATTTGAGCAGATTTCACCACCTGTCTATCTATATTTTATTTGCTTAAAGTTAAACCAAAATAGAAATGTCCTCAATTCTTTCCTAACTGATATAGCTTGATGGAATTTGTTTATATTTCACATATACACGCAAAGACATGAGCTTACTATCATGAAAGATGAAGACGAATTTTAACATAATAAAAAGAAAGTTCTAGAAATCTCAAATCTAATTTCGGCGGATTCTCCAGACTTTCATGTTTTTGGGTGTGACTAGCGGCAGACATAAACCCTTCAACGTTCTACTCTCCGCTGTTTGCCCTGACGTTTAATTTGTGTACACAGACGCCGCCGATACGCGTTGCTATGGTAACGCACTCGTCAAAGTACCGTTTTACACGAGAAACGGCGAGAGCGGCGCGAGAAACTCCACACGTAGAGGTGTTAGTTTCAAAGCCGGCCGCTAGGCTCGCAGTCTCCACAGGCGCCCCCTGGTGTCAGTCTGTCAGAGCGAATACTGCGCATGCCCAGAATGCGCGCGCAGACAAATGACCACACAGACCGGAAGTGGGGTTCGTCTGATTCCGGTTACACATGAAAGTCCCGATGGGCCTTTAGATGAGTGATGAGAGGGTGGGAGACTATATATCTTATTATTATTATTATATACCTGTGAGCGAATGTCTCACACTTACTGGTCAGCTGCACGGATATCATTCTGCACACTGTGCGCGAACGTTTCACAGTTACTGGCCAGCTGTACGGATTCCGTTCTGCACACTGTCCATGAATCTCTCACACTTACTGGCCAGCTGTATAGATTCCGTTCTGCACACTCTGCACGAATGTCTCACACTTACTGGCCAGCTGTACGGATATCATTCTGCACACTCTGTGCGAACGTCTCACTTTTACTGGCCAGCTGTGGCGATATCTTTCTGCGCACTGTGCATGAACTAATAATTCGTGCACTTCGTACCATGTACTCGTTTTAAAATGGCGATTTTAATGATTTCCTGTTATATTGTAATAAGGAGACATGGTGAATGAGTTTAAATTACATCTATTACCTATCATAGGAATATTCATTAGATTTTTATTGAAAATAGATGGCGATATAGTTATGATGCGACCCCTAAGAATCTGGAGCAACGATTTGGACCTCGGGTCGCTATTCTACGGTTCACAAAACCTAGAGCCGTGCCCCTCGCATGCAGATTTAAAGACACATAAATGAATACAACATTATGACAAAATCTGCAATGTACAGGCTACTAGAATCAGAAATTACAAAGTAAAGCGACAATTCTGTGGTCAGGACTGGTATGACGCTGGGGGGTCGTTGCTCCTAGAAAGGTGGGGCAAGCGTTGCTCCCGTAATATCGGAACGTCTCGTTTAGTATCGTTATTTTCACGTTGTATCGCTAGCTTTTACAACACTGCATTTTCAGTGTCATAGATGAAAGGTTCTCTAGGTTTTTAATTCCCCATGACCCTTGTGATGCATACCTTAGTCTGTGTTACCCTGGCAGTACATACCACAGTCCATATCACCTGGTGGGTTCAGACCGAAGTCCGTATGACCCTGTCAGTGCATATCACAGTCCGTATGACCCTGTCAGTGCATATCACAGTCCATATGACCCTGTCAGTGCATATCACAGTCCGTATGACCCTGTCAGTGCATATCACAGTCCATATGACCCTGTCCATAAGGCGGTGCATACTGCAATCCCTATGAACCTAATGCTGCATATCCAAGTCCGTAAGACCCTAGCAGTAAATATCGCAGTCTGTATAACCCTATTGGTGCATACCACAGTCCCGATTACCCTAGCAAAGCATACCTCAACCCTGGCAGTGCATATCAAAGTCCGTATGACCCTGCCGGTACATACCTGAGTTCGTATGGCCTGCGGGGTGCAACGGGCAGATGGTGAACGTAAATAAGTGAGGAGTCTTCAGCGCTGTGAGAAATTACACAATCTGTCAGAGGTGATCAGTGAGGAGCGGAGTTCAGAGAGGGGCGATGACAGACTCGTAACGGGGAGAGTGAGGAGAGAGTGAGGGGAGAGTGAGGGGAGAGTGAGAGGAGCGTGAGAGGAGAGTGAGGGGAGAGTGAGGGGAGAGTGAGGGGAGAGGGAGGGGAGAGGGAGGGGAGAGTGAGGGGAGAGTGAGGGGAGAGTGAGGAGAGAGTGAGGGGAGAGTGAGGGGAGAGTGAGGGGAGAGTGAGGGGAGAGTGAGGGGAGAGTGAGGGGAGAGTGTGGCGAGAGTGAGGGGAGAGTGAGGGGAGAGTGAGGGGAGAGTGAGGGGAGAGTGAGGGGAGAGTGAGGGGAGAGTGAGGGGAGAGTGAGGGGAGAGTGAGGGGAGAGTGAGGGGAGAGTTAGGGGAGAGTGAGGGGAGAGTGAGGGGAGAGTGAGGGGAGAGTGAGTGGAGTCTGATGGGAGAGTGAGGGAGAGTGAGGGGAGAGTGAGGGGCGAATGAGAGGAGAGTGAGGGGAGAGTGAGGGGAGAGTGAGGGGAGAGTGAGTGGAGTCTGATGGGAGAGTGAGGGGAGAGTGAGGGGAGAATGAGGGGAGAGTGAGGGGAGAGTGAGAGGAGAGTGAGGGCAGAGTGAGGGCAGAGTGACGGGAGAGTGAGGGGGAGTGAGGGCAGAGTGAGGGCAGAGTGAGGGCAGAGTGAGGGCAGAGTGAGAGGGTGAGGGGAGGGTGAGGGGAGAGTGAGGGCAGAGTGAGGGGAGAGTGAGGGCAGAGTGAGGGGAGAATGAGGGCAGAGTGAGGGGAGAGTGAGAGGATAGTGAGGGGAGAGTGAGGGGAGAGTGAGGGCAGAGTGAGGGGGAGTGAGGGCAGAGTGAGGGCAGAGTGAGGGGAGAGTGAGAGGGTGAGGGGAGGGTGAGGGGAGAGTGAGGGGAGAGTGAGGGGAGAGTGAGGGGAGAGTGAGGGAAGAGTGAGGGGGAGTGTGAGGAGAGTGAGGGGAGAGTGAGGGGAGAGTGAGGGGTGAGGGGAGGGTGAGGGAAGGGTGAGGGGAGAGTGAGAGGAGAGTGATTGGAGAGTGAGGGGCGAGTGAGGGGAGAGTGAGGGGAGAGTGAGGGGAAAGTAAGGGGAGAGTGAGGGGAGAGTGAGGGGAAAGTAAGGGGAGTGTGAGGGGCTGGTGAACTCTTACAGACACGCACTGAGTAAAGTGTGTACAGAACTGACCCTGACTCAAAGTCAAACCCCACTCACCTACACTCATCCTTAATCGGAGACACACAAAGCGAGAAGGGCAGCGATTTCCGCAATCATCAACATAGAATGACATATGTATATGAGCTATCATTTCATATTTCACCTGATTATTGCTTCTGAGACCCTAAATCATTAGTGGGAGATATTGTCTTATCTATTTTACGATTCGAGTGCAGTTCTGGATTTATCTCACCCCTTTTTATGACATTAAATATCATCAAAATTTCACAATAATTAGAATAGACTTAGCAAATCCATGTGACGTCATCTCACATTCACAACACCACGACCATGGCGTAGTATTGTCACTTTACGGGGGTGATCGTTGAGGTTTTTTTTCTAATGTTATCCCTATGGCTAGACTTGTACCAGGGGTGAGAAAATAAGAAAGAAACTGATGAATGTTTGGTCTGTGTCCTCGTTCGCCATCGAGTTTGGAGTGCGCAGTAATATGAACGAGGCGATAGCCGAATGAATATTCTGAAGCAGAGTGTGTATGAACGAGGCGTTTGGTCCAAGTACGACTGCACAACTCACAAAATATTTTTTTAGGTTGCCCACACAACCCAAAAAAATTGGAAATAGAATATTCTGAAGCACTCCAAACGAGATGGTGAACAGGGACTCAGACCAAGCACGAATATGTTTCTGATTTTATCTTAGCGTGGAAATATTTATCTCTTTATCGCCCGTTGAGAACGAGTTACCGTTCTCGCAAGCCTGTTGAGAACGAGTTCGCAATGCTAAGCCTATGAACGTTTATTCCAGGCTAAGATATTACTATATACCCATGCTGTATATACTGTAAATACGCACCGTTTTGGCCTATGACGTAAAAATACTGTACGGACCACTGGTCCGTACACTGAAATACGGACCACCTAGAAATACACATTTATTAAAATTTTGGTTGTTAAGAAAAATAAAGTTGATTTTTTTTTTAAATTTCGGGCATATAGTAAATATAAAACGTCCAACCATGCTTGTACAAGTCACAGAACTTGATGCGTAAACGCCTCGGTCCGTACAAACGGTAAACTAGCATCGAGTTCTGTGACTTGTACAGCATGGTCAGGACGTTCTATATAAATACTGCTTACCCAACTCACCAAACCTCCTCCCTATTCACTTACCATCTTAACCTCTACTTGAGTGCAGTATTTACAAAACTGACCCCCCTGAACCCCAATCACCCTTAACCTTATACCCACTTGACCTCAACCCAACCCACCTTCTACACCTCGCATAACTTACATAACTTACATATTTCAAAGTTCTCACCAGAAGTCACAACAGAAGCATGTAAAAACGCTAATGTAGGTGAATGTCTTCCTTGATCTAATAAAAAAAATGCCCTGGTTTTATTGGACATCGTTTACAGAGCTTTTTCTCACGGTTTGAAGGCGAGTGAGATCCGAATAAATATGAAATGGATAAGATTGAAACTCTTTGAGAATATCTATAGATATTATTTCACTGATTGTAACTTCTTTTCTCTCTGATATTCTATAATGTGTATCAAGGGTTATTGCGGTTATTTGAGGATGAACTTAAAGAGTGGATGTGGTTTTAGTGGGAAAACTAAGTTCCAAAATTAAAAATGATACTCCATAAGTTTGGATGTTCCGCAATTGTCATCGACGCGATGGCGAGTGGTGGTTACGGCATATCCAAATGAAATGAGTGGAATATTTTTTATTTTACGATTCAAGTGCGGTTCTGGATTTATCTCACCCATTTCATGGACACTATGATGGCATCACAATATCAGAATAATTCAAAATTTCTTCGCGAATCCAATTAGGAATGTTGAAATCTCCATGTTGATCTCTTGTCTGCTCTCTGAAATCCTCGCCGCTGATTGGCCCATCCATTATGATATCATGTTGCATCACTCCGCTATGACCATGGCGTAGTATTGTCACTTTACATGGGTGATCGTTGAGTATAATTGCTTAATTTTAATCCTATTGCTACACTTGTGCAAGGTGTGAGATTAAAGGTTGAAGCATTGCAAGAGGGTGCCTCATTTAATGGGATTCTGATATAATTACACACTATGAATATAGTATAACACTATGAATATAGCTATAACTACAGAGTACTGCGGTATTACAGATCACAAGATAAAGCATTCATTTTTTCATCATATGTACTTCATCTGTATCGTATCTTGCTTTTAATGAGAAGCGAATCTGTATATATATATATATATATATATATATATATATATATATATATATATATAGAGAGAGAGAGAGAGAGAGAGAGAGAGAGAGAAAGAGAGAGAGAGAGAGAGAGAGAGAGAGAGAGAGAGAGAGATAGAGAGAGAGAAAGAGAGAGAGAGATTTGTTGGAATCTTTTTTCTTCTTTTTTTCAAATTTCTTTTATTGATTCTTTGTGTATACAGTTTGAGGTATTTCAACAACTATTCGGTTTCAGATTCTTCAATAAAAGAGGGCTTGTGACAATCAGCTGTTGTACAAGTATAGCTGGTTTTCACTGTCTTGCCCCGTATACCCTGTCTAATGTCTCACATTAAATGATTTTATGGGTCAATATACAACAAACTGTCACTCAATTTACTCAGGAAACTATATTTACACTGTATATGATATGACTTGTAACTTTTACTCATCTGATCCTGAATTGTAGATGGTCGATATCTGACATAGACCTGATAGCAATGATAAAATATTGTAGCAAATGAAGATCTTTATATAAAAACCTGCTGTATAATAAAGCCAATCACCAAAACCGAATTTGGGAAGTTTTTGAGTTGTACTTGATTACTCTACTCTGAAATCCATATCCTGGGAAGAACGTTCTCGGACGACAGTTGTATCTATATATGTTACATGAATAAAAAAATAAAAAAAAATAAAAATTAAAAAAAATTAAAGAAAATTGTTTTACTGACCAAATCTTACTCTATGTGATAAATCCTACCTTACATCACAGCTTCTATTCGGTTAACTCACACACACCCACCCAGACAGCTGATGCACCTCCTGTATTTCTGAGTCCATCCATCCTCCTCCGTCACCCTCCTAGTTTACCCGGTTACCTGCCGAAAGGGCAACCTGCCATCTATCTTAGCTCCCCAGAGTGATTGAGTTGTATTCTGTGAAACACGGACAGGCACTGAGGTAACGCTGTGTGTAACAACATTATCAGTGGCTGCTTATCCCAGGATAAAAGATCCCTCCATGTAACTAAAGGTAGCATTACAAAAAAAGTGATTAAAATAGAAATTTCGTTCTTCATTGTACAGGTTAACAAGGGTAAAACTATGAGGGTGTAAACTAAGATTAAAGGGTAAAGTGTTTCAGGTTGGAAATAAATTGTTATGCTCCATTTTGACTGCGAGTAAGTCATTACCGTCTGGTGTCAAGTTGTAAAGCCGAGAGGCCTAGACTAGCCAGGTGTAGAGTAATAAGTAAGAGTAGGGGAGTATTAACGAACTCTAAACACAGATGTACTAGGCTACTTTAATCTCAATGTTGTACGAATATGCAGACATATAGCAAAATATCTCTTTTATATTTCTTTAAAGGCATATCGGACAATCTGGCGTGAAAATTAAAACCCATGTCATTTTTCTGAGAATTGAATACAAGGATCTCTGAGTATTGTAGAGCACAAAGCTGACTTAAAGGTTGGGGGTCACCTGCTAGATCTTGATTTAGAGATCAATATTATGATAATTTTATATAAGAATATATAGAGAATCTCAAAAGTTGTTTTTCACATAGTTATACCCATGTCATTTTCCTCAAACTTTCACAGAATGTAGTCAATGCATAGTTCTACCTATCTAGGTTTTAAAAACCTGAAAAAGGGCCTATTAAACCTATTGGATTAAGTCAAATTAGACAAAACTTAAATTTTGCTCTTATGAGTTTTGAAAATGCCACAAAATACCAATTTCGATGGATGGATGGGAATATTTAGAAATCACAAGGTGGCGCCACCGTGGATTGTAGGATATGCCTTTAATTACATAGAATATCTGCTAGAATAATGCTGTATGCGATATTACTATACACCTATGGGCGAACGTCTATGATATACTAACCGCTGCAAGGGGTATCGTATAAATTCTGTTCGGGCCCGCCGTGTAGTAGGACGTAGTGATTCCCATAGGCTTAAGCATTGCAAAACATACGTCCCGCTGCTACAGATACTACGGCCCGCTAACGTAAAATATCGCGATAGCTCGAGAGCAGTGTCCGTGTCAAAAACAAACAAAAAAATGGCGGTTCTCTCCCATTTAAAACTTTAGAGACATACTCGGCCTTACCTGTAAGAACTGGAAGTGTCTATTGTCCATATGTCGAAGTAAATAACGTATAGTTTTCACCTAAGACAGTTTAAATAGCTGAAACATATGACATTAATCGATAACAACAAGTCCGATCGCATCCCGTTCCGCCGCTCCGCGTTGTCGACGTCATAATTACGTTGGCTACTAGAGTTCCAGGTCGTCCTGTGTCATACATTTCATAGTCCGCACCGCGTCGGCAGTTGCCGGGTTTTCACCCTCCCACCTCCCAGTGTGCAGTGAATGTCGAAGTTGCCGTATTGAAACGCCGATATCTTTGGTTCAAAGCAACGGATCTTCATCATATTTGGTACGATTATAGGTTATATATATACCGTACTAGCGTTAAAATTTCATTGCTTAACTCCTACGGGAAGAGAAGTTCCAGCATCATCTGTTGCTACAGAGACCGCATAACGTCGAAAGTTGCCGGGTTTTTACCGCTAGCGGGCCGTAGTGAATGGCAGTGATATTGTTCGGAAACGGGGGGTTGAATCCGGGACAAGGAAAGTTGATAAAACGGTATTTTAAACGATTTGTAGGTGTATAGTAATAAGAAAACGTAGTGACTGAACCCGTACGGTGGCCGTTCTCGGTCATTTGATGGAAAAATACGGCCCTCCCGCCTGCGGCGTCGGGCCGTATTTTTCCATCAAATGACCTCGAACGGCCACCTGTACGGGCTCAGTAACCACGTTTTCTCTTATTACCTCACCCCAGTACTTTTTCTCCATAGGCTTCACATTAGGAACTCATACTCCACGGCCGTGAAGTTCATGTACCCAATACACAATGACTGATTGGGTGACTTATTTTATTGATATAATAATGTTAGATACGGGGTGAGATAAAATCGAAACCCACTTTATGAAAATAACTTGGTACAAACTCCACCTCGTTTGACTGCTATGTAATTCACTCAGCTTTGCTTCATGAATGGTATGGACCAAGTTATTTTACTAGTATTTAGTGCCCATGGAGTATTTACTAAAAATACTCAATGGGGGATTATGCCACAAAGGTCGGGCTATTAGTCAATGTGAGGGGTGAGATAAATTCAGAAACCTTTTCAAATTTAGGGTCAGAGCTCCATCCCATCTCGTTTAAATTGCTACGCAGCGTCGCCTTACTACACGATTCAAACTCAATGGGGTACGGGCTCTGACCCTGAACTTTCATACGTTTCCTCTATATTATCTCACACCTGGTATTTTTCTCCCATAGGGTTACCTTTGGGAACTCATTCCCCATGCCCCTACGAGTATTGCAGTCCGCTCTTCATGATCTATAACCTGATGTCGTCCATTATTTCAGGGCCAAGATAAATACAGATAGCAACTCGCTTTGGTCAAAGTCATTGTTCTCGAACTCATTAAAATGATAAGTGAATGACATAGTCACTTGGCTTCGCCTTGCTCGTATCACTCCGAATCAAACTCGTGTAGAACGATGACTTTGAACAAAACTTTTTTTTTTTTTAAAGTAGGTCATTGCATCTCTCCCTGCTGATTTTTTTTTAGATACAAATAGAATCAGTCAAGGACATATGATGATATAGCTATAAATGCACAGGTTTCTTCTATAGTATACATACCACCACACAGTGCAGTATCAACATGTACTGCACTCTACCAGACATAGAGCCCCTCGTGCTGCCGACCTGCCCCCTGGTGGTCAGCGACCTCAGGCGGGCTCAGTACGGGCACTTCCGGTCTGGATGATGGCCAGCTCAGGACGGACGCCGGATGTGCCGCGTGCGCAGGCGTGCGCCGGGGACGAGGTGCGCATGCGTGGTCACGTGTCCATGTCACGTGTCCGTGTCACGTGGTCACGTGTCACGTGTTACGTGTCACGTGTGTTTGTAGAGGCGGGGAGACGGAGGAGGAGGAGTTGGCAAATAAAAGGGGATAAGTATATCTACTGCTACGAGAGACTTATAAATATTGAGTTAAAAAGAATAACTAAGACTATCCTTAACCACTTACACAACTTCCACTTACATACACTGCACGAAAACCACCGTTTTATTCATATATACGCCATCACGGAAGTGCATGTATTGGCTGAATATTGACTTGTTTTCATTTATATATGCCCAGGCCTTATATACGACAGACGCGTCTTTGCTGTATTTCACACCCGGCGTATATGAGAGAGAATACCCTCTGCCCCCGCCCCTTTGTGTTGGTAGAAGTACAGGTGTCCTCAGTAGGAAGCCCTACCCCCCCCCCCCCGCCACCTCCCCCTGCCCCCTCTCAGTGAAGTCCTCTTCACTGGATGCTTATATATACGCCTACAGACGAGGTGTATACACATGGGGATTAAGACGACCTTGTAGACGCAAAATACCTACTTATATACGCCGGGCGCATTCATATGTAAAATGATGGTTTTCGTGCAGTGATAACTTCAAGCAATCCGACTTTTTAACACAAACCCTGAACTGTGAGGCTTACAAGTGTGGCAACCATCCTAACGTACATACCAATGCTGACCAACCAACTAGCTAGCTAACTAACTATGTTACCTGATCTAAACGCATAGTGACTCAATCGTAAAGTATTAACGTATAGATTACCTCACGACTCACGAGTTATCAAGATTTATCTCACCCCTGGTATTTTTTCCCATAGACTTACCATTGGGAACTCGTTTCCGACGCCAATTGAGTATTTAGAAGAAAACACACTCAATGGGGGATTATGTCACAAATGAGTCATTAGTTAATGTGAGGGGTGAGATAAATTCAGAAAACTATTCAAGTTTAAGGTCAGAGCTTGATCTCGTATCTCTTCACGCGGCTTCGCCTTGTGAATTACTATGTGAATCAAACTCGATGGGATATGAGCTCTGACCTTAAACTTTCATAGGTTTCCTCTAGTATCTGGCCATTAATTCCACCGAGTATTTTCGACCTACGAGGACAGTAAGCCAGTTTCTGTACATCAACTGGGGCTTCATATATTTGGATCATGGAACGGCAGTTGTAGAAGTGACAGGTTGGCTGGATGGCAAGTGAGCTACAGAAAATGTCCATAGACTGAATGAACCCAAACATTTTAATTGTTTTTTTTTTTTAAAATCGCATTCGTCAATGACGGAGTATCATTTTTCCTAATTCTGCAAGTAGAGACTGTATAAGAGGCTAGTAAATCACTAAGACTAGGACTTCATTTAATACGAATGTAAATCAGCAGGAGAAAGACTTCATTTTATACACGGTTACATCACTAGACGAGAACTTCATTTTATACCCGTATACATCACCTGTATGGGGACTTCATTTTATATCATATAAATCACCAGTATAGGGACTTCATTTTATATGCGTATAAATCACCAGTATTAGAACTTCATTTTATACGCGTATAAATCACCAGTATGAGAACTTCATTTTATACCCATATAAATCACCAGTATGGGGACTTCTTTTTATATCATATAAATCACCAGTATAGGGACTTCATTTTATATGCGTATAAATCACCAGTATTAGAACTTCATTTTATACGCGTATAAATCACCAGTATGAGAACTTCATTTTATACCCGTATAAATCACCAGTATCGGGACTTCTTTTTATATCATATAAATCACCAGTATAGGGACTTCATTTTATATGCGTATAAATCACCAGTATTAGAACTTCATTTTATACGCGTATAAATCAACAGTATTGGGACTTCATTTTATATCTTATAAATCACCAGTATAGGGACTTCATTTTATATCGTATAAATCACCAGTATTAGAACTTCATTTTATACGCGTATAAATCACCAGTATAGGGACTTCATTTTATAGGTCTATAAATCACCAGTATGGGGACTTCATTTTATTCTCCCATACATCTCCAGTATGAGGACTTCATTTTATTCTCCCATACATCTCCAGGATGCATGGCGTCGACGCAGAGACTTCTGGGTATTCACTAAGGTACCAGCGGGTTAAGTCTCGGCAGGTGACAGTCCGGAACCAGCTCCACATTAAACTGACTCCAAGTCTTTTAGTCAATTTATTTGTTACCGCTGGAATATTTGCAAATCATCGAGTTGACTGGATTAGGTTTTGTTGAAGAGGCATAGACCTCATCTATGTGCATTAAATGGAAGACTCTTAAATTGACTCCACAATTTTGCAGACAATCAAATTGATCCAAAATTGTCTAGTCGGGAAATGGACCTCTGATTCAAAGCATTCTCCTCTGAGACAGTTTTACATATTCTGTGAGGATTTTGGTTTGCCTCGTAAAATAACGTAGCAAACCAAAACTCATGGCATATTTTCAGTGGTTACATACACAATAATGACTGGTTTTGTGTACGAGTGGCCGTAGTCTCCGAGTAGTCGACGCGTAGTAATATCCGAGAGATTAGCGAGGATATTACTACGCATTTAATAAATCATTTTGAAGTACATTATGAATTGACCTCATTTTGGCAGGGACTTTTTTTTCTGGAATCTCCTGCAGGAGATTCTGACAGACCAGAATCTCCAGGTAACTAATTCCAAGTATACATTTCCTATGGAGACTCCGTAATCGGTGGGTAATAAAGATAGAGTGCAGTTCACATTTTAACACTGACTACTTGACTAAAATTCGTGCCATCATCCCCCTTTTTATTTTTTAAATACTCCATACATTGAGTATGATTTCCCAATGTTCTAAGTCTATGGGGAAAATACAAGGAAAACGTAAAGCGGAATTTACACAGAAGGACTTATGTATCTACAATGCCATTTGTCAGACACAAATCCTTCACATTCCTGAGACTGGTGAACACAGAATCCCAGCAGTCGACCCGAAATTTTAAAAGTTTTAAAAATAAAATTCCGTATGAATTGAGCTTATCAGAACTAGTAAATATAAATCCTACCTCGGAGACTCGACCACGTCTAGCCTCATCCACACCACGTGACAGGATCCATTGGTCTCAGCCCACCGCTCCGCTGGTGCCCGCCGCACGTGACTTGGCACCAGGGAACCAGCGAACCACAGATCCCCAGCTTCGATCCCTCCACCCGGGGCTCCTATCTCAGCCCCCCCCCCCCCCACCCCCTGCCGTTATACCCCCATCTATACTCACATCCACCCCCGTTACCCCCTCCCCATCTACCCCAACTACTCCCTCCTATTCCATCCTCCACGAACCACAGATCCCCAGCTTCAATCCCTCCACCGGGGGCTCCTATCTCAACCCCACCCCCCTGCCGTTATACCCCCATCTATACTCACATCCACCCCTCCGTCACCCCCTCCCCATCTACCTCAACTACTCCCTCCTATACAACCATCCACGAACCACAGATCCCCAGCTTCAATCCCTCCACCCAGGGCTCCTATCTCAACCCCCCCCCCCACCCCCCTCCGTTATACCCCCATCTATACCCCCGCCACCCCCGTTACTCCCTCCCTATCTACCCCAACTACTCCCTCCTATACCACCCTCCACGAACCACAGATCTCCAGCTTCGGTCCAGGGGCTTCTATCTTACACTGGCCAACCAGAACTACACAAGTTAGCTCTGGTCGGGTTAAACTGAACAATGACCTTCACATGGCATTGTAACTGGTTGTTTATGCTATTTCACTGGGTATAGGAAGTTCATTTTCACTATTTTAACGAATTCTTGGGAATGGTGCCGACGTCACGCAACGTAGTAACGGGTATGTCCGGCCGCAAAAAACGGACACTGCGCCGCTCGGTTTTCTCGCTTTGCAGTTTGTTTTCCCGAAAGCGGTGCAGTGCACAAGGGACACAGGGGGATACCATATGTGATTTAACCCGACCAACCCCTATATCGTAGAAGGGGTTGGTTGCCAAACTACTCCTATCTCAGCCCCACCCGCCTGTCGTTATACCCCCATCTATACTCACATCCACCCCTCCGTCACCCCCTCCCCATCTACCCCAACTACTCCCTCCTATACCACCCTCCACGAACCACAGATCCCCAGCTTCGATCCCTCCACCCGGGGCTCCTATCTCAGCCCCCCCCTGCTGTTATACCCCCATCTATACTCACATCCACCCCTCCGTCACCCCCTCCCCATCTACCCCAACTACTCCCTCCTATACCACCCTCCACGAACCACAGATCCGCAGCTTCGATCCCTTCACCCGGGGCTCCTATCTCAGCCCCCCCCTCCCCTCTCCCGTTATACCCCCATCTATACCCCCGCCACCCCCGTCACCCCCTCCCCATCTACCCCAACCCTCCTATACCACCCTCCACGAACCACAGATCCCCAGCTTCGATCCCTTCACCCGGGGCTCCTATCTCAGCCCCCCCCTCCCCTCTCCCGTTATACCCCCATCTATACCCCCGCCACCCCCGTTACTCCCTCCCCATCTACCCCAACCCTCCTATACCACCCTCCACGAACCACAGATCCCCAGCTTCAATCCCTTCACCCGGGGCTCCTATCTCAGCCCCCCCCCTCCCCCCTCCGTTATACCCCCATCTATACTCACATCCACCCTCCGTCACCCCCTCCCCATCTACCCCAACTACTCCCTCCTATACCACCCTCCACGAACCACAGATCCCCAGCTTCGATCCCTCCACCCGGGGCTCCTATCTCAGCCCCCCCCCCCCTGCTGTTATACCCCCATCTATACTCACATCCACCCCTCCGTCACCCCCTCCCCATCTACCCCAACTACTCCCTGCTACACCACCATCCACGAACCACAGATCCCCAGTCCCAGCCCCTCTACATCTACCCCACATCCATAGCCATCTACCCCCCTCCCAGTCTACCCCATCAATACCCCATCTATACCCCACATCCATAGCCATCTACCCCCTCCCAGTCTACCCCATCAATACCCCATCTATACCCCACATCCATAGCCATCTACCCCCTCCCAGTCTACCCCATCAATACCCCATCTATACCCCACATCCATAGCCATCTACCCCCCTCCCAGTCTACCCCATCAATACCCCATCTATACCCCACATCCATAGCCATCTACCCCCCTCCCAGTCTACCCCATCTATACCCCCATCTATACCCCACATCCATAGCCATCTACCCCCTCCCAGTCTACCCCATCAATACCCCATCTATACCCCACATCCATAGCCATCTACCCCCCTCCCAGTCTACCCCATCAATACCCCATCTATACCCCACATCCATAGCCATCTACCCCCCTCCCAGTCTACCCCATCAATACCCCATCTATACCCCACATCCATAGCCATCTACCCCCCTCCCAGTCTACCCCATCAATACCCCATCTATACCCCACATCCATAGCCATCTACCCCCCTCCCAGTCTACCCCATCAATACCCCATCTATACCCCACATCCATAGCCATCTACCCCCCTCCCAGTCTACCCCATCAATACCCCATCTATACCCCACATCCATAGCCATCTACCCCCTCCCAGTCTACCCCATCAATACCCCATCTATACCCCACATCCATAGCCATCTACCCCCCTCCCAGTCTACCCCATCAATACCCCATCTATACCCCACATCCATAGCCATCTACCCCCCTCCCAGTCTACCCCATCAATACCCCATCTATACCCCACATCCATAGCCATCTACCCCCCTCCCAGTCTACCCCATCTATACCCCATCTATACTCACATCTACCCCGACCACCCCCTCCCAGTCTACCCCATCAATACCCCATCTATACCCCACATCCATAGCCATCTACCCCCTCCCAGTCTACCCCATCAATACCCCAGCTATACCCCACATCCATAGCCATCTACCCCCCTCCCAGTCTACCCCATCAATACCCCATCTATACTCACATCTACCCCGACCACCCCCTCCCAGTCTACCCCATCAATACCCCATCTATACCCCACATCCATAGCCATCTACCCTCCTCCCAGTCTACCCCATCTATACCCCCATCTTTATCCTACCATTAATATAAAATCCCATAGGCTTAACATTGGGTTTCCGTATGCCACGCTGACTGGCATACGGAGTTTTATATGTCACTAGTGGCATACAGCATTGTTATCACGTAATGTTCCAAAATCGAGGAGATAGGGTAGGATAAAATCAAAACCTGATTCGTTTTAATCTTGGCCACCGCATTCCACTCCTGAAGTTTTGGCTCTGGACTTCACTCGGCTTCGCCTCATGAAGTCACTTTGCCGAACTCCAGTCGTGGAAAACGGTGGCCAAGATTAAACCTCATCCAGTTTTACGATAATA
This sequence comes from Alentia gelatinosa, assembly GCA_950022655.1. Taxonomy (NCBI): domain Eukaryota; kingdom Metazoa; phylum Annelida; class Polychaeta; order Phyllodocida; family Polynoidae; genus Alentia; species Alentia gelatinosa. The sequence continues at coordinate 124,891,020 of OX465581.1, forward strand.
CTCACATCTACCCCGACCACCCCCGACCGATTTACCTCCATCTACACCACCCTCCACGAACAACAGGGACCTGTTTCAGTAGTCTTGTGAAATTAGGCCTAGACAGACATCAACAGCGGCACCAACAGTGCAAGCAACAGCGGAAAAAGACTAGCAAATATCAGAAGATCGAAGTGGCCAATCTTCTTCATATTTGGAACGATTATAGATTATATGTATCCCCTACTCGTTCAAAAGTGTCATTGCTTAATTCCTACGAAAAGTGAGTGAAACTCCATGTGTCATCTACTGCAATCTTGTGATCTGTCCGTATGGTGTCACAGACGCCATCTAGACATGTCGCGAAACTAGTGAAACAGGTCCCTGATGCCCCAGGCTTCGATTCCTTCACCCATCTCAGCCCCACCCCTCTCGTTATACCCCCATCTACCCCCATCACCCCCATCACCACTTCACCTGGGGCTCCTATCTCAGCCCCAACCCATCCTAATCTACCCACTCCACTCCATCTATATCCCCATCCACCCCTCTCCACCCAGATCTACCCCAATCCACCCTCTCGTGGTCTACCCCTATGTGTATCAAGTTTCGGTGTCCCTGTGTTATCTAAGGTATATATAAATCATGATTTACCTCTACCTATCCACCCCCATCCAACCGCATCTCCCTGCAGCAGAAAGAGCGCTAGTATTTTTACTGTTTACTTTCTGTGATTATTATTAACACCGTTAACAGTTCCGTTTCCATTGGCTGACGGAAACTGCAACGACTATTTAAGTCACCCTTAAAGTCTGTCGATGCTGACTAGCGACTGCATGCCAGTATCAAACAATCGCTTACCATTTCAAATACCAGGTCACTTCCGATTGTGCGTTGGTGGTTCCTGACTTTCAGATAAATCGGTACCAAATAATTGTAGTTTAGATGAATCGGCACCAAAAAATCGACCTTCAGATAAATTGGTACCAAATAATCAAATTTAAGATAAATCGGTACCAAATAATCAATTTTCAGATAAATCGGTCCCAATCCATCAACTTTCAGATAAATCGGTCCCAAACCATCGATTTTGAGATAAATTGGTACCAAATAATCGACTTGCAGATAAATCGGTCCCAAACCATCGACTTTCAGATAGATTTGTACCAAATAATTGACTTTCAGATAAATTGGTACCAAATAATCGACTTTCAGATGAATTGGTCCCAAATAATCGACTTTCAGATAAATCGCTAACAAGCAATCAACTTTCAGATAAATCGGCCCAAATAATCAGTGGCCATTTCAGATCCCAGTTCACTTCCGATCGTGTATCGATGGTTTCCGATTTTCAGATAAATCGGTACTTAATAATAGACTTACAGATAAATCGGTACCAAATAATCGATTTTCAGATAAATTAGTATCAAATAATCGAGTTGGCTCGACCAGTTGGAAGGTTTTTTTGTGGAAATGTTTTTTTTGGTCACTTGCTCGATAGTCACATTGGCCGCCACGTTTCTAAACTATTTAAGATAAATCAATGATAATCGATTTTCAGATAAATCGGTACCAAATGATCGACTTTCAGATAAATCGGTATCAAATAATTGACTTTCAGATAAATCGGCCCAAATAATCAGTGTCCATTTCAGATCCCAGTTCACTTCCGATCGTGCATCGGTGGTTCCCGATTTTCAGATAAATCGGTACCAAATAATCGGTGGATGGAAACAAGCCCTGTGAGAGATGAATGTGGAGAAACGTGTTCTGGTCTGTGCACAGATAACACATGAGTCACTGACAACTGTTTGTGGAGCGGTTGAGACTTTATTAAAAAGCCAAGCCTGGTTAAGGCGTACCAGGTGATAGCGGGGTGGGCAGGCGTTGTATGCTGCCTGCTGGGGTAGATTAGGACCCGGCTTGGTAAATATTGTCAGGCATGACACAGACATGTGGATCTACACTTTAAAAAACACTCTCCAAGCATGTAATCAGCTTTCAGCCATTACCTGACTCGCCCCAATGAGCCCGGGACCCTCCGCGCATGCGCGGGATCTATGCTGCCCTGTCACATTTTTCGTTTCGGAATCCATGGCTCAAATTACTGGGTCTTATCGGGAAGTGTGGTAACTACACTTCCATGTCACATTTTTCATTTCAGAACATGCGACTCAAACTGGGGACTGTTATAACTTCACTACCCTGTCACAGTTTTCATTTCGGAATATGCGACTCAAACTGTTGACTCTAATCAGGCACTGTTAAAATGTTAACTTCACTTCCATGTAACATTTTTCATTTTGGAATATGCGACTCAAACTGTTGACTCTAATAACTTCACTTCCCCGTCACATTTTTCATTTCGGAATATGCGACTCAAACTGTTGACTCTTATAACTTCACTTCCCCGTCATATTTTTCATTTCGGAATATGCGACTCAAACTGTTGACTCTAATAACTTCACTTCCCCGTCACATTTTTCATTTTGGAATATGCGACTCAAACTGTTGACTCTTATAACTTCACTTCCCCGTCACATTTTTCATTTTGGAATATGCGACTCAAACTGTTGACTCTAATAACTTCACTTCCCAGTCACATTTTTCATTTCGGAATATGCGACTCAAACTGTTTACTGTGTTATAACTACACTTCCCTGTCACATTTGTCCTTTCGGTATATACAGGTCTCAAACTGTCTCTCATGAGAGCCTGTGGTAAAGTTCTACACTTTAGATATTGTGAACTGTGGTAGCTACCTGCCCTATCACATATTTCATTGAAGAATTCGTGCCTCAAAACTGGTGACTATAATTAGGGACGGTTTTAACTACACTTCCTTGTCATATTTTTCGTTTCAGTAGACGGGTCTCTATGCTATGTCTCATGAGGGACTGTGGTAAAGTTCTACACTTCCTTGTCGATTATTTGGTACCTCCCTTGGACATTCTTGGTTTCAGAATATGAGGCACAAACTGCTGACTCTCATGAAAGACTGTGGTAACTACACATTCCTGTTTCAGTATAAGGATCTCAAACTGCTATGTCTCATGAGGGACTGTGGTAAAGTTCTACACTTTTATCGTGAACTGTGGTGACTATACTTACCTGTCACAATTTTTCTTTACAAATATGCGACACAAACTGATGATTCTAAACCGGGACTGTGGTAACCACACTTCCCTGTCACATTCTTCATTTCATAATACGCCACTCGAACTGCTATGTCTCATGAGGACTGCGTTAACTACACTTCCCTGCCATATTTTTTGGTTTAAGAACACTAGAATGTACACAGACTGAATAAGGAATAACTTAAAATGGGTGGCAACCTCCCAATTAGTTGAACACAGTCAGGATGTTTACATAAGGATGAGTCTTAGATAGTTTCATAAAAAATGGAAGGCACCATGCATGATTGAATGTCTATGTAAAGGAAATGAACTAGCTTAACTATGTTGAAGTACTGTGTATTAGAAACCTATGTAACATAAAGAAAAATAAAAAAATTTAAAAAGAAATTTAAAAAAGAGAGGCAGGAGGCAGAAAGAAGGAGACAGTGAGATAGACACGAATATAGAGAGAGACAGAGAGGGACAAAGAGGGACAGATAGACACAGATAGAGATAGAGAAAGAGACAGACAGAGACAGTGAGGGGAGGGAGGCAGAGAGAGAGGGACAGAGAGAGAGAGACAGAGAGACAGAGAGAGAGAGAGACAGTGAGGGGAGGGAGGCAGAGAGAGAGAGACAGAGAGATAGAGACAGTGAGGGGAGGGAGGCATGGAGAGAAGCTGGCTGTGGTGGTGAACTAAAGTAACTTTCTGAACGAGTCCAACTTTTAATGGCTGTCCACCGGAATCGGAAGTACCTTGCGTGTAGAACGACATTACAGACTTTGAACGGAACTCTTCACTAAAGTACCACGAGGTGGCGTACAAGTCAGCAGCGTCTTACTCTGAGTATTATAGAGGGAATGAAAGTTTAGATTCAGAACTCATATTCCATCTAGTTTGAATCGCGTAGTAATTCGCAAGGGGAAGTTACTTGAATTACACAGCAGTATCTTATATTGGGTACTATAGAGGAAACCTATGAACGTTAAGGTTCAGACATCATATTTCATCAAGTTTGAATCACGTAGTAATTCACAAGGCATCACCGAATGAATTACTCGCCAGTGTCTTATATTGAGTACTATAGAGGAAACTGAAGTCAAAGCTTGTATTTCATCGAGTTTGAATCGCGTATCAATCCCTAAGGCATCGCCACGTAGCGATTCAAATGAAGTGGGATCAAACTCTGACCATAAACATGAATAGGTTTCTGAATTCATCTCACCCCTCACATTGACTAATGGGCTAACCTTTGTGACATAATCCCCCATTGAGTATTTTCTTTTTAAATTCAATGGGCGTCGGATACGAGTTTCCAATGTTAAGTCTACGGGTAAGAAATACCAGGGGTGAGATAAAAGAGGATGGTTAAGTCCTACATCTATACATCTATATCTTTACTATATACCCATGCCGTACATAGTGTAAATACGCACCGTTTCGGCATATGACGTAAAAATACTGTACGGACCGCTGGTCCATACACTAAAATAAGGACTACCTTGCCAAACACGTTTATTAACATATCGGTTGTTAAAAATTAAATTAATGATTTCTTTTTTAGTTTTGGGTATATAGTAAACATATAACGTCCAACCATGCTTGTACAAGTCACAGAACTCGATGATAATTTACGGTTTGTACGGAACTTGGCAAAAATGCCTCGTTCTGTACAAACCGTAGATTATCCTACCCTAATAAAAAAAACACCATAGGCTTAACATGGGATTTGTATATGTCACGGGTAGTGACATAAAGTGTTGTTTATGCTACTACTTTCTGATACTGAAAAAATGTGGAAACGGGGTAGGATAAAATCTAGACGCCACTCGTTTGAGTTTGAGTTTATTCATGCCACTTATTTTATTGGCTCCGTAATGTCACTCGTCTACGACTCGTGAAATTATGGAGCCATCAAAATGCGTGGCATAAATAAACTCAGACTCAAACAAGTGACGTCTCTTGATATTACCGATATTACCATCTGGTTCTGTGACTTGTACAGCATGGTCAGGACGTTCTATATCTATAATACTGATAAGGATTCTGATGCAGACATAGGACACTGCTGATATCAGGCTAACTGTAGTGTAATTCATCGCTGGGATCAGATGGTGAAGGTGGCTGATGGCGGACACATACTTACAAGACCAGGCACCTGTTTCAGTAGTCTTGTGACATTAGGCTTAGACAGACATCAACAGCGGCACCAACAGTGCAAGCAACAGCGGAAAAAGACTAGCAAATATCAGAAAATCGGAGTGGCCAATCTTCTTCATATTTGGAACAGTTATAGGTTATATGTATCCCCTACTCATGTTAAAGTGTCATTGCTTAATTCCTACGAGAAGTGAAGGAAACTCCGCGTGTCATCGACTGCAATCTTGTGATATGTCCGTATGGTGTCACAGACGCCATCTAGACATGTCACGAAACTGCTGAAACAGGTCCCAGATCTAGACTTACATCTTAAACATTCAGCATGTGGGTGTGGGCCGCAAGCCCGTACATTATTTCACACTTGGTATTTTTTCCCCATAGACTTAACGTTGGGAACTACTACTCAACGCCCATGGAGTATTTGAAAAAAATACTCAACGGGGGATGATGTCACGAATGTTAGAGAATTAGTATGTGATTGGGGGAGATAAAATCTGAACTGCACTCGATCCATAATCACTGACTGAAAATATGCCATTCATTTTGGATTGCTACATAATCTAACGAGGCCTCGCCGCGTAAGATTAATCCACAACCAAAACTCATGGCATAATTTCAGTATCTATGGATCTCGATGCAGTTCCTTATTATTATTATTATTATTATCATTATTATTATTCACATATATCGCAGGTATATGCTGCTGAGAAATGCTCAAATGGATTTGCAAAGAAATTTGAGTTATTCTGATTTTTTGCGGATCGCATCATAACTATGTTGCCATCTGTATTCAATTAAAAATCTAATGAACCTTTCACCTATGTCACTGAAAATGTGCTGTTGTAAACAGGTAGAATACAACATGAAAATAATGATTCCATACGACGCGATCCAATATTACTGGAGCAACGCTTTTCCGATATTTCTAGGAGCAGTAAACCACCTTGGCTTTTAAATTTTTTTTTTTATATTGATAGCAGCATTTATTGACATAAAAAAGATCCAATTACGATGAGATATAATGATAACCTTTCAGTAAGAATAGTTACTAACACCCACTACATACCAGTTCAAAAATTAAAGAGTAATACAATGAAGAAGTTATTACTGCTTATTTTTTATTCACACTGAGATCCTTCACCCAACAAAATACATAGGTGCTACAGAACTACTTTTTATCCTACCCCTAATAAAAAACTCCATAGGCTTAACATTGGGTCACTGTATTCGGTCTGGAGTTCAGAAAGATGAAAAATATTGCTCTAGTGGGATACACTTGACAAATGACGTCATCTGTTGATGTAGAAGTAATTTAGACGGGCGGGGTAGGATAAATTCTAAACCAAACTCGAGTTAGTCATGTTATTGTTCATCGCACTCCAGCAAGATCGTGTATTACTGCTCTCGGCTTCGCCTCACACAGTAATACGCGATCTTGCCGTCGTGCAATAAACAACAACAGGACTAACTCTTGTTTGGTTTCTCCATAATATCAGGTACCAATCTTACGGATAGCTAATAGGACAGACACAGGGGGGAGACAAGACATACAGGAGACAATAGGTGAGAAGTTTGTTCTCAATCATTTGTCTATAAAAAAAAGGGGGGGGGGGAAAGAAAAAAAAAGGGTGAGAGCAACCTACTCAGCTTATACATCTGTTTCAACAGCTTATTCCCATTTTTGAGTTCCTCAGGCTTATTTTCTAACTTACATATGTATTCTTCAACATGGAGTGTGCGACGAGAGACCACCTGGGCTTGGGGCCTGCCCCCCTCATGATGGATGGCTGGGTGTTGAGATACTCTCGTTGTGGTGTGAGTGTTCCGGTCACGGTGTTTTCTGCACGGGCCAACACACCAGCCCGACGGGCGAGTAAGAACTCCACTGACATGCGCAACAGGTGCTGAGTGTGTGTGTGTGTGTGTGGCGAGGTGCATCCAGCTATAGGCCGCTCCAAGCTGAGCAGTTGGGGGTTGAATAACATGGCGTATTCTCCTATACGGAATTCTGTTTTCTTGCCCATTGGTTACAATGTCCCCATTGAAAATGTATGGGGCTACAGCAAAGCACTACTCATTGTTTATTAGTGGCCGTAAACGACACTAAAAACCTTTAGCTTATACTATTATTATGTTCATTTTATAGAACCCAAACTACATGTTTTTTTATGAAATCAAAACTACAATGTATATTTACTTCATTGAGAAAATCTACCTGCGAGAATGGCTTTCTGTGAATTAGAAAAACACATTTGAACTTGGGAAAGGTCTGTGATTCTCATCTTGTTCTCCTTAAGAAGGTATAACATCGTAAAGTTCTATTGCTCCATATCATCATATCCTCACTGTAAGAAGGTATAACATGGTAAAGGTCTATATCTCCACCTCGCTCTGTCCTATATGAAGGTATAACATGGTAAACGTCTATAACTCAATCTCGTTCTGTCCTCACTGTAAGAAGGTATAACATGGTAAAGGTCTATAGCCTCATCTCGTTCTGTCCTTGCTGTAAAACATGGTAAAGGTCTATATCTCCAGCTCGTTCTGTCCTCACTATATGAAGGTATAACATGGTAAAGGTCTATAACTCAATCTTGCTCTGTCCTAACTGTATGAAGGTATCCCATGGTAAAGGTCTATAACTCAATCTCGTTCTGTCCTCACTGTATGGAGGTATAACATGGTAAAGGTCTATATCTCCACCTCGCTCTGTCCTCACTGTATGGAGGTATAACATGGTAAAGGTCTATAGCTCCCTCTCGTTCTGTCCTTACTGTATGAAGGTATAACATGGTAAAGGTCTATAGCTCCCTCTCGTTCTGTCCTTACTGTATGAAGGTATAACATGGTAAAGGTCTATAACTGAATCTAGTTCTGTCCTCACTGTATGAAGGTTTAACCTCGTAAAGGTTTATAACTCCAACTCGTTCTGTCCTTACTGTATGAAGGTATAACATGGTAAAGGTCTATAACTCAATCTAGTTCTGTCCTCACTGTATGAAGGTTTAACCTCGTAAAGGTTTATAACTCCAACTCGTTCTGTCCTTACTGTACTAAGGTCTAATATGGTACAAGTCTATAACTTGTTCTGTCCTTACCAACTTAGGTGGCTAGGTGGTCAGGATGCTCACCTCGAGCATGGGAGATCGTGGGTTCAAACCCCAGTCGGGTCAATCCAAAAACCTACAAAAATGGTACCCACTGCCCATAAAAATGAGGAGTAGGGGTCTAAGGCCCGAGTGGAAGAATGGCCGTATTGCCAATAACACAATATCCCCTTAAAAATTCCTTTAAAAAAAATAGATAAATTAAAATAAATTGATAAATAAAAGAAACTATATGAAGGTATAAGCTGGTAAAGGTCTATAGCCTCACCCCGCTCTCGTCTTACTCTCAGCTGAGAGATGGATGACGATCTCCACCTGGCGGCAGCTCGTCACACCAGGTGTGAGGGATCAGGCGGGCCACCAGACAGGGACAGGTGTGGTGGACAGGTGAGAGGGACAGGTGAGGGGGACAGGTGTGGTGAACAGGGGTCGGGACGTGTCAGACGAGGAGGGAGACGAGGGACTTCACAGGTAAAAGAGCACCCATCACACAGGTAGGGAGGACTGGAGGCGGATCGGCTAGGATTGTCAGTTTATAGGGCACAGAGTGATTGCTAGTTCTACAAAGTGACTAGGGCACAGAGCGAGTGCTAGTTCCATGAAGTGACTAGGGCACAGAGTGAGACAGATTCACAACAGATACGCCGTAGTTCTGCAAAGTGACTAGGTCACAGAGCGATTGCTAGTTCCACAAAGTGACAAGGGTACAGTGATTGTTAGTTCCTCAACGGGACTAGGGCACAGAGTGATTCCTAGTTCCATGAAGTGACTAGGGCACAGAGTGATTGCTAGTTACACAAAGTGACTAGGGCACAGAGTGATTGCTAGTTCTACAAAGTGACTAGGGCACAGAGCGATTGCTAGTTCTACAAAGTGACTATGGTCACAGAGCGATTGCTAGTTCTGTAAAGTGACTAGGGCATAAAGTGATTGCTAGTTCCTCAAAGTGACTAGGGCACAGAGTGATTGCTAGTTCTACAAAGGGACTAGGGTACAGAGTGATTGCTAGTTCTGTAAAGTGACTAGGGCATAAAGTGATTGCTATTTCCGTGAAGTGACTAGGGCACAGAGTGATTGCTAGTTCTGTGAAGTGACTAGGGCACAGAGTGATTGCTAGTTTCGTGAAGTGACTAGGGCACAGAGTGATTGCGAGTTCCGTGAGGTGACTAGGTTACAGAGCGATTGCTAGTTCTACAAGATGACTAGGGTACAGGGTGATTGCTAATTCCGTGAAGTGACTAGGGCACAGAGTGATTGCGAGTTCCGTGAGGTGACTAGGGTACAGGGTGATTGCTAGTTCCGTGTAGTGACTAGGGTACAGGGTGATTGCTAGTTCCGTGAAGTGACTAGGGTACAGAGTGATTGCTAGTTCTTCAACGTGACTATGGCACAGGGTTATTGCTAGCTCCGTGAAGTGACTAGGGCACAGAGTGATTGCTAGTTCTGTGAAGTGACTAGGGTACAGAGTGATTGCTAGTTCTGTGAAGTGACTAGGGTACAGAGTGATTGCTAGTTCCGTGAAGTGACTAGGGTACAGAGTGATTGCTAGTTCTGTGAAGTGACTAGGGTACAGAGTGATTGCTAGTTCCGTGAAGTGACTAGGGTACAGAGTGATTGCTAGTTCTGTGAAGTGACTAGGGTACAGAGCAATTGCTAGTTCCACAAAGTGAGTAGGGCACAAAGCAATTGCTAGTTCTTCAAAAATGACTGAATCGGAACAGTCACGATCATGTTCTATTCTGCTGTTTTCTGATATATACACACAATATCACAGCGAATTGCAAGAAAAGGGCTTCCAGTGCAAGCCGGTGGTAGGCAATGAGCAACAGGGCAGCCGGTGCTTGCCGGTGTATTGCCAAAATCGGTTACCCTGCCAAAAATGGTAATTATTGCCCACTAGTATCTTGTGCGCATGCGCGAACATACGCAGTGATGAAATTTGCCGAAATTAAGCATATCATCAAATTTAATCCTCATGTCTAAATACTACCCTTTTCATTTATTTACATTAAAATCACATCAAAATAGTAGTACGTCCGATAGTCCATGAAATCTGACTGGAAGAGCATGTGCAGACGCATTCGCGTATTGGGTGGGCGATAATTACCATTTTTGGCAGGGTAACCGATTTTGGCACTACACCGGCGTGTGGGTTCTGGAGACGCAGAGATTGGCTGGCGGCCAGCGGGGCCAGACACCGTGAGACGCCATTTTGCTGTTCCATCGAGCATATTTTCGCCGGCGATGGAAGATTTGGGCCAGCAACTGTCACTAGAGACCAACAGCCGAGCACAAGGCGCCCAGCCAGGTGGGATCGCCTTCTTGGTGGAATAGCTGCTTCAGGCAACGTATATAGAGCATGCGACGAAAAATAATGTTATGCACAGATCTGTCGGTAGGGGTCTGTGTGTAGGTGATGGGAGGCATCTGGGGTTTGCAGGGAGGGGCATCAGGTACTTTATAACCCCGACTCTCTCGTGTCTGGTAGTCATCAGGTTTGTGTTAGTTCTATTCTTATCTTTGTTCTTGACAGCTTCTTACCGTCCTCATCTATCCAGGTATAGCTGAACCCAGAATGTGTTTTTAATCATGTCCTGTTTGACGAGATGCATCTAATTTTATGCTTGAATACTCTAGTCTTTATCATAATAATAATAATCATAATAATAATCTATGATTGTCCATGAAGACCCTTTTCAGTACGTCGTACAAGGGTTATCGTTTAATGATATTTAAGTCTGTTCACTGAGACAGTATTAGCCGTTATTAATGCCGTCCAAGAGTGTTGAATAAAGTCGACCTACATCGCCCCTGGACCCCGTTGCTCCAGGATTACAACAGAGCTGCGGATCGCAGAATAGCGATCCGAGGACCTAAACGTTGCTCCAGAAATTTTGCGGATCGTGTCGTAATCGCTGCGTAAAATACGGCTTTTAGCGATACTTTTTACGCGGACCTTCACAGCACTGCGGATCTTATCGCTATGGGTTAATTACAGCTTTGTTTGATATTTCAAATAACATGGTGGCACCACCAGCCCCCGCCACTTGTTCTTCTATGTATAGGAAATAGCGATCCACACCACCAGCTGTGAGATCAGTTTTAACTGTGATCCCATTTGTATTTAATTAAAGAACTAATTAATTTTCCCCTGTCTCATTCAATGTGTGCCCCTGAATTGTTGTATCGCTATCGCATCGTAAAAAATAGCGGTACCGCGGGAATATACGGATACGATCCGATATTACAGGAGCAACACTTTTTCAGTGGGATCGTTAAAGTAATCGTAAAAATAAAATAGCGATCCGATTATAGCTAGCGATACCACAAAAACAGGAGCAACGGGGCCCTGGGCCTCTATGACGTACGAGCCTCGATTATTAAACGGGCCCCTGGTACATAGCATCTTCTATATTACCTTTCATAATATGTAATTTATTTTGTTAAAGTTTTCAACGTATTATGATTATGCGATTCTTATGGCTATCTAATAACAGCAGAAAAAAACGCCATAAAACCACATTCATATACAATGTAATATGCTGGTTCTCATATCGCATTTCCTGTGAAGTCACGAGTGGAGAGCCTTTATTGGAGTTGTGCAGAAAAGCCACATCATAAAAGCCAGAGTAAGATAACCTGTAAAATAATTTGTTACTCGGATAGTATTTCCTATGAAGATATGACTGAGGAAATAGTGTATGTATAGGAAATAATCTCGAATATCTTTTTTTTTCAGGCTTGATCACATTTCAGAGAATTTGTTGCCGATCACCGATTAAGAACATAAACAGGAACCTGCCTGAGCTCTGATCCTAATGGTGACCGAACATGGCCCGAGCAGGGGCCTGTTTCACTAATTTCGTGACATGTCTGTGACACCATACAGACTTTGGGGTTGTCTAGTTTTGTAACAACACAAGTAGCTGCCCTTAGGAAAAGACAGACCCCAAACACGGTGTGTCCGGTTTCATGAAAACTAGACAAATCTATACATCACAGGATTCACACATCATTTCGGGTTTATGATTTTGTCACATTATGTCTACAGGTTTTTTTTTAAGGAATTGAGATTAACTTTTACTTACCATTTACGCGGATCGACCAATACTCTTCGTTATGAAACTTGACTTTGTTTTGTCCGTTCTTGCTTGCACTGTTGCTGCCGCTTTATGACTGACTTAACACTTTTGTCATGAAACTAGTGAAGCAGGTCCCTGGATCGGAACATGCTTCAGGTAAAAGAAATCAAGCCTTCAAACTGATGAATTGTCATGATAAACAATAGAAAATAGAAATAAAAATATGTGCACGTCTAGTGTAAAAGCCGGTTTAGATCAGCCATTCTCATGGAATCAGCACTTAAGTTTACAACAGGAAACCACACCATAAACCCATATTAAAACATTCACTAAAACACTCATTTCTCAGATAGCATTCCCCATAAAAACATTACATCATAATAAAGCCCTCTCCTCCGCTCCCCTCCCCCGCTCTATCTAAATTCGACATTTCTCCGCACGTGTCGGGGAGATTGATAAAGAAGAATCCCGACAGATGCAGAGATGGTGGCGCAACCGGATCAAGCCTTCAAACCGATGAATCGTCATGATAAATAATAGAAAATAGAAATCAAAATATGTGCAAGTCTAGTGTAAAAGCCGGTTTAGATCGGATATCCTCATGGAATCAGCTCTTCAGTTTACAACAGGAAACCACACCATAAAACCCCATTAAAACATTCACTAAAACACTCATTTCTCAGATAGCATTCCCCATAAAAACATTACATCATAATAAAGCCCCTCTCCTCCCCTCCCCTCCCTCGCTCTATCTAAATTCGACATTTCTCCGCACGTGTCGGGGAGATCGATAAAGAAGAATCCCGACAGATGCGGAGACGGTGGCGCAACCCGATCAAGCCTTCAAACCGATGAATTGTCATGAGAAATGATAAAAAATAGAAATAAAAATATGTGCACGTCTAGTATAATAGCCGGTTTAGATCGGATATCCTCATGGAATCAGCTCCTAAGTTTACAACAGGATACCACACCATAAACCCCATTAAAACATTCACTAAAACACTCATTTCTCAGATAGCATTCCCCATGAAAACATTACATCATAATAAAGCTGATGAATTTTCATGATAAGTAATAGAAAATAGAAAAAAAAATATCTGCACGCTAGTGTAACAGCCGGTTTAGATCGGCCATCCTTGTGTAATCGGCACTTTATAAGTTTACTAAAGTGTACCACACCATAAAACCCCATTTAAACACCTGGTAAAATGCTCATTTCTCAGATAGCATACCCCATAAAAACATTACATCATAATAAAGCCCCTCTCCTCCGCTCCCCCGCTCTATCTAAATTTGACATTTCTCCGCACGTGTCGGGGCGATTGATAAAGAAGAATCCCGACAGATGCGGAGATGGTGGCGGAACCTAATCAAGCCATCAAACTGATGAATTGTTATGATAAATAATAAAAAATAAAAATAAAAATATGTGCACGTCTAGTATAAAAGCTGGTTTAGATCGGATATCCTCATGGAATCAGCTCTTCAGTTTACAACAGGAAACCACACCATAAACCCATATTAAAACATTCACTAAAACACTCATTTCTCAGATAGCATTCCCCATAAAAACATTACATCATAATAAAGCCCTCTCCTCCGCTCCCCTCCCCCGCTCTATCTAATTTCGACATTTCTCCGCACGTGTCGGGGAGATTGATAAAGAAGAATCCCGACAGATGCAGAGATGGTGGCGCAACCGGATCAAGCCTTCAAACCGATGAATCGTCATGATAAATAATAGAAAATAGAAATCAAAATATGTGCAAGTCTAGTGTAAAAGCCGGTTTAGATCGGATATCCTCATGGAATCTGCTCTTAAGTTTACAACAGGATACCACACCATAAACGTATATTAAAACATTCACTAAAACACTCATTTCTCAGATAGCATTCCCCATAAAAACATTACATCATAATAAAGCCCTCTCCTCCGCTCCCCTCCCCCGCTCTATCTAAATTCGACATTTCTCGGCACGTGTCGGGGAGATTGATAAAGAAGAATCCCGACAGATGCGGAGATGGTGGCATAACCCGATCCCCCAGGCACAGATAAGGCCGAGATAAGACAGATAAGACATCTGCTAACTAGTAGGAGCTGGAGGCGTATCGCAGCCGTCAACTCAGTCCAGCAGGAGCAGAGAAAAAAAGATGATAAGTGTCTCAGTCTACAGATGTCTGCCAACTGCCATGAGTTTATAATAACATGGGGGATCTACAAGGTAGATGCACAGAGGAAGAGGTGACAGTTATGTATGTTCTAATATATTGTATATTTTTTTGTATCGCTATTCAGAAGAATTTATTATTGCTTAACACATAATGCGTATTTTTCCAGTAGTTTATAATAACATAGAGGATCTAAAAGGTGGATGCACAGAGGAAGAGGTGACAGTTATGTATGTTGTAATATACTGTATATTTTTTTGTATCGCTATTCAGAAGAATTTATTATTGCTTAACACATAATGCATATTTTTCCAGTAGTTTATAATAACAAAGAGGATCTTAAAGGTGTATGCACAGACGAATAGGTGACAGTTATGTATGTTGTAATATACTGTATATTTTTTTTGTATCGCTATTCAGAAGAATTTATTATTGCTTAACACATAATGCATATTTTTCCAGTAGTTTATAATAACATGGGGGATCTACAAGGTAGATGCACAGAGGAAGAGGTGACAGTTGTAATATATTGTATATTTCTTTATATTGCTACTCAGAAGAATTCCTTATTATTGCTTAACACATCATTCCTATATTTAGTTTGCTTAACACTTAAGTATGCATGGAGTAATGAGGCGTACCAGAGATTTCACGTCCTTCTCCCAAAAATTTTCCAAACCTATGAGATCACACTCCAGCGGAACCGAAAAAAATTAAAACTGACACTTAAGTATGATTTAATTTGTTTGACACATAATTCCTATTTTCCCAGTAGTCTATGATAACACAGAGAATTAACAACATGTATGTACATAGGAATAGACTTAGGTGATAGTTATGTATGCTGTTATTAACTGTATATTTTTTTGTATCGCTAGTAAGAAGAATTTAGTATTGCTTAACACATAATGCATATTTTTCCAGTAGTTTATAATAACAAAGAGGATCTACAAGCTGTATGCACACAGGAATGGGTGACAGTTATGTATGTCGTAATATATTGTATATTTTCAAATCGCTATTCAGAAGAATTTCTTATTGTTAAACACATCACTCATATATTTTCCAGTTTTCTCCAATAACACAAATCATTTACAAGGTGTATGCACACAGGAATAAGTGACAGTTTTATATGCTGTAATAAACTGTATATTCTTTTATGTCGCAATTCAGAAGAATTCCTTATTATTGCTTAAAACATAATTTCGAACGCTTGTAGTTGAACCTACGTAATACTCCTCGATATCGCTCGAAGTTTTACTTCGCGTCAACTACGCGGAGAATACGGCCACTCAAATCGAAATCATGGTAATATTGTGTATTTATTTACCGCAGGAATGATGGAAGTTTCAGGATTTTCACGGCCAACCTCCAACCTCAACTTCTTATCACTTGTCAGTTTTGAGCAATAGATAATTTTGACTTAAATACATTGATATCCTCCTGTTATCATGGATAGATCGACCTGGACTCCTTTATATTCCTCTCATTATTTCCATGGCTTTCCTAATATCTTCATGCATAACCAATATCTCTTAGTATCATTGCTAATGCACTTCAGATAATATTAGGAAACGTCCTTACTGTGGGCGAAACGTTTATCGTTCGAGGTCAGTCGCCGATTTCATACTACCTGACGCGATAGGCGGAAGGCCGTATGAAATCAGTGACTGACGTTTGCTTATTATTATATACCTTACGATAATTAAAAACTTTATTTTAATTACTTAGAAAGTTGCAGTCACAGCGGGCACAAACATTATTATTACTGCACCCCTAGCAGCGGGCAGTATTTATTAGACATTCGGACATAGGTATAATAATACAAATAATCAAATTCTGATGTGAGACAGTTGGTGCAGCAGAAGACTCTTATGGTTTCAAGCCGGCTCACTACTGCCACCTAGCGTCTGACCCTCAAACCACACACAACACACAAAACACAAATATTTCACCTCACTCACACCATATTCCAACGTCACTTTCGTATCCCCCACATTCCAAATCCGCCATTGGAATACACCACCATACATGCTCAATTTACCCACCCACCAACACCTCTTTTTCTATAACTAATCATGTATGTATGAATTTGTATCTATTTTACAAACTTTTATAGGGGTCACCAATTATTTCCACACATTATATTTCCCCTACTTAATGTATATCATAGCTTAGCTGAAATGTTAAACGAAAACAGTTAGTGAAGATTCCAGTGGAATGCAATTCTTACCAAAGATGACATGTTACTATTCCAAGAATAGCACTCTCTGGGATGGTGGTCGGTGGCAAAGTCTGCAAACCAGAGGGTCATTGTCTCTAGAAATGTGGGAAAAGCATTGCTCTAGTAATACTGAATCGTGCCACGTAGTATTATTAATTTCATGTTGCATCACTACTTTTTAGAATACCACATATTCAGTGACAAATAGGTGAAAAGTTCATTAGATTTGTAATCAGGTACGGACGGTGACATAGTTATGACGCTGTCCGCAAAGAATCTGGGGAAACAGTTTCATCCTCAGGTCGATATTCTGCCATCTGCAAATTATCGCAAATGTGGAGCAACACCTTATGAAGGTGTAGGAATACGAAAATAAAAACAAATAACACATGTAATGGATCACAGAAAAAAAAGATTATTCCAAAATGAAGAAAAAAAAATCTCTTTTTAAAAAGAATTTCTACAAATATATATGTTCATTTATTGGTGATAATATCATGCTAAATGATTACCAAACATGTTAAATATATAGAAATTTAAGAGTTGTTTATACTAGAAGGCTTTATCTTCAGAAGGTACCTGCAAACGATTAAAATCCCTTCTCAGTAAACATAATTTAGTGCCGTATATTTATCTCCCCCTGAAAGCCTCGTGCTCTCTAATTGGTTTATGATCATTCCTTCCCTCCTTCTCCCTCCACCACTCAACGACAGTGGGCGATAAATCAGGTACTCTCCCTACACAGTCCTCGCATCCTCCCATCCCTACACCACACCGGAGTATCTGCATGGAGAGTGTCTTTGATGGTCTTTTTTAATGAATGTGCTGAGAAACCGCATCAGTTCGCTGGTACCTCGCCGACTGATTGTGCCATCTCGGTATGCACGCCAGGTACCGGAGCCAAGGTGCCCCCCATCAACGCCCCCTGGTGGGCTGGTGGGTTTCGCTACTTCCGGTAGGTGAGACGCGGTGGATACGGAACCGGCGGAGAACCACTCTCCAAGCAGATCTTTTACGGGACAATACACGAAAACAGGGTTTCATTTCAGGGAGCGTAAACAAACTGATTGTGGAAGTATATCAATGAAAAACAAGTCCACCAAGGCTGCGCTGCATCTAATGCTACACCTCAGCCTGCAGCATTTGTAACTCATTAAATGGGATATAAATGCAGAGCTCATGCACTTGGATATTCAAGTCTGTACTGCTCTGCATAAAATGTTATGCAATGGGTTTGTCAATTTTTAAAGAGATATACTTCCAAAGTTTGTTTACACTCCCTTTTCTACTTTGCATATGACCATATATGGCAAACTCTGTTTCCGTGTGGGTACCTGCTAATGACTGGGGGAACCAGCAAACATTTCGGATTCAAAACAAGGATCTGTCAAAAGTATTTAAACTTAACCAACTCATATATTATGAGTTGGAAAATACAGGAATCGCATAAGGAGCTTCACAGACAATCCAGCTGTTTCTTTTTCTACTTTAAACCACTTTATAATCTGGAGCCAAATTTGATTAGACTGCCCTTCAAGTTAGCACATGTGTTCTGTTGACAAACAAAACCCCGCAAAAAATGAGGTGCTTTCCACTGAAGAAAGTAATCCTTATGACTATGTCTAATTTGACATAACAAATAACAGAAATGAGTGAATACCATTTACCATATAAATATATGCATCTCTATTTACAAGTAAACCACAAAATAATCCCCAAAGCGCTAAGAATTTAGGATATTTCGAAAGTTGGCGTAGGGGCCAGATTTGGGCCCAAACAGGCAGGTTGGGGCAGAGATATAAGCGGCAACAGTAAAAAGAGCGCAGGATATCTGCTAGGAGAGTGGCGGGGAACCAGCGGAGTTGTGATTCTGCGCAGTGGCGTGGCGCAGGTTTAGTATGTGAAGGAGGGACACAGGGGACGGTAGATCGGCCGCCTGCTACCCTTTAGACAACACCCTCAGAGACTGGGGCTCGTTTAATAATCAAGTGTCGTTCAGGACGAGAACAGTAACGATATATTGAAAGATAATATGGACGACTTATGTCTGGACTGGTTTTATCTCACACCTGATATTCTTTCTCCATGGACTTAACATTGGGAATTTGTATCCAACGTCCATGAGATATTTAGGAAAAATATCCAATGGGGGATTAGGTCACAAATGTTAACCCATTAGTCACTGTAAAGAGTGATATGAATTGCATGCATGCATTTCTGAAGGTCAGGAAATTAGTTGTTATTCGACCAAAATAATCGATAACAATTCCAAATCTAGTGTCCCTTAAGATATGTGGTGCCCGACTGTGGATCGGTGGCGAATAATCGGCCGATGGAAAATGGCTTATACCCGATTGATAATTACCTCTATTATCGGCGATGGTATGCTCCATACAACTACCTCCGTATATTGAGATACTATAAGTACCTGCCAGACACCAGCCTGCCCTTCACACTGGCACCCTGCCCGCTCCACACCGGAACACCGGTCCCCCGTCCACACCACAGGACCGCAGTGAATCCTCTCCCGCACAGGATTAGATAAATCTCCCCCTCTCTCACCACCACCCCACAGTGGGCGATCTTTTCCCGATCCTTATTCCTCGTGTCCACACAACCCCGTGAGGACAGACGACCATGGCAACGCATCTCCCTGCCCGTTGCCATGGAAACGGTTCGGTCAGCCTCGGTCTGGGGTCGAGTGTCCCCGCTCGGTCATTTTTCATTCATTATTCTCCCCCGATGTAAACAAATGATCGTGCATTGTCCATGCTGGGCAGTGGCGTGCCCGCGAATCGATATGACCGAATTTGCATGGTGTCCTTGTTTTTGTGGCGATAATACATGGGATTTGCACCCGGGACGGCGGGAAGGCAATGCATGGGGCTTGGAGATCAGTCTCCTAGCCGATTCTGCATGGGGTATGGCTAACTTGTCTCTGCATCAAGTTGGGACATCATTTGGGATTCGCAGAGGGGACGCGGTATGGCAATACCTCGGTCCCGCCGATTAGTCTCCTAGCAGATCTTTTGTGGTGTATGGGTTTGCTTGTCTCTGCAACAAGCTGTGATGTCACATGAGATTAGCATGTCACACCACAGTAAGTGCAATACATAGACTCGCAGATTATTTGCAGCATGTTTACTTGTCTCTGCATCAAGCCATGGTATCCCATTGTTATTTTTCATTCATTATTCGCCCTCGATGTAAACAAATGGTCATGCATTGTCCATGCTGGGCAATGGCGTGCCCGCCAATCGATATGACCGAATCTGCATGGTGTCCTTGTTTTTGTGGCGAAAATACATGGGATTTGCACCCGGGGCGGGAAGGCAATGCATGGGGCTTGGAGATCAGTCTCCTAGCAGATTCTGCATGGGGTTAGGGCTTACCTGTCTCTGCATCAAGTTGTGACGTCACATGAGAGCAATGTATAGATCTCCTAGCAGATATGCTGTGCTGTTCAGGATTACCTATTTATATATATATATATCTATATATATATAAATACATATATATAATCAAATATGGACGACAGGAAGAGCAATGCATAGCGACAGGAGACCAGGGCCCTGTTACACAAGGATCGTACGATCATCGAAGGAGCCCATAAAAAGTCCCACGATGGTCGTAGGGCGATTGTCGTTACAGGGACCATCGTATCGTTGAGCTACGAGATTCGTACGATAAGATAAAATTTCAGGCCCCATTCTCGTTACATGAATGGTGACCTACATCGTCCAAATCGTCTTAGATCGTCCCAAATTATCGTAATGTACGACACCTCTAGGGGGTGTCGTGGGTGTAGCTTGTACTGTAGTTGTGTACTAATTTCATTCATTCAGAACTGAAACTGAAATGTATAAGTCGATGATGTATTTAAGACTATTAGTAATATTAGGAAACGTCCTTACTATGGACGAAACGGTTTGTGTTCGAGGTCAGTCTTTGATTTCATACTGCCTGACGCCATAGGCGGAAGGCAGTATGAAATCAAAGACTGACCGAGAACAAGAAACGTTTCGCCCATAGTGAGGACGTTTGCTTATTATTATATACCTTAAGTCAATGAAAAAACAACATTTTGAGGACTTATTAAATCACACACACAGCGGGCACGAACATTATCATTACTGCCCCCCTAGCAGCGGGCAGTATTTAATAGACATTCGGACATAGGTATATAATAATATGGAATATAAATGAGATATAAGACATAAAAGCCCATACATATTTTGTTTATCTATACTGTATATATTATCTATACTAGTGTATGTATCATAAGTAAAAGAGGCCTTATTCAGGGAACAATGAAAAAGGAAATGGTATTAGTGAAATACATCGACATACCTCAAATTGAATGCTGTGGGTTAATGATCGTACGTCATGCATTGGTGTGTGTGTGTGTGGGGGGGGGGGGGTACATAGCTTACACATAGTAAACCTATTGCCTCGTAGGATGTATGTCAAACATACAACGATTTGTACGAATGATTCATGGGTCTCCCTACGATCTCATTTATGTAACGATCTTGGCCATGGATCGTCTGCGAGGTCGTACATCGTTCGATAGGTCGTATCGTCCAGCCATCGTATCGTACATAACGAGTGAAACGCCCCCCAGGGACCTAATGACCCTTTTCTGTACCTGGTACAAGGGTCATGTGAAATAATATTCAAGTTCATTCACAGACAGTTTTAGCCATCCATAAGGTCGGTCGTCAGTGTCGAGTAACGTTGAACCACATCTATTCTGGGTCTCCTTGGGATACAGAAAATGGTCTAGATTATTAAACGAACCCCTGCGCAGTCTTCTAGCAGATTCTTTGTGGTATTTGAGCTTTGCATGTGATGAATTTCACCCCGGAAAGTAATCCGACATACAATGCAAAATTTGGCACTACAAACAGCAGAAGAATTTATAATGTGACTGCACAATGCATGCACCTCACCTCTAAAAACAAACCACAAAATGTTTTTAAAAGTTTTCAAAAAATGAGTTATAGAAATTCACCCCTGTCATAAGATCTCACGCTCTCTAAGTGGTATAATGTACCCACAAGGTTCTCACTACGCTCTATGGTTGAAGAATTCTTAATGAACTAGGCTTAGAGCCTTGAGAATCTTAGGCTTAGAGCCTTGACACACAGTATTCCCGCTAGGTGGCATCATTGAGATTATAGGAATCTTTGGTTTGCATTGCATGTACTTCTTTAGAACGGGAGGCAGGGCAGTGGATTCTCAAGGCTCTAAGCCTAGTTCGTTAAGAATGATTCTCCTGTTGAGGGTAGTGAGAGTACAGAATACCACTTAGAGAGTGTGACATCTTAGGAGAGGGGCGAGAAATTAGCTTCACAGAAGATTTAGGTCCATGAAAAGTACTCTGGTGTAGAGATACATTCATAGGACCGCTGCTTGGAGAGTGGCAGGAGATTGGGAGTGAGCAGAGGGGTGAGGTTGACGGAGGGATTGGAGGGGAGAAGTGGGAGGAGGGTCAGGTTGATCGAGGGATAGGAGTGGGGAGGCAGGCTGAGGGGTTGTGCTAGACTGGCTCCAGTCCCTGCATCCTATGGCTACTCTCCTCGTTGAGATACAGGGACTGGTACAATCCGTAATGGTGCTGGATTTCTGGTGCTGTTTAGCTCAAGCATCTCCATACAGATATCCTGGCTACTGGTGAGGATATTGCTGGGAGGTTGATACCCTCTCACTTTGATTTCAATCAGGTCACAGTCAGGAGTAGGCATGATTCATTGCTTTGACAAAACCAGCGACCAGGGAACTGGAGGAGGGGAGGGCGAGGGGGAGGAGGAGGTATAGGGTTACAGAGAGAGGCTTGGGGCCATATACAGGAGATTTGGTTCATAGTGGACATAGACAATAATCGATCGTTTTGTGGACAGGCGGCCGTAAACCACGAGAGGTTGACGCGTAGTAATACGCGAGCGCTAGCGAGTGTATTACGAGGTCAACCTCGGGTGGTTTACAGAGCAGCCTGTCCACAAAATCATCGTTTATTGTATTTATTATCCATCTTTTCGAAGAAATTACATCCAGTAATTGCCACATTCAATGGTATAACAGAGGGGACTATTTCTTTGCTCTAAAGCAAAAGGGACTATTTTTCCCGTATACCATGGTTTTGAGGCCGTATACCACAGGTTTGAATCCGTATACCACAGTTATGGTATCTGACAGGTTTTATACAATGGGTCTTGGAGTCCCCATGCATTTTCAATGGGGGCTTTGTATACGATGGATAATAAAGGTCTTTGATTCATGGGCCAGTCAGAGAAGGATGCATTCTATAATGAACTTAATACTCATCGTGTTTAATCATTTAATGAATGTTCATAATCAAAGACTTGAGCCTTGAGAATCCACTGACCTGCCTCCGGTTCTAAGTACATCAATGCAACCCAAAGATTCCTATAATCTCAATGATGCCACCTAGCGGGTATACTGTGTGCCAGTGGATTCTAAGCCCTAAGCTTAGTTTGTTAAGAATTATTCTACAGAATACCACTTAGAGAGTGTGAGATCTTAGGAGAGGGGCGAGAAATTGGCTTCACAGAAGATTTAGGTCCATGAAAAGTACTCTGGTGTAGAGATTCATTCATAGGACCGCTGGTTGGAGAGTGGCAGGAGATTGGGAGTGAGCAGAGGGGTAAGGTTGACGGAGGGATTGGAGGGGAGAAGTGGGAGGAGGGTCAGGTTGATCGAGGGATAGGAGTGGGGAGGCAGGCTGAGGGGTTGTGCTAGACTGGCTCCAGTCCCTACATCCTATGGCTACCCTCCTCGCTGGGATACTGGCTCCAGTCCCTGCATCCTATGGCTACCCTCCTCGCTGGGATACTGGCTCCAGTCCCTGCATCCTATGGCTACTCTCTTCGTTGAGATACAGAGACTGGTACAATCCGTAATGGTGCTGGATTTCTGGCGCTGTTTAGCTCCAGCATCTCCATACAGATATCCTGGCTACTGGTGAGGATATCTGCTGGGAGGTTGATACCCTCTCACTTTGATCTCAATCGAGTTACAGTCAGGAGTAGGCATGATTCATTGCTATGACAAAACCAGCGACCAGGGAACTGGAGGAGGGGAGGGCGAGGGGGAGGAGGAGGTATAGGGTTACAGGGAGAGGCTTGGGGCCATATACAGGAGATTCTGTTCATACTGGACAAGTCTTTGATTCATGGGCCAGTCAGAGAAGGATGCATACTATAATGAACTTAATACTCATTGTGTTTAATCATTTAATGAATGTTCATAATCAAAGACTTGAGCCTTGAGAATCCACTGGCACATAGTATGCCCGCTAGGTGGCATCATTGAGATTATAGGAATCTTTGGGTTGCATTGATGTACTTAGAACCGGAGGCAGGCCAGTGGATTCTCAAGGCCCTAAGCTTAGTTTATTAAGAATTATTCTACAGAATACCACTTAGAGATTGTGAGATCTTAGGAGAGGGGCGAGAAATTGGCTTCACAGAAGATTTAAGTCCATGAAAAGTACTCTGGCGTAGAGATACATTCATAGGACCGCTGCTTGGAGAGTGGCAGGAGATTGGGAGTGAGCAGAGGGGTGAGGTTGATGAAGAGATTGGAGTGGGGAGGCAGGCTGAGGGGTTGTGCCTGCCCTGGCTGGAGCCATAATGCTATTGTAATACTCCTGGCCTTGTTCAAGGCCCTCCCCGCTACCTCCAGCCACAAGTGTCAACAAACCCTGATGAGTGTGGGGACTACATTAAATCCCTGTTCATGATTAAAAACCACAGGGCCCCGGATGTAAAAAAAACCGCGCATGCGCAACCTTCAAGTCCATGAGGGCAGGTCCGAGCGTGGCCGGGATTTCTTTTCATCTTTATTTTTGATTTTGTAGAGTAAATACATCAGATCTTACTCACCGAGTCAATATTGGCGACTGAGGCCTGTGAGTGGGGTATTGCAGGAGGCTGTAGGGGACTGGGTCTGGGAATGAGCAGCTCGCAGTGTCTAGTGATGAGTTCTGTGAGCAGCTCCCACTCAGTAAATAACAGCTTCGTGGAATGGGCGGAGGTGTGTTGGGAAGATCTGGTTTTCAATCTCATTTACATTAAACTCATTTTTATTTTATAGACTATTAGGCCCAGCGTCCACCTACTACGATATGGCTCCGATATGGTCTACGATGCACCTCCCGATAAAAAATAAAAATCGCGTTGGAGGGTCACCTTATATCTGGGCGGTTGACCACGTTTCTGCGATTAGGCACCGATAGAAACCCCATACAATGCATGGTAGATTTGCATGTCTAGACATATGTCTACGATTTTGGACATTTCCGATATGTCTCCGACATTTGTATTTTGCATCGGTGCCATATCGGGAGGTCTAAATTTCTATCGTAGTAGGTGGACGCCAGGCCTAAATCTCATTTTTCTCACTTGCTTAGATTGTTTTACTGTTACTTATAATTTTATTGCTATTTTTTTTCTATATTTGCTCACTGATCAACCGTTCTAGATTCGTTGTTATTTGTTGTTTCTGTTCTCTTTGCTCACTAATCAACATTTCTAGACAGGAGTCTGAGATGAGAATCGTAGCAGCTTGTGCCTGTATGGATATATGTGAACCTCAGCAGTGTGATAAGCTTACTGATCCATGCAGATAGGGAAGACTATAAATGTCAGGTAGAGAATGCTAGGTCGGGGAGAGGTAGGAAGAGGCAGGGGTAGGTACAAAGGGAAAGGTAAGGGAGGTAGGGGGAGGTAGGGGGAGGTAGGGGGAGGTAGGGGGAGGTAGGGGAAGTAGTGGGGGTAGGGAGAGGTAGGGAGAGGCAGGGGTAGGTACAGAGCGAAAGGTAAGGGAGGTAGGGGGAGGTAGGGAGAGGCAGGGGAAGTAGTGGGGGTAGGGAGAGGTAGGGAGAGGCAGGGTTAGGTACAGAGGGAAGGTAAGTGAGGTAGGGGGAGGTAATGGGAGGCAAGGTCAGGTAAAAAAAGGGATAGGTAAGGGAGGTAGGGAGAGGTAGGAAAAGGCAGGGTTAGGTACAGAGAGAAAGGTAAGGGAGGAGGGGGTGGTAGGGAGAGGTATGGAGTGGCAGGGTTATGTACAAAGGGAAAGGAAAGGGAAGTAGGGGGAGGTAGGGGGAGGTAGGGGGAGGTAGGGGGAGGTAGGGGGAGGTAGGGATAGGTAGGGGGAGGTAGGGGGCAGGTAGGGAGAGGCAGGGTTAGGTACAGAGGGAAAATCAAGGGAGGTAGGGGGAGGTAGGGGGAGGTAGGGGGAGGTAGGGGGAGGTAGGGGGAGGTAGGGGGAGGTAGGGGGAGGTAGGGGGCAGGTAGGGAGAGGCAGGGTTAGGTACAGAGGGAAAGGCAAGGGAGGTAGGGGGAGGTAGGGGGAGGTAGGGGGAGGTAGGGGGAGGTAGGGGGAGGTAGGGAGAGGCAGGGGGAGGCAGGGGGAGGAAGGGGGATGTAGGGGGAGGTCGGGGAGGTAGGGGCAGGTAGGGGCAGGTAGGGCAGGTAGGGGCAGGTAGGGTAGGTAGGGGCAGGTAGGGCAGGTAGGGGCAGGTAGGGTAGGTAGGGCAGGTAGGGGCAGGTAGGGCAGGTAGGGGCAGGTAGGGTAGGTAGGGGCAGGTAGGGCAGGTAGGGGCAGGTAGGGTAGGTAGGGCAGGTAGGGGCAGGTAGGGGCAGGTAGGGGCAGGTAGGGGCAGGTAGGGGCAGGTAGGGAGAGGCAGCGTTAGGTATTAAAGAAGAAACCAACAAGTTTTGGTCAAAGTCGTCGTTCTCCATGAGTTTGATGAGGAGTGATATGAACAAGGCGACAGCCGAGTGAATATCAAGTAGCATTCAAAGGAGTTAGATAATGGCTTCATTGACCTCAAGAGTTGCTTTCTATATCTATCTCACCCTGTACACACTAGAATAATGGACAACACACAGGTTATAAACCATTGACTGCAATACTTGTAGGGGCATGGAGAACGAGTTCCCAATATTAAGCCTATGGACATTTATTCCAGGGGTGAGATAAAGAGGGAAAGGTAAGGGAGGTAGGGGGTCGTAGGGGGAGGTAGGGGGAGGTAGGGGGTCGTAGGGGGAGGTAGGGGGAGGTAGGGGGAGGTTGGGGGAGGTAGGGGGAGGTAGGGGGAGGTAGGGGGAGGTAGGGGGAGGTAGGGGGTCGTAGGGGGAGGTAGGGGGAGGTAGGGGGAGGTTGGGGGAGGTAGGGGGAGGTAGGGGGAGGTAGGGGGAGGTAGGGGGAGGTAGGGGAGGTAGGGGGAGGTAGGGGGAGGTAGGGGGAGGTAGGGGGAGGTAGGGGGAGGTAGGGGGAGGTAGGGGGAGGTAGGGGGAGGTAGGGGGAGGTAGGGGGAGGTAGGGGGAGGTAGGGGGTCGTAGGGGGAGGTAGGGGGAGGTAGGGGGAGGTAGGGGGAGGTAGGGGGAGGTAGGGGGAGGTAGGGGGAGGTAGGGGGAGGTAGGGGGAGGTAGGGGGAGGTAGGGGGTCATAGGGGGAGGTAGGGGGAGGTAGGGGGAGGTTGGGGGAGGTAGGGGGAGGTAGGGGGAGGTAGGGGGAGGTAGGGGGAGGTAGGGGGTCGTAGGGGGAGGTAGGGGGAGGTAGGGGGAGGTTGGGGGAGGTAGGGGGAGGTAGGGGGAGGTAGGGGGAGGTAGGGGGAGGTAGGGGAGGTAGGGGGAGGTAGGGGGAGGTAGGGGGTCGTAGGGGGAGGTAGGGGGAGGTAGGGGGAGGTAGGGGGTCGTAGGGGGAGGTAGGGGGAGGTAGGGGGAGGTAGGGGGAGGTAGGGGGTCGTAGGGGGAGGTAGGGGGAGGTAGGGGGAGGTTGGGGGAGGTAGGGGGAGGTAGGGGGAGGTAGGGGGAGGTAGGGGGAGGTAGGGGGTCGTAGGGGGAGGTAGGGGGAGGTAGGGGGAGGTTGGGGGAGGTAGGGGGAGGTAGGGGTAGGTAGGGGGAGGTAGGGGGAGGTAGGGGAGGTAGGGGGAGGTAGGGGGAGGTAGGGGGAGGTAGGGGGAGGTAGGGGAGGTAGGGGGAGGTAGGGGGAGGTAGGGGGTCGTAGGGGGAGGTAGGGGGAGGTAGGGGGAGGTTGGGGGAGGTAGGGGGAGGTAGGGGGAGGTAGGGGGAGGTAGGGGGAGGTAGGGGAGGTAGGGGGAGGTAGGGGGAGGTAGGAAGATGCATGGTCAGGTACAAAGGGAATGGTTTGGGAGGGAGACGTTGTAGGAAGAAGAAAAGGAAGAAGAAAAGGAAGAATACCAATATGTTGCTCAAAGATAACATAGATATTACCAGTAAACATTCGCTTCGGTGAATGAGTCAGATACAGCAATACGCCTTCATCTCTGATACCCCCCTTCCCGCCCAACAGCGCCCGCAACAAGCAAACAAGACTGTATCTGAAGAGAAAAGAAATCCTACACCGCAGCAGTTTATATCCAGTTTTCTCTATCAGCGACATGATCGGCGGGTGTCGAGGGAGTGTCGGGAGGGTGTCGAGCGGGTATCGGGATGGCGTCAGACGGGTATCGGACGGGCATCAGGAGGGCGTTGGGAGGGTGTCAAGCGGGTATCGGGATGGCGTCAGACGGGTATCGGACGGGCATCGGGAGGGCGTCGGGAGGGTGTCAAGCAGGTATCGGGATGGCGTCAGACGGGTATCGGACGGGCATCGGGAGGGCGTCGGGAGGGTGTCAAGCGGGTATCGGGATGGCATCAGACGAGCATCGGACGGGCATAGGGAGGGCGTCGGGAGGGCGTCGGGAGGGCGTCGGACGGGCATCTGGAAGGCGTCGGGCGGGCATCGGGAGGGCGTCGGAATGGCATCGGGAGGGCGTTGGGCGGGCATCGGGAGGGCGTCGGGCAGGCATCGGCAGAGCATTGGGAGGGCATCAGGCAGGTGTCAGGCGGGCATCTGGTGGCATCAGATGTATGTCGTGCCGGCACAGGGCTGGAGTCAGTTAGGCATCAGGTAGGCGTTGAATGGACATTTGCTTGATGCCCTCACAATGCCCTCCTGATGCCCTTCCAACGTTTGCTCGACACCTGCCAATCATGTCACTGATTAATAAAACTAGAATATGAACGGCAGCATGGGGCTGGCATTGGGCTAGCATCGGGAAGGCATTGGGAAGCCATCGGGTGGGCATCGTGCTGGCATTATTCAAGCGTCATGCGAGCATCGGGAGGGCATTGAGGGGGCTTTGGGAGGATGTCGGACTGGTGTCAGATGTGCATTGGATATGCGTCGGGCATACATTGGGCGGCGTGGGATATGTGTCAGGCACAGATCGGGCGGCGTCAGATGAACGTCAGACCGGAATCGGGCGGGCATCGGGTGAACGTCGGCATTAGTCTGATCAGATCTGTACATCGGCTTCGGCTGGGCATCGGCCGTACATCAGGCAGCCTCGGGCAGCCTCGGGCAGCCTCAGGTGGGCATCGGGCGTACATGGGGCGGCGTCGGACAGACGTTGGACCAGCATCGGGGCGGCGTCGGGTGAATGTAGGACCAGCATCGGGCGGCGTCTGATGAACGTCGGACCAGAATCGGGGCGGCGTCGGGTGAATGTAGGACCAGCATCGGGCGGCGTCTGATGAACATCGGCCCAGAATCGGGCTGGCGTCGGACGTGCGTCGGACCAGCATCGGGCGGCGCCGGGTGAACGTCGGACCAGCATCGGGCGGCGTCGGATGAACGTCGACATTGGTCTAATCAGATCTGTATATCTGTATATCAGTGAAATGAAGTCTACGTCTCCGTAATGAGCTGGCCGCCGTCTGCCTTCACTTACATGGCGGCGGGGAAGCCGTGAGGGTGACAGGCGGCTGTGATATCCATAGAGCTGTTATCTGTAGCCGGGTAGAGATATGGACACGGCCCAGAGAGACCTCACAATGTCTCTCTACACCCACGTGCGTTTCTGATTATGAAAAAATCGTTGATCTTTTTTCTTGGTATATTTGATTTAAGTAGGACACTCATTAAAATGACATATGTCAAATACATACCAGGTCCTAAGAGTAGTAAAACATCATTGGTTATTTTTAATAAACCTTATGAAATCTCTCATTCAATTCTAGTTCAAAGTTTTATAGATAACAAGAGAGAAGTTAGAGTGGACATATCTACTCTTGATGGTTCCAACATATTGCCTCTATGTTTTAGCGTTATACCTTTATTTCAAAGCTAGATCTGAATTATGACCTACAAGTAAACATTATTACCAACTAAAGCTTGAATATGACAGCCTTAAATATGGGTGTAATAACTGCGAATTGTTCTCTGAGCTACACTGTGAGCTGTACTGTGAGCTGTACTGTGAGCTGTACTGTGAGATGTACTGTGAGCTGTACTGTGAGCTGTACTGTGAGCTGTACTGTGAGCTGCTTTGTGAGCTGCTCTGTGAGCTGCTCTGTGAGCTGCTCTGTGAGCTGCTCTGTGAGCTGCTCTGTGAGCTGCTCTGTGCTCTGCGAGCTGCTCTGTGCTCTGCGAGCTGCTCTGTGAGCTGCTCTGTGAGCTGCTCTGCGAGCTGCTCTGTGCTCTGCGAGCTGCTCTGTGCTCTGCGAGCTGCTCTGTGAGCTGCTCTGTGAGCTGCTCTGTGAGTTGCTCTGTGAGTTGCTCTGTGACCTGCTCTACGTGCGGCTCTGTGGGGGAGGGGGTGCTCTGTGAACTGCTCTGTGAGCTGCTATGTGAGCTGCTATGTGAGCTGCTCTATGTACGGCTCTATGAGGGAAAGGGATGCTCTGTGAGCTGCTCTGTGTACTGCTCTGCCGGGAGGGGGATGCTCTGTGATAGATTAAGACGTTCACCGACGATTAACGTGCCCCGTGGTAGACACCCCTGACGCCAGAGGGCACTGATAGCGTCAGGGGGGCTGCACTCAATCACACTAATCTGTACATGGACATATATATAACCCCTCAAAAAACCATATCACTCCGATACAAGGACCACATACATAACCCCTTCAAAAAGAGACAGCACTATGATACAAGGAACAGGTATTTTATTTGTTTTGGTCTATTTCAACTTCCTAGTTCTTCTTTCGTCCATAGGTTTTCTTCTTTCTACTTATTACAAGTTATATATTCCTTATTATAAGTCAGTGTAATGATTTCTTTTATACTTTTTTATATAGTTTTGCTTCGTAATATTTTCTTTGGAACCGTTTCCCTAATTTCCATTTCTCGTTGTCTTTTCTTCTTCTTTTTTTAAAACTTTTCATTGATTCTTTGTATTTTTGATTTATTCATCTTCAATTTTGCTTCCTAGTGATTTCTTATAATGAATTTCCTTCATAAAAGGCCTAAATTCTCATCCTACATAGGGGTATGCATACCAAAAAAGGTCTGCACAGCAGAGAATTATATTACAATTCCTTGGTTGCTATCCTTGGTTTCCTAGTAAGGCTAAGATCGTTCCTGAAGCACGGTGAATAAAAGATCAAACCTGCCTGCTCTACCATATATGTCAGGCGGAGTGATATTAACTCAAATGTCAAGCCCGAGGCACACAGATATTACTACGCCATTTCTCTAGTGCCCTGCCTCTATCCCTCAGCCACTGCACTCCCCAGACACTCATAGATCAATACGCGTTCACGTCTTGTACGAGTAAAAATATCCCACACAATGGAGAGTGTTTGAAAAAGATTTTTTTAGATATTGCGACTTTCAATAGATATTCATAAATCACTAGGGTCTACTTTCTTTAATAAAGAGGCAATCTTAACGTCTAATAAGTTGTATGTACAATATTGACTTTAAAAAAAACAACATTATTTCATTTTACTTGGGTAGTGCATCGGTTTTAGATATCAGCGGTTGTATACTCCGAGGAGTTGACGCGTAGTAATATACGAGCGTAGGGTCAACTCTGAGGAGCATACGACCGCTTTTATCTAAAACCAGTCTACATCGTATTTGTTATCCACCTTTATTACCCACCGATTACGGAGTCTACATAGGAAATGTATAAGGCACCTGGAATTAGCTACCCGGAGATTCTGGTATGTCAGAATCTCCTGCAGGAGATTCTGGAGAAATAGTCCTGTCCATCATGTACTTTGAACTAAGTTTGTTAAATGTTCATTCAATGCTAATTATTTAGAATCGATCATAATAATCTCATTTACTATCAGAAATCGCTGTCATAACACATTTTGCATGCTAAAATCACAGGTTAATGGCGAACTATATTATTGGTGTAAATCTACACCGAATTACTGCCAAGCTTGACAGTGCAGAGGCGTGTGGAACTAAATGGCTTACAGAAGCTTTTTAATTGCAATAGACTTGTTATTAATCTTGTAGGTGGGTAATAAATACAATAACAACTGGTTTTGTCTACAAGTGACCATAATCTCCTCGTAGTTGACGATGTAATGTCCTCGTTAATCACTAGGATATTACTACGCGTAAACTACTCGGAGATTACGGCCACTCGTACACAAAACCAGTCATCATTGTTTATTTCATCTAGCTTGTGGCGTGCCGATTTTAGTTCACTTCAGATTAGCACTATTTTTCTATAAGCACTATTTTTCTGTATGCACTGTTCTGCACTGTGTGGAGCAGCCCAGAGCATACAACTATATCCGTATGTGCCGGGTATGGTGATATACACAATATTGACCGGTTTCGGATACAAGCGGCTGTATGCTCTGAGGAGGTGAAGCGTAGTAATATCCGAGTGTATGCGAGGATATTGCCAACTCCAAGGAGCATACAACCGCTTTTATTTGAAACCAGCCTATATTGTATTTATCATCCACCTTTTCTGGGCAAGGTGCATGTCAATATCAGTTCATTTTAGTTTTGCACTATTTTCCGTACGCACTATTTTTCCGTATGCGCCACCTGGAGAATACAACATAGCCATATGGGCTGGGTATGTCCATACAATCTCCCTATGTGTTTTCTCTGGACACTTTGTATTAGATGGATATATCTGTATGCTCCGGGTATATCCATACAATCTCCAATGTGTTTTCTATGGACACCTTGTATTAGGTGGATATATCTGTATGCTCCGGATATGGTGATACACACCCCCTATGTGTTTTCTATGGACACTTTGTATAAGGTGGATTTATCTGTATGCTACGGGTATGTCCATACAATCTCCCTATGTGTTTTCCATGGACACTTTGTATTAGGTGGATATATCTGTATGCTCCGGGTATACATGGTGATACACACCCCCTATGTGTTTTCTATGGACACTTTGTATTAGGTGGCTATATCTGTATGCTCCGGGTATGTCCATACAATCTCCCTATGTGTTTTCTATGGACACTTTGTATTAGGTGGATAATAAATGTCTATACAAAGTTCCCCACTGTCTTTTTAAAAGTTTTCCATCCGTTATGAGAAATCACTAACATTAGCGGGAAAAGTTTATGATTCAATGGGCAGCTAGTAAATAAGGTATTACCAGAACTACCTGGTAATGTTCTTTCTCACAAACTCTAAGCCATAGATAGTGAGAAAAATCACACAAGGGTTAGAACTTTAATCCTGCTCAGATAATAAATCTAGACATCCCTGGAAATACAGAAAAACAGAATTGCCCTGACATTGTGTGAGTGGCTGGTGAGTCTGCTGCCGAGTCACTCAGGAGCTGATGATGATGAGGGGCTGGGTGATTGAGGCTGTGGGTGGTGGTGATGAGGGGCTGGGTGATTGAGGCTGTGGGTGGGAGTGATGAGGTGATGAGGGGCTGGGTGATGGAGGCTGTGGGTGGGAGTGATGAGGTGATGAGGGGCTGGGTGATGGAGGCTGTGGGTGGGAGTGATGAGGAAGGAGGGGCCGGGTGATTGAGGCTGTGGGTGGGAGTGATGAGGGATGAGGGGCCGGGTGATGGAGGCTGTGGGTGGGAGTGATGAGGGATAAGGGGCTGGGTGATTGAGGCTGTGGGTGGGAGTGATGAGGTGATGAGGGGCTGGGTGATGGAGGCTGTGGGTGGGAGTGATGAGGTGATGAGGGGCTGGGTGATGGAGGCTGTGGGTGGGAGTGATGAGGGGCTGGGTGATGGAGGCTGTGGGTGGGAGTGATGAGGGGCTGGGTGATGGAGGCTGTGGGTGGGAGTGATGAGGTGATGAGGGGCTGGGTGATGGAGGCTGTGGGTGGGAGTGATGAGGGGCTGGGTGATGGAGGCTGTGGGTGGGAGTGATGAGGGGCTGGGTGATGGAGGCTGTGGGTGGGAGTGATGAGGGGCTGGGTGATGGAGGCTGTGGGTGGGAGTGATGAGGGGCTGGGTGATGGAGGCTGTGGGTGGGAGTGATGAGGGGCTGGGTGATTGAGGCTGTGGGTGGTGGTGATGAGGGGCTGGGTGATTGAGGCTGTGGGTGGGAGTGATGAGGTGATGAGGGGCTGGGTGATGGAGGCTGTGGGTGGGAGTGATGAGGTGATGAGGGGCTGGGTGATGGAGGCTGTGGGTGGGAGTGACTTGGGATGAGGGGCTGGGTGATGGAGGCTGTGGGTGGGAGTGACTTGGGATGAGGGGCTGGGTGATGGAGGCTGTGGGTGGGAGTGACTTGGGATGAGGGGCCGGGTGATGGAGGCTGTGGGTGGGAGTGACTTGGGATGAGGGGCCGGGTGATTGAGGCTGTGGGTGGGAGTGATGAGGAAGGAGGGGCCGGGTGATTGAGGCTGTGGGTGGGAGTGATGAGGGATGAGGGGCTGGGTGATTGAGGCTGTGGGTGGGAGTGATGAGGAAGGAGGGGCCGGGTGATTGAGGCTGTGGGTGGGAGTGATGAGGGATGAGGGGCCGGGTGATGGAGGCTGTGGGTGGGAGTGAGGAGGGATAAGGGGCTGGGTGATTGAGGCTGTGGGTGGGAGTGATGAGGGATGAGGGGCTGGGTGATGGAGGCTGTGGGTGGGAGTGATGAGGGGACTGTGGGTGGGAGTGATGAGGGGACTGTGGGTGGGAGTGATGAGGGGACTGTGGGTGGGAGTGATGAGGGGACTGTGGGTGGGAGTGATGAGGGGACTGTGGGTGGGAGTGATGAGGGGACTGTGGGTGGGAGTGATGAGGGGACTGTGGGTGGGAGTGATGAGGGGACTGTGGGTGGGAGTGATGAGGGGACTGTGGGTGGGAGTGATGAGGGGACTGTGAGTGGAAGTGATGAGGGGACTGTGGGTGGGAGTGATGGAGAATGTGGGTGGGACTGATGAGGGGACTGTGGGTGGGAGTGATGAGGGGACTGTGGGTGGGACTGATGAGGGGACTGTTGGTGGGAGTGATGAGGGGACTGTGGGTGGAGTGATGAGGGGACTGTGGGTGGGAGTGATGAGGGGACTGTGGGTGGAGTGATGAGGGGACTGTGGGTGGGAGTGATGAGGGGACTGTGGGTGGGAGTGATGAGGGGACTGTGGGTGGGAGTGATGAGGGGACTGTGGGTGGGAGTGATGAGGGGACTGTGAGTGGAAGTGATGAGGGGACTGTGGGTGGGAGTGATGGAGAATGTGGGTGGGACTGATGAGGGGACTGTGGGTGGGAGTGATGAGGGGACTGTGGGTGGGACTGATGAGGGGACTGTTGGTGGGAGTGATGAGGGGACTGTGGGTGGAGTGATGAGGGGACTGTGGGTGGGAGTGATGAGGGGACTGTGGGTGGAGTGATGAGGGGACTGTGGGTGGGAGTGATGAGGGGACTGTGGGTGGGACTGATGAGGGGACTGTGGGTGGGACTGATGAGGGGACTGTGGGTGGGAGCGATGAGGGGACTGTGGGTGGGAGCGATGAGGGGACTGTGGGTGGGAGTTATGAGGGGACTGTGGGTGGGACTGATGAGGGGGCTGTGGGTGGGAGTGATGGAGGCTGTGGGTGGGACTGATGAGGGGGCTGTGGGTGGGAGTGATGAGGGGACTGTGGGTGGGAGTGATGAGGGGACTGTGGGTGGGACTGATGAGGGGGCTGTGGGTGGGAGTGATTAGGGGACTGTGGGTGGGACTGATGAGGGGACTGTGGGTGGGACTGATGAGGGGACTGTGGGTGGGAGTGATGAGGGGACTGTGGGTGGGAATGATGAGGGGACTGTGGGTGGGAGTGATGAGGGGACTGGGGGTGGGACTGATGAGGGGACTGTGGGTGGGAGTGATGAGGGGACTGTGGGTGGGAGTGAGGAGGGGACTGTGGGTGGGAGTGAGGAGGGGACTGTGGGTGGGACTGATGAGGGGACTGTGGGTGGGACTGATGAGGGGACTGTGGGTGGGACTGATGAGGGGACTGTGGGTGGGAGTGACTGGCCATCGGAGTAACTCGCTGAGCACTGTGTGAGTCTGCACTAAGTAGGAGATGCTCTGAACTGCTCGTAGCTGCTCGTAGCTGCTCGTAGCTGCTCGGAGCTGCTCGGAGATGCTCGGAGCTGTTTGGAGTTGCTCGGGGCTTTTCGGAGCTGCTCGGAGCTGCTCGGGGCTGCTCGGAGCTGCTCGGGGATGTTCGGAGATGTTCGGGGATGTTCGGAGATGTTCGGGGCTTCTCGGAGCTGCTCGGAGCTGCTCGGAGCTGCTCGGGGCTTCTTGGAGATGTTCGGAGCTGCTCGGGGCTGCTCGGAGCTGCTCGGAGCTGCTCGGAGCTGCTCGGGGCTTCTCGGAGCTGCTCGGAGCTGCTCGGGGCTGCTCGGGGCTTCTCAGGGCTGCTCGGAGCTGCTCGGAGCTGCTCAGTGAGCGTGTGGGGAGTCCAGGTGTGAGGTGCTGTGAGGAGGACGGGAGGAGGCCACACGCTGACAGTCATAGATCATGTGACTGTGAGACGGTTGTGTCATGTTGCAAACTCCGCCTTAGAGAATGACTGCGATATAACTACAGTATGATTACATCATATAGCAGCCGATTACGAATGCATATATATAATATCACTAGGATTTTGATCTGCATGGTCAGTCTCCGTATAGTTGACGCGTAGTAATATTCGAGTGAAATCGAGGATATTCCATATTGTTCACTGCAAGGGGAATACGACCATGTCAGAATAAACATGGTATATCTACGGAATTCAGAGGAGTAGAATGAAAAGTTCCATCAGACATACATCTTGTGACAGTGAGCTAGTCTTGTTCCAATGCTAGTTCTACCATCAAAAATGGACATGATCTCTATATACAGTACTATTAATTGGGCTTTCTATTTCTGTTATAGGAACCCCTTATGTTATCAATCAAATATGTAGGGGTATCTTATCATAAATTTCACATTTTACTACCCTCAATCTTAATGATCGAAGTTTACAACGTTCTACAATACCATATATATTCTAATACACATAAAATCATTATATCAAGCAATTTTATTTTATTTTCACGGATGCGCAGCAGTGAATAGGCACAAGTTGTCTTGCCTACTCTAGGATCCGACTAAAATAAAATCCTTACAAAAAAAGTCCTCTGGTTGTCTGCTGTACAATGCTCCATCACAGCATAAATATGCATAATTACAAATTATATTATTTTATTATGTTTGTTTTATTACACCTTAAACTAGAATTTCCCCACCAGTGAAAGTGTGTACATCCATAAATTCTCAAACATCACTAAAACAGAGTTTCCGAGCCTGAATAATGTGATTTAGCACCTCATAGGGTCCAACTGTGACATATAGAACCCCCACTTAAATATTAAAGAGGGATATATGCCCACTATGGAGCCTGTTTACAAACTCAGTCCCTTAACAGTAACATTTCACTATGACGCAACAATGTGATATATTTCCCAACGGAACAGATAACGTATCAAGTGAATATTCAATGATTTCAACTGAAATAGGAATTAAATTCTGCAGCAACTATAAAAGTGGTGAGGCAAAATATCAGGTGTCTCACTAGGGTCGTGGTGAGCATATAACGTGAGTCCCCTATGGTATTAGACACAGAGTTGAAAACGGATTAGTGAAAGATAAAATCTGTATATCTCGTGTTTATGTCGTACACGTGAATATATGAATATCACTGTGTAGATGGTTTTAATCCACTACAGACCGTTTTATGAATAAGATACGGCAAGGAAGCAGCTGGTCAGTTTACAGAAAATGAAAGCAGGTGAAATTGAGTGTTACATTTTACTAAATTTGAAAAAAAAGACTTACCGTCCGAATGCTTTATGGATTTGAGAAAGGAGTTTCAATGCTGAGTGGGAATTATATTTCGATTGAAAAGATCTGTTTTCCTCCAGTGGAAGTGTGCAACATCAGTAGGTTCATGGATAGCAGTGAA
This sequence comes from Alentia gelatinosa, assembly GCA_950022655.1. Classification (NCBI taxonomy): domain Eukaryota; kingdom Metazoa; phylum Annelida; class Polychaeta; order Phyllodocida; family Polynoidae; genus Alentia; species Alentia gelatinosa. Next base: position 124,929,046 of record OX465581.1, read on the forward strand.
TGTCTGGATAGATAGCGCAGGGGACCCATGAGACTCTCCCAACGTTTACACGCGGCCATTCCTGAATTTAGCACCATCTGACGACTTTCAGCCGTCAATGGCTTTGAATTGTCTAGTGTAGATGCCAAGCAAGTGATCGTCTGATTTCGTCAAATTACGCAGTGTGGCACCACCGGACGAGTATACAGATGTTTACACTAGACGACTAAAGACATGGCGACTGTAGATCGTCTGACCAATAGTCGTCAGGTGGTGCTCTAACCTGGCGTTTACACTAGACGACTAAAGACATGGCGACTGTAGATCGTCTGACCAATAGTCGTCAGGTGGTGCTCTAACCTGGGGTTTACACTAGACGATTAAATATGTGGCGACTGTAGATCGTCTAGCCAGTAGTCGTCAGGTGGTGCCCTAATCTGGCGTCTACACTAGACGATTAAATATGTGGCGACTGTAGATCGTCTAGCCAGTAGTCGTCAGGTGGTGCCCTAATCTGGCGTCTACACTAGACGATTAAATATGTGGCGACTGTAGATCGTCTAGCCAGTAGTCGTCAGGTGGTGCCCTAATCTGGCGTCTACACCGATTTTGTTTTGAGTCAATGCAATAGTGTAAGAAATTTGAAGCTATTCGAGATCTTATTAACCATGTCCTGCTACTAGGAACTACTTGTATTATACAAAACTTGTAGTTATTCAGAACTTCATAACGGTTAGTTTTAGTATTTGATCTTTTTTCTGTTGTATACACAGGCACTCAGCTGACAATTTCTGTATAAATAACCTTGCTTGTAGTAATCACCATGCGATGGACGACAATTGTGGTCGCCCGTAAGCTTTATGATATTGTCAAACTTTCGCTATGACCATGACTGTATATGGTCAGTGTTATCTGCTTCGCATAAAAATAAGGTGAAATTACTGTAACTCCAGTATCTGGGAGATCCACTCAAAAAGGCTCGCATGCCTATGTATCCCCCAGGATAAATAAAATTCTTAAAAAAAAAAAAAACACTAGACGATTAAATATGTGGCGACTGTAGATCGTCTAGCCAGAAGTCGTCAGGTGGTGCCCTAATCTGGCGTCTACACTAGACTAAAAACGTGACGACTGTAGATCGTTTAGCCAATAGTCGTCAGGTGGTACTCAATTACGCAATATCGGTCGTAAAAGTCGTCGACCCAAGACCTTCCTCAAGCGTGTAAAGTGGTATATACAGAGGGTGAGGGAGGGTAGAGGGTGGGGCGCTATAGGGATATATACAGGGGGACGTGGAGATGTTGGGCAGGGGTCGGAGACGTAGAGTGATAGATCTATACAGGGGGACGGGGGTGAGGGAAGGTAGGGAGCGGGGGCGTATAGGGGTAGATACAGGGGGGATGTGGTGAGGGTGGGCAGGGTAGGGTAGATACAGGGGGACGGGGGTGAGGGAAGGTAGGGAGCGGGGGCGTATAGGGGTAGATACAGGGGGGATGTGGTGAGGGTGGGCAGGGTAGGGTAGATACGGGGGGACGGGGGTAAAGGAGAGTAGTGTGAAGGGACGTATAGGGGTAGAAACAGGGGGATGTGATGAGGGAGGGCAAGGTAGGGTAGATACAGGGGGACGGGTGTAAAGGAGAGTAGGGGGTGATTACAGTGATTACCTAAAGGGGTAGATACAAGGGGACGTAGGAGTGGTATGGTAGATACACAGGGTGGGTGGGGCGTGGTGAGGGTGGCTAGGGGTCAGGTAGGATACACGTGATGGGGGAGTGTGTGGTAGATACACAGGGTGGGTGGGGCGTGGTGAGGGTGGCTAGGGGTAAGGTAGGATACACGTGATGGGGGAGTGTGTGGTAGACACACAGGGGGCTGGCTGCGGCGGACGTCGTGGGGGGTCGACACGCCTTTCCACTTTACTGGTCATAACTCAGTCTCTGAGACCTGAATGAAGCTCAGCTCGCTACAGAACACAGGTCCGCACCAGGCACTGGACACCCAGCCATGCCTCCTGCCAATCTTAAGCCCGATGCCCATCTACCGATTAAGGGTGAACGATTATGTTTCCAAATTATATAGGAGTCGGTGAACTTGTCGCAGTCAAATTACGTAACCCTTCGCTCGACCGGCGGACATTGAGGAGAGGGGTTGGTGGGAATTAATCCTAAGCAAGTCAGTCTACACTTACCGATGCCCATCTACCGATTAAGCCGGATGCCCATCTACCGATTAAGCCGGATGCCCATCTACCGATTAAGCCGGATGCCCATCACTGCACGAAAACCATCATTTTACATATGAATGCGCCGGGCGTATATAAGTAGGTATTTTGCGTCTACAAGGTCGTCCTAGTCCCCGTGTGTATACATTTCATCTGTGGGCGTATATATAAGCGTCCAGTGAACAGGGCTTCACTGAGAGTGGGCTGGGGGAGGTGGCGGGGGGTGGGGGTGGGGGGTCGAGGGGAGGGCTTCCTACTGAGGACACCTGTACTTCTACCAACACAAAGGGCGGGAGGTGGCGGGGGCAGAGGATATTTCCTCTCTTATATGCCGGGTGTGAAATACAGCCAAGACACGTCTGTCGTATATAAGGCATGGGCGTATATATATGAAAACAAGTCAATATTCAGCCAATACATGCACTTCCGCGATGGCGTATATATAAATAAAACGGTGGTTTTCATGCAGTGCATCTAACGATTTAGGGTTAAATGATTAGTTCCCAAATCGTATAGGAGTCGGTCACCTTGTTGCAGGCAAATTACGTAACCCCTCGCTCGACCTGCACACTGATAAAATCGGTGAATGGTCCACTAATCGCTGGGAGAGGGCAAAAACCAAAGAAACCGAGTGTTCACTAATCGCTGGGTAGCCTTGCCGGCTGAGACAAACTACCCTCCGTTTGTCGCCGATAAACGTACATAAATGTTCCGAAATCGGTAGATGGGCATTGGGCTTTAAGGGTGAACGATTATGTTTCCAAATTATATAGGAGTCGGTGAACTTGTCGCAGTCAAATTACGTAAGCCTTTGTTCGACCGGCGGACATTGAGGAGAGGGGGATAGTGGGTATTAATCCTAGGCAAGTCAGTCTACACTTACCGATTTTGGAACATGGAAACCAGAATTTGTCGGTGACGAAAGGACATCTGAAGGAGGTGGTTCACTAATCGGTGGCTCACCTTTGCCTAGCTGTCCTACATCTACCGGCTACGGCCGACTCCGTTAGGATGCCATGGCTGAGACAAATTACAGTTCGTTTTTCGCCGACAAAGGTACATAAATGTTCCGAAATCGGTAGATGGGCATTGGGCTTTATATGTGACGTTTCCACCTACAGCCTAAAAGAATGGCGATAATCTTAGCGCTGTATAAAAGTCAGTAAAGCCCAATACACATCTACCGATTTCGGAATATTCATGTACCTTTGTCGGCGACAAACGGACGGTAATTTGTTTCAGGCGAGGCATCCTAACGGAGTCGGCCATAGTCGGTAGATGTAGGACAGTTAGGCAAGGGTGAGCCACCAATTAGTAGACTGATTTGCTTGGAACTAATACCCAACAACCCCTCTCCTCGATGTCCACTGGTCGAGCGAAGGGTCACATAATTTGCCTGCGACAAGTTCACTGACTCCTATACGATTTGCGAGCTAATCGTTCAACCCTTAATCGGTAGATGGGCATTGGGCTTTAGTGGTCATCCTTGTGCAAGCTCGGTGGTACAAAATCAGTGACCTGCACTGCAGAAATGTGGTGGATGCTGATCGACTATTATTTGTAAAATGCAGACCGCCACCGATTAATTCAATGTGCTTGGATTTCATCGCTGGATCCATCCAATCGGAAATTTTGTAAAAGAGAACCTATTAGAGAAACATTCACTGTGCTCAGCCGTTTGACTATATTTGTTGTTCTACCATCTGTTTTCTTGTCGTATCATGTGACAATTAAACATCGATTTTGATTTGATATTAGTATCGTGAGACGAGGCGTTTGTGGAATCCCAGTATGATTATACATCTGTAAATGTAAGACATAGCGGTGGTGTTGACAGCTAAAGCCCAATGCCCATCTACCGATTAAGGGTTGAACGATAAGCTCACAAATCGTCGGTCAACTTGTCGCAGGCAAATTATGTAACCCTTCGCTCGACAGGCGGACATCAAAAAGGGGTGGTGGGTATTATTCCTAAGCAAATCTGTCTACTAATCGGTGGCTCACCCTTGCCTTGCTGTCCTACATCTACCGACTACGGCCGACTCCGTTAGGATGCCTTGGCTAGACAAATTACCGTCTGTTTGTCGCCGACAAAGGTACGTGAATGTTCCGGAATCTGTAGATGGTCATTGGGCTTTATATATATGTGACGTTTCCACCGACAGACTTAATCACCAACGATAATCTTAGCGCTGTATAAAAGTGGATGGGTTATCCTACTTTTGTGTATGTTTTGTAAGTACCTGTGTTTCCATTTCACAGGTGTGTTTTGGATGTGTTCTCTTCACACATAGTGGGCAGTGTTATTGTTGTTTTTTTTCACTGGCCATGTGGTGTACCTGGTCAGGATGTGAGTCTGGATTGAGATGCTGGAGAAATTTGATAGACCAATCACATGAACATGTGAGAACCTCCTCACCTATATGGATATTGGAGATGGACTCATGCGTACTGTGGCTGTAAACGGCAGAAAGATGTCGCAACTTGGAGCCTGTTAGAGGGGTGTGAGGGGGGAGTATAGGGCACAGAGTAATTGCTAGTTCTGCCATCACCAGCCAGGAAGTTGTAAAATAGCGCCACAGTATTCGGGGGTCAACCATTGTTATCAGTCGTCATAATCTATAGATAATATTGAGCCGAGGCTAAAATTCATCCATGCCTAGCCCCACAAAATATTTTGGATGAAATCCAATTATAATTGGTCCTACCACCTGGTCTTTTGGATGGCGTCGGAGGGCAAGATGTCTGCACCCATAACTTAATAGCTATGTGCTCTATAGAGGTGTGCGAGGGGGAGGGGGTTGTTTAAATAGAGGGGTGCATACATTACTTTCTATTCTCAATTTCAAGCTTGCTATATTTTTGGACATTAGAGATAGAGACTTCAGTACTGTGGCTGTAAACGGTAGAATGATGTCGCAGCTTGGGGGTTGTTAGAGGTGTGTGAGGGGGGTACTGAGGGGTGTGAGGGGGTATAGAGGGGTGTGAGGGGGAGGATAGAATAGAGGGGGTGTGGAGGGGGGGCTGTAGAGGGTAAATCTCAGCCGCCATCTTGATGCCTCCTCCAGTACGTGATGGGTATTGAGGGGATCGGCCGGCCCCCCTGATACAAGGTTACCTCCCCCGCCCCTCGGCCCCACAGCGCATTAATAACAAGCCCTCACACGCCATTCGACTTCGCTGGTTCTCCGCCTGTATCGGCCGCCGATCGCCGTCTCGCCGGGAACCAGTATCTACTGATCGACTCACTCTCCGGGCGGAGATAGGGTTGCGCAGAGCCCGGGAGGAAATTAACAGATGCCACGCCAGATGACTCGCGTCTTATCTGTGAGGAGGATAATCCATGACAGCCGTGTGACTGTCCCGCCACACACAGCGATTCACAGACATATTCCGTGATATTGATAATCCATGTTAGACCCTACACTAATACTGCCACCCATAGCGATACAGAGACATATTCAGTGATATTGTTAATCCATGTCAGCCGTGTGACTGTCCTGCCACACACAGCGATTCAGAGACATATTCCGTGATATTGATAATCCATGACAGCCGTGTGACTGTCCTGCCACCCACAGCGAATCACAGACATATTCCGTGATATTGATAATCCATGTCAGACCCTACACTGTCCTGCCACCCACAGCGATTCAGAGACATATTCCGTGATATTGATAATCCATGACAGCCGTGTGACTATCCTGCCAAACACAGCGATTCACAGACATATTCCGTGATATTGATAATCCATGACAGCCGTGTGACTGTCTTGCCACCCACAGCGATTCATAGATATATTCCGTGATATTGATAATCCATGACAGCCGTGTGACTGTCCTGCCACACACAGCGATTCACAGACATATTCCGTGATATTGATAATCCATGACAGCCATGTGACTGTCCTGCCACACACAGCGATTCACAGACATATTCCGTGATATTGATAATCCATGACAGCCGTGTGACTGTCCTGCCACACACAGCGATTCACAGACATATTCTGTGATATTGATAATCCATGACAGCCGTGTGACTGTCCTGCCACACACAGCGATTTAGAGACATATTCCGTGATATTGATAATCCATGACAGCCGTGTGACTGTCCTGCCACACACAGCGATTCAAAGACATATTCTGTGATATTGATAATCCATGTCAGACCCTACACTAATCCTGCCACCCGCAGCGATTCAGAGACATATTCCGTGATATTGATAATCCATGACAGCCACGTGACTGTCCTGCCATACATAGCGATTCAGAGACATATTCTGTGATATTGATAATCCATGTTAGGCCCTACACTAATACTGCCACCCATAGCGATACAGAGACATATTCCATGATATTGATAATCCATGTCATCACATCTAGTCACCCTTATAATATAGCCTATCTACACATCTAGTCACCCTTATCATACAGCCTATCTTCACATCTAGTCACCCTTATAATATATAGCATACCTACACATCTAGTCATCCTTATAATACAGCCTATCTACACATCTAGTCACCTTTATAATACAGCCTATCCACACATCTAGTCATCCTTATAATATATAGCATACCTACACATCTAGTCACCCTTATCATACAGCCTATCTTCACATCTAGTCATCCTTATAATACAGCCTATCTACACATCTAGTCACCCTTATAATACATCCTATCTTCACATCTAGTCACCCTTATAATACAGCATATCTTCACATCTAGTCACCCTTATAATATATAGCATACCTACACATCTAGTCACCCTTATAATATAGCCTATCTACACATCTAGTCACCATGTCATATTGCCTATCTACACATCTAGTCACCCTTATAGTACATCCTTTCTTCACATCTAGTCACCCTTATAATATATAGCATGCCTACACATCTAGTGGCCCTTATAATACAGCCTATCTTCACATCTAGTCACCCTTATAATACATCCTATCTACACATCTAGTCACCATGTCATATTGCCTATCTACACATCTAGTCACCCTTATAGTACATCCTTTCTTCACATCTAGTCACCCTTATAATATATAGCATGCCTACACATCTAGTGGCCCTTATAATACAGCCTATCTACACATCTAGTCACCATGTCATATTGCCTATCTACAAATCTAGTGACCCTCATAATATAGCCTACCTACACATCTAGTCACCCCTATAATACATCCTATCTTTACATCTAGTCACCCATGTCATATAGCCTACCTACACTTCTCTTTGTGTCCCGCACACTACCCACACATCCTGGCACCTGGCCACCTAGCGGCTGGCACGTAAACTGGCACTCACAGAAGGGCAGTGCGTTTGGAGATAGCGGCGGGGTACAAGTGGGGGGTGTGGGGAGCGAGGGGGGGGTACTATCCCCGGCTGCCCAGGTAAAGGAGATAGGTGCGTGCTATTGGCCCCTGTGAACCACGTGACTACTGCCACCACTGCCCGCTAGGCGTCGCCAGCGGCGAATCAAAGAAATCCCCATCATGCAATACGCTCCGCTAAACGAGGCCAATTGAAGAACAGCCGCCATTTTTGTCCTTTTTTTTGTAAACATTCTAACCCACCTCCCTCTTGTCGCCGCCAGCGTTTCGGTGTCAGAGACCAATCCGAGAAGCTAAAAATAACAGCCAATCAGGAGCGAGGAATGTGTCACGTGAACACTTGTCAGGGCGGCCGTTATGACGTCGCGACATGTTGTGGTAAGTATTGGATGGCGGTAACTGGATTTGCGCTGATGGAGTGACGTCATCGGTAGGAGCACCTGGTGGAGCGCCCCCTGGTGGAGGGGCGGGCAGGCGGGTTCCTACAATCTGATTAACCCACTTCCGTGTCGCCCGACGATCGGGTGTCGTCTGCGCATGCGCACTAACGACACCTGGCGGTGGGCAAGCGAACAAAGAGAGCAGTGTGCTTAGACCTGGAGCAAAGCCAGGGGCACAGCTAGAGGTCACATTTAGAGGTCACATTAGAGGTCAAACTTTCAGCAGGGACGGAGTCACACCTGGATGTCAAATCTAGAGGTCATATTAGAAGTCATATTGAGGGTCACATCTAAAAGTCCTTGATTATAACAAGGGTCACATTTTCTGGAGGACACAGCTATATGTCACACCTACAGGTCACATCTAGATGACACTCCAATAGGTCACACCTGAAAGTCACACCCACAAATCACATCTGGAGGTCACTCCGAGAGGTCACACCTGATGGTACACCTGGAATTTATGCCTGAAGGTCACACCTGTATGACAAACATGGAGGTCACACCTGAAGGTCACATCTGTATGACACACATGGAGGTCACACCTCAAGGTCACATCTGTATGACACACATGGAGGTCACACCTCAAGGTCACACCTGTATGACACACATGGAGGTCACACCTCAAAGTCACACCTGTGTGACACACATGGAGGTCACACCTGAAGGTCACACCTGCAGGATACTTCTGACAGTTTCATTTGTAGATCACACCTGAAGAATATAGCTGAAGATCACATATAGGGATTCTAGAGTTCTTGCCTTATTAAGGTCATGGCTAATTGTCATGTATAGAGAAGATGCCACGCAATACGCCGCTAATTCATAAATACAGAAAGCAAGTCGTTCTGGTCAAAGTCAACTCTCTCCAACGCTACGTGGTATTCACTCCACATCGCACTCATGGAGAATGATGACTTTGACCAAAACTTGTTGGTTTCTTCTTTAATACGCCGACGCTTTACGTCGCATCCAGCTGCTGGGGATAAACAAACTTTACAAATTGATCTCTGAGGCCAGTCCTCCCCCGCTCCCCCGCTCCCCCGCACACACCTTCACATTGACACCCACTCGCCGGCCACCAGCTCAGCGGGGTCGAGCCTCCTTCTGATTTATCTCGGAGCGCCCCCTGGTGTGGCTGATCAGCTGTCGTTGTAACGGATGGCCGCCGGGTCCCAGGCCGCGCGCAAGTGTTATTACAATTGATTTGTTCGATTAGAAGGGTCGAGGGTGTATCGGTGTGTGTGTGTGTGTGTGTGTTGGGGAGGGGGGGGTTCAGGGGAGATCTCATGCTCACAGCTGAGTCTTAGAGCTGCTCTGTGACCAGTAGGACTCACTTGGTCATGGTGGAGACAAGCCCGTAGTTTGGGGTCACGTGATCGTTCTAGAAGTTGGCCAAGTGGTAGGGGTGTTCGCCTCGAGCATGGGAGGTCGTGGGTTCAAATCCTGATCGGGTCATACCAAAGACTTACACAAAAATTGTACCCACTGCCCATTCGGGTTAACACCCCCCATACTTCATCTCAAAATCTTGTCTAAGTATTCTTCCCTCGGCCTGACAACTCTTTTTTTTGTTTAAAGCTTTTATTTAGACTGTGAAGCTTTCAAAGCTTTTTAAAGCTTTTATTTAAACTTGGTGACGAACATTTGACAATTCTGGATAAGGAATAATAATGTTAACTTACTCTTAGTCAGTATTATTAGTTGACTATCCAGGAAACAACTTCGGAAGATTGTAGAAACAAACATACTTCACCACATACATTAACTAACGTCAAGTAAAAGCTAATTCAAAACGACTCGAGAACTCACAAGAACCGATGTAATCTCAAAAAATAAAAATACACGAGTAGCTATGTACTTGGACAAAAATGAAACGATGGATAAAAGAAACTCCGAAATATTTCCAGGGAAAAGGTTGATAACAATATAAAAAAAAAAATTTAAAAAAAACCTGGCCATGAGATGACGTCACGTCCGGTGTGTTGCGGTGTTGGTCCGCTAGGTGGCGGGTCGGACAGTGTGGCGGATGAGTCAGGGACGCCGGGTGCGTGGTGCGGCCAGCTGGACTTGATCACTACGCGGATGAAGACGTTGTGGGATGTGATGCGGTCACGTGGCGTCGGCGTGCCTGCCATGCCGGAACTTTTTTTTTTATTCCATTTTATTTTCTGTTTATTTTCCGCTCTGATGTCCTACTCGACCAAGAAATGACGGGTATGTTAGGCCTGGCGTCCACCTACTACGATAGAAATTTAGAACTACCGATATGGCACCGATACAATAAGCAAATATCGGAGACATGTCGGGAAGGGGCAAAATCGTAGACAAATGTCTAGACATGCAAATCAACCACGCAGTGTATGGGGTTTTTCGGTGCTTAATTGCAGAAACGTGGTCAACTGCCCCGATATTAGGTGACCTTCCGACGCGATTTTGATTTTTTATCGGGAGGTGCATCGTAGACCATATCGGAGCCATATCGTAGTAGGTGGACGCTGGGCCTTATGCTAAATGTTCTTATTTATGATTAATTTGTTTTCTAACTGATCTCCTGCTAAACTTTCAAATGTCAGCTATGCGAGGATCACATCTTGAAATAATTTAAGGATTTTCTGTTCATTTTTTCTCTTAATCCCTTAATATTTTCATAAATACCGACTATAGTGTGTGTTAGATATGTTATAGCTTATTTTAATAAAACACTATTCATTTTCTGTTTAAATGACTTTTTTTGAAAATAACAACCTTTATTTTCTGTTTGATTTCCTTCTCATCCCAAATACACGTATAAATGTCTGGTATGCGTGCGTCGATCACGCCATAGCTCACTTTTAAAAAATAATACTTTGTTTTATATTTATTTTCTTCACATCCTCTACTACCCTCATAAACGTGTGGTATGCGCGTATTGGCTCTGCCATGCCGCACTTTCTATTTATCTTACATTTCTTTTTGTTTATTTTCCCTCTGATCCCCCTCTAAATGCCCTCTCTGTGGGTGCTGGGTTTGTTCTGGGGGAGTGAGACTCACTAAAGGAGTTGTTGGAGGGCGAGGTAAACATGTGTCGCATTAGAAAGGAACTCGTGGCATGATCACAGCAGTAGAGATAAATAAACCAGTGAGAACAATGAATGGGCACTGACTGCTCCACCATGAGGTGCCTGAGACTATAGAGGGCTGCTATAATGGTGAAGGTATGTGGCTGCCCAACTCCATTGATATGCTGCATTGTTTGTTGTTTTTGTTGTTTTTTTAAGGGACCATAGGGCACATGATTGCTAGTTCCGCCAGGAAATTGTAAGAAAAGTTCATGCTGCATCGTTTTAGTTTACAGCGTTTATTTGCACTGAAGAGAAGATTGTGAGAGAATACGTCGCTTTTATTACCCACCTAATACGGAGTCTCCATACTAAGACTATGAAGATTACAGATCGCTACTGAGTAGAATACAGACCTCCGGAATCTCCTAGGAGAATACGGATTTTTTAGATGAAAGTAGTCCCATTGAGATGAAAGTAGTCCCTTCTTAACTATGTTGAAAAGTTTTCTAAAGATCATATTTATTGCTTAAATCTAAAAAATAAGTGAGTAATAAATACAACATTACCATGATTTCGATCTGTGTGGCCGTATTCTCCTTGTAGTTGACCCTACGCAATACTCCTCGCTATCGCTCGGAGTATTACTAAGCGTCAACTACGCGGAGAATACGGCCACTCAGATCCAAATCATGGTAATATTGTGTATATCTTCCATCGACTCCAGTGCTAAGTTTCCTGATTCTGCTTTGTCTGATCACTGAAAAGTGAAGCGAACAAGAACCACGACGTAGGGAGACTACGTAAGAGGTTGACGTCTAGCAGTCCCGCATCAAAATTTAGAGTAATTTACAATTATTCACAATGACAAATCCTGTAATCTCATTTGTACAGATTAATCACGACAATATGGTGTCGGAAGTTGTTACTGTATTACCCTACTCCCACCAAAGTCAGATCATATGTCATCTTTTATTACCGTTGAATATAGATATCGAAACGCAAATAGATGTAAAAAAGATATCAATAACACTCAAGTGAATAAAAACGTCAGAATGCATGATATAGATTTGATTGATTTCCCACACACCGACATTTTCTTCAAAAGCTGTATCCTCAGTTCTACTGTCTCCAGGAACTCTCCACATGTGGAGGCGGGTTTCTCATTCTCCATGCCCCTACGAGTATAACAGTCTGTTCACCATGGTCTATGACATCATATATCAAATGTGCTGTCTGTTCTTTTACTGTGTAGAGGGGTGAGATAAATACAGAAAGCAGCTCATTCTGTTCACAGTCCAAGAGGAAACCAACAAGTATTGGTCAAAGTTGTCCTTTTCAAACTCGTTTGAAAGCAATGTGATATTCTCTCGACTATCCAAATACCCGATAAATACCTATAATTCATTGATATAAACATTTGAGATGTCAAACAGGTTTAAACAGTCTCAGTTCTACTGCCTCAAGGAACTCTCCACATGTGGAGGCGGGTTTCTCAGAACGGCTGGTGCCTTTCGCTGGTTGCTGCGTTCACCTGTCACCTGCAGTCTGTGTGTGTGTGTTGGGGGGGGGGGGGCGGTGAGAGGGGGGGGGGGGCGTGGGGGGTTCATTAAGTCTCCCCCGCCCACCCTTTTAGCACACCTTTTTGTACATGCTTCCTACCTGCGATGTTCCACTAAGGTGCTACATTAGGCCGTACTTAAGGCCTGCCACAAGCTCTAACTTTATTGACCCTTTTTTCCTCCTCGGGCCAGTCGGGCCAGCGCCCGCCGGGCCAACTGGTTTAGTGCGCTATAACGCCGGCAGGTGGGGCCCCTCTCAGCGCCGCTGGGTCCCGGCGTGTTCTCCATCAAACATGTTTCTGCTGCCGGGAACAAGCAGGCATTGATAAATGTCGTCTGCTTCGTTGTTTATTTGAATTTCCCGCCAAAATATAGCGATGAGATGTTAATATCTATCATCCACCTAATATATATATATATACAAGATATCTATAGAAAATACATAGGCAGCATGTATGTACATGCCCGGAGCATACATATATGTTGTATGCTCTGGGCTGCAAAAGCGGGCGCATACGGAAAATAGTGCGTATGAAAAAATAGTGCATAAATGAAAAAATTTCAGTACCTCACTTGTCAAGAATAGGTGGATAATTAACCCTTTAAGGACGGCCGACTATGGCAGAACTACACACATGGGGGCGGCTACTAGTGACTATGTACAGTTCTAGGGGACAGGGGCATTTTTCTCTGAACTCAAAATTCGAAGGTTTATCACATGATACAATTTGTTATCCTTCATATTTCTATTTCTATTATTTAGAATTCTAAAATATGAAGTTATACCTACATTCTGTGCAAATTTCAAGTTAATTGATAAAATATTTCCTTTTCAAAAGCAAAAATACATAATTTCATAAATACCCAGCAAATGATGCCTTAAGGCATCATCCGCCCCCAGCCGGGTGATGCTTTAAGGCATCATCCGCCCTTAAAGGGTTAACTGGTTTTAGATAAAAGTGGTTGTATGCTCCTCGGAGTTGCCTCTGCGCAATATCCTCGCTTGTGCTCGGACATTACTATGCATCAACACCTCGGCACATATGACCGCTTGTATCTGAAACCAGTCAATATTGTCTATTTATTATGTCACCCTTTGTATTTTTGTCCCATAGCCCGAACATTGGGAACTCGTTCTCCATGCCCCTACGAGTATTTTTAGAAGGCAACCCACAAGATGAAAATAGCTTGGTCCGTACTCCACCGAGTTTGACTGCAGAGTAATTCACGAAGCGAATAATAGGGCGATAGGGCGATAATAGGGCGTTTGGTAACGTCTGGAGGGCGTATACAGGGGGTGAGAAAAATAATGAAAGTTCGTTTTGGGTAAAATTGTCCAACTCGTTTGAAAGCTATATTCGCCTCGTTCATATCACTCCACGTCAAAATCGTGGGGATCGACGATTTTGACAAAGACTTGTTGGTTTCTTCTTTACCTAAGTGATCGTTGCGTATTTTATTCTTACATCATTCCTATGGCTAAACTAGTACCAGGGGTGAGACAATATAGAGAAACAGGCTTACTGTCTCCGTACGGATAATAACAAACGGTAAAATCGGCGATCAGATGAACCGATGTCGAAGGCAGAGGTTCATCTAATCACCGATTTTACCAAGTATTTTATCCGTACGGAGACAGTAAACCTATTTCTCTAATATTGTATACCTTAAAATATCCATTTTTAACCTTGCTTCTGGGGGAGTTTTTGGATTTCGCCGCCGTACATGTCCCATACGCCACATACATACCCCGTACGTCACCTAGGTGTCGTACGGATATAAATACGACATGGGTAGGAGTGGGCCGTATGTATAGGATATACTACCATAGGTATATAATAATAATGCAATCCTAACCTCTGTAGTGGGCAATATGCTAGTGCTTGGTTTCTATCAGTAGTGTTTGAGTGAAGAGACTAGAGGGATATGATTTCATTTGGTGGCTATTCAGAAGGAAACTCACAAAATGGAAATAACTTGGTCTGAAGTCCACAGAGTTTGACTGTGGAGTGATTTATGAAGCGATGATGGATGAATTGTGAAGCGGTCAAGTGCAGACCAAGTTATTTTCATTGATCAGGTTTCTGATAAGATTTCACCCGGTATACATGATCAGAAACACTATTCATCAATAAGATAACTCACCCAATTAGCCATTGAGTATTGGACACACTACCTTCATGGCCATGGAGTATGAGTTTCTAACGTTAAGCCTATGGAGAAAAATACCGGGGTGAGATAATACTAAGAATCCTAACAAGTGTAACTGTGAATATGGAAACAACTTTTTCTGGGAAAACAGAAAGGATTCTCATTTATGATTGTTGATAGCGATAGGAAATGTTACCTCCCTAAAAACAAAATACCGGAAAGGTTTCCTACCACCATCAATGAACAGTATCTATGGTTTAGTGTGAATAGTATTAATCTTGTTCATTATCCTACCCCTAATAAAAAACTCCATATGTTTAACATTAGCGGACTGTATTTGGTCTACAGTGCAGGAAAATGAAATTTATCGCCTCTAGTGGGATACAGTTGTCAAATGACGTCATTTGAAAAGCGACCAATGATTATCACTGATTATCGGTGAGTTTTATGTTATTTCTTAATTTGCTGAAGGGTTAGGATAAATTCTAAACCAAACTCAAGTTAGTCGTGTTGTTTATCGCACTCTGGCAAAGTCGCGTATCACTGCACTCGGCTTCGCCTCACGCAGTAATATGCAACTTTGCCGTTGTGCGATAAACAACAACACGACTAACTCTCGTTTGGTTTCTCCTAAGCATCTAGTAGGCACTGACAAATGGCATCTGCTTTATTATTTCCTTGAGTTTCCCACACACAATCTACCAAATCGATGAGATAGTACTGCATTATCTCACCCCTGGTATTTCTGTTCCATATGCTTAACATTAACTCTTTTTTTTATTTTTCATTTTGCACAAGAAGCACTACATGGCGAGGCCTCGGCAGAGCAGGTATTCTGGCCAGGCTCTCTGACCTTGGAACTTGGTTTACAGCAGGAACAATTTGTTATCTCCATATAATAGACAATTCTCCATGCGCGTACAATTATTGCAGACTATTCTCTATGGTCTAAGACATCATATATTCAGTTCTGTTCTTTTAGTGTACACAGGAATGAGATAAATACTAAAGAAGAAACCAACAAGTTTTGGTCAAAGTCGTCGTTCCCCACGAGTTTGATGCGGTGTGATTTGAACGAGGCGACAGCCGAGTGAATATCATGTAGCATTCAAACGAGTTGGAGAATGACTTCTTTGACCGAAACGAGTTGCTTTCTATATTTATCTCACCCCTGAAAACATTAAAAGAATAGATAACACACAGGATATAGACCATGGAGAACGGATTGCAATACTTGTAGGGGCATGGAGAACGAGTTCCCAATGTTAAGACTATGGACATTTATTCCAGGGGTGAGATAAAGAAAACAACTCACTTTGGTCAAAGTCGAAGAAGAAACCAACAAGTATTGGTCAAAGTTGTCCTTCTCAAACTCGTTTGAAAGCAATGTGATATTCTCTCGACTATCCAAAACCCGATAAATACCTATAATTCATTGATATAAACATTTGAGATGTCAAACAGGTTTAAACATCCATAAAATTTGATACATGGTTGAAATACCATTAAAAACATGCAGTGAGCATTCATCTATTCCTTTATGTCCATATCCCCTTCTGTAGACCTGTGTTCTCTGGGCACACTTACCCAGCATGCATCAGGGTGGTTTTTAAGTTCACAGAACAGGCCCCTGATCGGCCATACGCATGCGCCTCCCAGCGTCCTCCATGTCTGTTGACAGAGTGATGCGAGATCCCGCCTTGTTGTTTTATACAACCTGCCCCTCCCCAGCCCACCTCCGCCTCCACTCTCCCCGCAGAGCTTTAGTGGTGCTTTGGTTTACTCATATCTGCCCCGATCCGTGATGCACCGGAACCGGAACAGGAACTGGAACTACATTCAGGTTACGAAATAGTGGAACTGTCAAACAGATGTAGCGTTCCCTCTAGTCGCTGAAAGTGTATTACCACTTTCCGCGATCGACAGCCGACTACAGGTTCCGAGACTTTAGTCGCTACCCTGTACTTACTGTGCTAGTACAGGTGGGTTCGGCTTTACTCACTGGAAAGGGGAGGGAGACACTAGATCTACCAACTACCGCTTAACCACAAAGACAAAACCA
This sequence comes from Alentia gelatinosa, assembly GCA_950022655.1. Taxonomy (NCBI): domain Eukaryota; kingdom Metazoa; phylum Annelida; class Polychaeta; order Phyllodocida; family Polynoidae; genus Alentia; species Alentia gelatinosa. The sequence goes on from OX465581.1 coordinate 124,945,839, forward strand.
GACACCGGACTGTTTCAGTTAACCGTTCTTTATTGCAGATATTCTTTACAATATGTTAGTGCTACAGGGCACTAACTAGCGCGGGAAGAGATACTGGTCTCTTCAACGTTGAAAGGCGTTACAACACAACCTAACCAACATGTGAGGCTTCAGACGTTCACTCCATAAAGAGGCACTGCCAGAAGTCCTGTCAACCCGCTGTGGACTCAGCCTTATATAGTGGCTGACTTACGTAATGCGGGCGAACCCGTAGTATTTGTATACCGCGGGTCCACCGGCCATACCGCACAGCAGGGATCGGCACTCGCGCCACCTAGTTCTAAAGTGAAACAACGCTGCTCGACTGCCCTGACCCCTACACAGATATAAACTGACATCATGAATATTGTATGCGCAGTGAAAGGATATTAGAAGTAAAATAACTTCACTATCTTTGCTTAATTGGTGTCCTCCCCTCTAAGTCTAAGCTAGAATGATTTGTATCCACTTTGTCTACAATAACAATATTAGAAATCGGTCACATGACCCAGTGGAGCCAATCACGGTCTAGTTCTGTCAGGTCAAGGTGAAACACTCACGTATTGTTCCCATATAATATAATTTGTATCCAGAGTTGATGAAACGGCCATTTCGCATGAGCACATGGGTCTGGTTGACGAAACAATACCCTGCAACACATTTCTACACATTTCTGCCCAAGAAAGTAGTAACAGAGAATATGCCTGATTTGACACCAGGGGCCTGTTTTTCAGACAGCGACATCTTTATTTATAGTGATCACAAAAGAGTGACCAGTTGGGCGACCAAACCAGTGATCATGACCAAAAAGTGTTCCTCAGACCTGGTCACTATTCAGCTGTCGTGATCACTGTTGGTCCAAGGCCCATTCAAAAACAAAAGCATGTCTCGCATGTATATTACTCAGCAGAAAATTGTGAAATTTGGGAATTAGATAAAACTGATATAGATAATTCATCGCAGTAAATATTGTTTCATTTGATACAGTGGAAGTGTATAAAATGAAATATGCAACAATTTGGGCTGAATGGTCACCAACTGGTCACAACTCTGGAACCCAAAACAGTGACCACCACAGTTGACCCCTCTAAATGGTCGCACATGTTATGACGACTTATCTCTGGAACCCAAAGGTCTCCAAACGGTCACTAACTGGTCACTATAGGAAATGGTCATGACTAAAAAACAGGCCCCAGAAATGTTAGTGTTTAACTCACTTGTACGAGTACTATTCAAAGTGCTAAGAAATTGGGATATAAATTGGATAAGAATTAGTATTTGTTATCTTTCGTGGTACCATCCGTTACCATTTGTAGACGTGGGGGAAATGTAAAGCATATATATATATATACATATATATATATATATATATATATACCACCATATTATACCTGACCCTCATATAACATTACCACAGTGTTAAGACCACATGTACAGAAAATTTGGATATATGGAAAATTGGCGTAAGGGAAAACCTGTGCTCCGAGCAGATACCTTGACGCAGAGATACACGCAGTGCGCGGAACCTCCGCTTGGAGAGTGTCTCCGCTGGTTGCCGGCTGGAGGAGGATGAGCGTAAGAAGGTGATATTTCCCACATTGTCGGCGATTCAACAAAGACAAACCTGACACGGGCTCTACGCCTATTTACAGATACAACACGCTGCTACGGGGTGCTCCGCCCGGTAAACACGGGCTCCCGGCTGGCGCAGCGACGTCTGGTGGCAGCCACGTGAAGTGAGAGGTGTGCCAGGAACCAGTCATAGGTGGGCGATGTTAGGGGAAATCCTGTATTCTGGATAATTCGTAAGAGTGGTGAAAACCGTCGACATTCGATATCGAGGCTAATTTAGCCTCCAGTATAAATAGAAATGATATAAAAAGATCTGTAGAATGTACGATTTTATTACTCCACTTCGTCGATTTATACTTTGATAGCTACTCTCGTCTAACAATTCCTAACTGCCGTGGTGTCCCCTAGCGGGTGAACGGGTAACAATCGGAAATTCGCGGTTATCATTTCGTATGACACAGGTATTTTGCCGGCAACCAGCGTAGTGATCTCATTGCTTTCTCTCGAGAATGGCAGATTAAAATAACTACATTACTGAATTTTGATTTCAGCATGGCTCGAAATAAATCATAAGAGAGAAGGTATTTCTGCCAATAGATCTACAAAATATAAGAACAGATTCTAGTTTTCCCTCCACGAGCTCGAGATTTTCACTCTCGTTGCCCCTCAGTCTCCAAGCCTTAGTTTGGTTCACTATGTCTCTATGTGCGGGGGAGTCTCCAAGCGGATATCACAGAATTTACACGTCTATATGTGGTAGGTAACCAATGGCTGTCAGTTATTACTTTCGTTAGGGATGCACCTGAAACTTCCCAGCCTTGGATACGCCAATTGGCTTTTTGTATGTGTCATTTTGGATAATTTTGGAACTGTCTGAATCTGTATTACTCCCTATGGAAAAACTTTACATTTATCTTTATAAAGAACTGGACCATATTACCATTTAAGTATACGTATACTCATCATTATCTAACCCTTGTTGTAACATGTCTTGTTCCTGTAATAATATGCTAACTTCGCTCCTCTTGCCCCATGTTATGACATGTCACTGACCCTGTTAAGGCCCGATTCACACTTGGGGATTTTTACCCAAGAAACTACTGCCGGGCATTATCGCCGGGAAACAACAGTCGCAAAGCGGGTGGGAGAGCATGATCAGAGACTAGTGGCCTGAAAATTTCAAGTTTGAAATTAAATCGCAAGGGATTAGTGCCTTTTGGGGACAGATTCGAGTCTGCGACTCATGCCCACACCATGGGGAATGTGGCAGGAGACAGTGACGATTTTGCATTTTTGCATTCCCACTTCGCAACATGATACAGTAAAACCCCGCTTAAGGGCACATCCTCCGTTCCGAGGAAAAGGTCAGTTTAAGCAGGGTGTCCCCTTAAGTGGGGTTAGAATAAACTTAATAAAAATTTCTTTTATGAGCAACGTGGCCCCCTTAAGCAAGGTGCCCCCTTAAGCGAGGTGTCCCTTGAGGGGGTTCGCCCTTAAGCGAGGTGTCCTAGGAATGGTGTTTTACTACACTCCTAGAAATGTGTGTTTATAGTCGCCAACTGAAGCCCCGCAGCACCCCTCTCATAAGATCTCACACTCTCTAAGTGGTTTTCTGTACTCTCACTACGCACCCCTCTCATAAGATCTCACACTCTCTAAGTGGTTTTCTGTACTCTCACGGTGCACCCCTCTCATAAGATCTCACACTCTCTAAGTGGTATTCTGTACTCTCACTACGCACCCCTCTCATAAGATCTCACACTCTCTAAGTGGTTTTCTGTACTCTCACGGTGCACCCCTCTCATAAGATCTCACACTCTCTAAGTGGTATTCTGTACTCTCACGGTGCACCCCTCTCATAAGATCTCACACTCTCTAAGTGGTATTCTGTACTCTCACTACGCACCCCTCTCATAAGATCTCACACTCTCTAAGTGGTTTTCTGTACTCTCACTACGCACCCCTCTCATAAGATCTCACACTCTCTAAGTGGTTTTCTGTACTCTCACTACGCACCCCTCTCATAAGATCTCACACTCTCTAAGTGGTTTTCTGTACTCTCACTACGCACCCCTCTCATAAGATCTCACACTCTCTAAGTGGTTTTCTGTACTCTCACTACGCACCCCTCTCATAAGATCTCACACTCTCTAAGTGGTTTTCTGTACTCTCACTACGCACCCCTCTCATAAGATCTCACACTCTCTAAGTGGTTTTCTGTACTCTCACTACGCACCCCTCTCATAAGATCTCACACTCTCTAAGTGGTTTTCTGTACTCTCACTACGCCCTATGGGAGAAAAATTCTTAACGAACTAGGCTTAGAGCCTTGAGAATCCACTGGCCTGCCTCCCGTGCTAAACACGTACATCAATGCCACCCAAAGATTCATATAATCTCAATGATGCCACCTAGCGGGAATACTGCGTGCAAGTGGATTCTCAAGGCTCTAAGCCTAGTTCGTTAAGAATTCTTCTCCCATAGAGCGCAGTGAGAAACTTGTACAGAATATGACTTAGAGAATGAGAGATCTTATAAGAGGGTTTTTTTTGTTTAGTTTTTTTATTCATGTGAGCCCCGCATATGCCCCAAAAATCTCCTAGTGTGAATCTGGTCTTAACACTGCTCTGATAGTGTCAGTCTGATTCTGACAGCTCTCTGCAAGCGACAGGGAGCAAAAAAACACCCAAAAAACACCAGATTTTAATTCAATTTCATCTCCAAAAAACATCCCCCACATCGCTGTCTGTGAAGGCTCTTCAGTCTAGAAGTTAAAATGACCGTTGTTTCAGGAAACTGACCAAAAAAAAGTTGATTTGAAACATGTTTGGTTTTCCTCCTCCCTCTCTGATAAATTGGGATTCTGGTTTTGACAAAAGAGTTGACGCAAATCATTTTTGACCGGAATGAAGAGAATTAATTGAAACGGTGTTGTTTTAGTTGATTATCACATCAGAAGCAGCTGCTACTCTATAGAACGAGATGTGGTTATGAAAGATATTTTATCAGATTTAAAAATAATAATTTGATATCTGCTATTCTTAATTATACATTTCCGATCAATTGATTCCACCGACATTATCCTATTTTTGATTTACAATCAAATATTTTCATTGGATTCTATGACAACCTGGAGGCAGGAGACCCGGGGATGAACAGAGGGTGATGGCTCTGACCCCCGCTGTCCTCCAGGGTCACCTGTGATAGATCTCCCCCTCCTCCTCCCCCTCCTCCTCCCCCTCCTCCTCCTCCTCTACCCCCTCCTCCCCCCTCCTCCTCCTCCTCCCCCTCCTCCTCCTCCTCCTCCCCCTCCTCCTCCTCCTCCCCCTCCTCCTCCTCCCCCTCCTCCCCCTCCTCCTCCTCCTCCCCCTCCTCATCCTCCTCCTCCCCCTCCTCCTCCTGCTCCTCCTCCTCCTCTACCCCCTCCTCCCCCTCCTCCTCCTCCCCCTCCCCCTCCTCCTCCTCCTCCTCCTCCCCTCCTCCTCCTCCTCCCCCTCCTCCTCCTCCTCCCCCTCCTCATCCTCCTCCTCCCCCTCCTCATCCTCCTCCTCCCCCTCCTCCTCATCCTCCTCCTCCCCCTCCTCCTCCTCCTCCTCCCCCTCCTCCTCCTCCTCCTCCTCCTCCCCCTCCTCCTCCTCCCCCTCCTCATCCTCCTCCTCCCCCTCCTCATCCTCATCCTCCCCCTCCTCCTCCTCCTCCCCCTCCTCCTCCTCCTCCCCCTCCTCATCCTCCTCCTCCTCCTCCTCCTCCTCCCCCTCCTCCTCCTCCTCCCCCTCCTCCTCCTCCTCCTCCTCCCCCTCCTCCTCCTCCTCCTCCTCCCCCTCCTCCTTCTCCTCCCCCTCCTCCTCCTCCTCCCCCTCCTCATCCTCCTCCTCCCCCTCCTCATCCTCCTCCTCCCCCTCCTCCTCCTCCTCCTCCTCCCCCTCCTCCTCCTCCTCCTCCTCCCCCTC